>JAKOGI010000095.1:1250177-1279591 GCA_029747015.1 Carnegiea gigantea | reverse complement strand
ATATATATACACTGTAGGTCCAGCCTTCTTTGTTTTAAGTTGACTTGACTGTCTTGCTCTTGATGTTATAAATTCGTATTTTTATTAACTTTACGAGTTAAATTATTATCGATGTGCTTATGTGAACGATAATTTCGTTAAAAAGAATTACTGTTGTTATGATTGATTTTGAAGTTAATTCGTGCTATTTGTGTCTTTCAACTGTACCGATAGTTTAATTTAGTCGTTTCCGAGTACGATTAGGTTGTCAACCTTAGAATTAGTTTCAAAGTTTAATAAATCGAACCTGGATGTATTTGGAAACGAATAATCGATGAATGGTCGTGTTATCGATTTGGGTTTCGAATAAGACGTTTGAGATTGGACTAGCTAATTTAGTTGATAAGCTAGCTTGAATCTATATATATATATATATATATATATATATATATAATATATATATATATATATATATATATATAGATATATATATATATATATATATATATAATAAAAACAAAAATAAGGGGCTGAAGCCCCTTACTTAGGCGCGACAGGGGGAGGGGTTCTCAAACCCCAGCCTGTAACCCACACCCTGGGATAAGGAAGAAGAAAGAGAGAGCGGGGGCCGACAGACGACGAGCCGGGGGCCGGGGACGATGGCGACGCGCCGGCAAGTCAGGCGCCGACCGCCCCCTGCGACACCACGACAGAGAGAGAGAGAGAGAGAGAGAGAGAGAGAGAGAGAGAGAGAGATGGAGCGAGAGAGTGAGGGAGCAAAAGGGGATTTGAGACTGGCCCGACCCACATCGGCGACTGTCGAGGCTGTGGCCGGCGACCGGCGGTTGAGGTGATTCCGATGACCACCAGAATAGCACGAACAACAGCCGAATCTAGCTTGGGGCATACTGATTTGGGTCAGTGTTGGGCAGCAAATTAGGAGATCGATTTCTAAGTTCTTGAACATCCAAATTCAACTCCAAAGGCCCTTAGAACGGGTCCTTAACTTGTAGTCCAGGTGGGTGTTTCTCGCCTCCTAAGTATTAGTAGTTTCGAAATTGTTTTAACCCTTAAGTTGCGATGCATGTCAGTTTAGGGTTAGTCAGATTAATTGAAATTATGCATGTCTTGTTTCAGCTGAATTTAGTTTAAATCAATGCATGTTAAGTTTAGTTAGTTTATGCCTGAAAGTGACTTTGAAATAACCTAACGATGCCTTGAAATGATATATGTTAGTTTAGTTAACTAACGCTTGAAAAGTAGCTTCGAAATGAGTTATGCATGATTAGAATCGATTCAAGTACACTTAGTTAATACATGCTTGAAAAGAATAGCTTTGAAATGAAATGAGAATGCTTAGAATCGATACTTGTCTAATTAGATAAATGTATACTTAGTTAATTTATATTCGTTTAATAACTTCGAAGGAAATGTGAACGTTTAGAAACGATACATGTACACTTAGTTCATTCATGTTCGTTTAGTAACTTTGAAGTGAAATATGAATGTTTAAAATCAATACATGTACACTTAGTCAACTCATGCTCGATTAATAGCTTCGAAATGAAATGAGAATGCTTAGAATCGATACTTGTCTGATTAGTTAATTTATACCTGAATTGTGACTTCGAATTAATGAAGGAACACCTCGACTCGATGTCTGTCTATTTAACTAAATCACACTCGTAGTGTTGGAGATAATCTATGAATGTTAGAAACGAACCGGGAGCACCTAAGATCGAAGCAGGCTAATTTGATTAGTTCATGTTTAAAAGTATCCCTCAAATGACAAGCATTCCTTAAATCGATGTATATTGAGCTAGCTAATTCATGCTTAAGAGTACTCTTTGAAACGACCTGAGAACATTTTAAGCCAATGCATGTTTAGTCGGATGGTTATGCTTTGAAAATGGCATGTTAGTTGGTTAGTTATGTGTTGAAATGACATGAACTTGGTATGCTTACCTTCCATTCGCAAGCTATGAATGTAGGCTAAGTTTCATGCATTGTGAGTTTATTTCAGTTTGTTAAGTTCTTATTCCAAGTTAATGCAATATATACATAAATATTTATACTTATGTATGCAGTAACGAGCTGTTGGATGGTTGATGCTCGCTTGGTAAGTTATACATAGCTATTTCATAAGACCTTTATGATAATATGTTATGATTATCGAATTGAAAACCGAGATGGTAATTGGATGGTTTGACATAGAACTATGAGTGGTTCGAGGTTTCCTGTGGTCGGTTATTATGTGAGGAGGGAGCCTGGGTTGTGAATTAACCGCAATTGTGTGAATTGCGAGGCCATGTGTGGCTTATGTTGAAATTGATTGATTATGAAGTGTTTGAATGTGTTACGTGCAAAACCCCTCCATTTTATGCCATCAAGTTTCTTGTTGCGAGTGAGGGTGAGTTTGAAAAAGGAAGTTTTTTATGTTTGTAACTAATAGTAGCCATAACTATTAGCAAATGATGGCGTATTTTAACTATGCAAATTCAGTTTTGGGAGTGAACTCGCTTGAACGGGGGAATCCCTAAAGAATTTTAATGAAAAGAGAGTGCGTTGTATGATAAAGGATTTCGCTGTGAGAGGCAGCAAAATTATTAGCCGTTATGACCGATACACTTTAAATTGGCTAAGATAATGTGCTTCGGACAATATGATATGAATGATGTTAGCCTAGGGGATAAGTCCTGCTACTAGGAAATCCTAGAAGACTCTGACGAGGGTAATGGTCCGATATGTTATATATAGCCATCCCGGGAATAAGAGCTTAAGCGTGAGCATTAGGTCTCACTATGGGGTTGAGAATAGATCTCACCCAATCAGCGCCCTGTAATGATCTTATGTCAGATGTATTTTCCTAATAAATGAAGAAAAGCAGTCGGTATTACACCATTTCAAGTATTTCAGGAAGAAAGTTTTTATGGGCCATTGAGAGACCAGATGAATGAAATGTAAAAAGCTTATAAGGGTCAGTATGCGACCAATACGAAAGAGATTTATTTTAAAGAATATGAGCCTCAAGAGGCTAAGAAAAGAGTTTTTATGTGCCTCAAGAGGCTAAATGAAGTGTTTTCAGTAAAAAGAAAGAAAGCTTCCTGTGCATGACTTGTGCATATCATATGAATGAGATCTAAGTAAAGTATGCTGATGAAAATAAAGCGTTATGTGCATATTCCAAGTGTAACTTATGAATGAGATGCTAAGTAAGATACGATTATGAAAAAGAAAGCCTTATGAGCATATTTCATGCATACCCTATGAATGAGATTTGAATGAGACTTGAAATGTGTGCGTCTTATACATATCATATGAATGAAATGCCAAGAAAAGTATGATTATGAAAAGAGATAACCTTATGTGCACATCATATGAATGAGGTTTCATGCATAGTTTAAATGGAATGCTAAGAAGTTATGTTATAAAAAGAAAGATCCCTATGCTTAGCCCTCGATGCTTGCTTACGTGCTTAACTGCTTGTTAGTAAAGGAACTTAGTCATTAAGGGACCTAGAAATATGTTTGAGTGGTTAAAATGAAGTTTATGTTTAGTGATCCTTCCATAAAGATTTTATGAATGCCTAATATGATAATGAAGTATAAATACGTGATATGTGACTATTAAAGATATTATTGCCTGCAACGGTTTTGGTTTTAAGGGGGTCGGGGGACACTCACTGAGCGTGTGGTTGCTCATCCCACTACTCTTTCCCCTTTTTCCCTAGGTTTTCTTATGATAGGAAGAAGTTAAGTCAGCTATGCTGAAATGGAAGTTACCCTTGCTTAAAGGGAGTCAAGTGTGCCCATAGTGAAGTAGTCTCGCTGCTTGATGATGTTATAAAATGTATTCTTAGTTTATAAACGTATGTAAACCAAGTATTCTAGTTCATGTAATGCATATGGTATAAAGGTCACTCTGTATGGCCGTATGAGCCAACCATCTAATTAGTTAGATGTCTTCTTGGCCAAAGTTAATTATGTTTTAGGATGTAAACCCTAATACTCTGGTTGTGTAAACCATTGAGTTGTATCTTTTATTTCTTCTTTATTAATGAACTATATTGTTTGAGTACTCCGAGCGAGTTGCTCGTTGAGTTATGAACTCCGGCGCGTAGTCGTTGAGCTTATTTTAAAATGGTGTACGCTTCCATTGATTGCAGGGGTTTATTGTAAGGCTTTTAGCTTGGAAACGATAAGTTTGTAGGGGAAACTCTGTCCGTTTTACCCCCCGAAATTAGGTAGAAAGTAAGAAAACATAACGCTCCTAGCTGTAGGGGCTGGGGGTGTTACAATATATATATATATATATATATATATATATATATATATATATATCTATATATATACACACACATATATATATATATATATATATATATATATATATATATATATATATATCTGTATATATATATATATATATATATATATATATATATATATATATATATATATATATGTGTGTGTGTGTGTGTGTGTGTGTGTGTGTGTGTGTGTGTGTGTGAATATATATATATATATATATACAGAAATATATATATACATGTGTATATGTGTATATATATACATACATACATATATATGTGCATGTGTGTGTGTGTGTGCGCGCGCGCGCATGTGTGTGTGTGCGTGTGTGTGTGTGTGTGTGTGTGTGTATGTATATGTATGTGTGTGTGTGTGTGTATATATATATATTGTAACGCCCCTAACCTAAGGAGAGTCACATCGTCAGGACTTCCTAGAAGGAAATCCTTAAGGCTCTTGAAGATCGGGGTTTGGATTAGCATTTAGATAATCATTTTGGCATAAAACTGCAAGAGTTTCCCTTGTTTTCGCAACATCTGAGGGTCTTAGCTCAGCTAAGGGTACCTATAAACTGGGGATAGGGTGTAACATTTGCTAAATTAACCCAAGTTCACTGCCTCGGGCCACTCCCCTGGATTACCAATGATCTAACAACTACAACAGGGGTTAGAAAGCTACATATACAGGTACAGAGCTGGCTACATGCTTTCACATACAATGATAGCTTAAAAATTTACAACGTGGTAGATCGAACACTTGCAAAGCTGGCAGAGACTTCTGAGAGGTCGGCATCAAACAACTTCAAAGTATCTCTTAAACATGCTCAGATTGAACCTGAGAAAAAGGGAAATAGTAAAGGGATGAGCAACCACACGTTCAGTGAGAATTCCCCTACTCTTTAAAAACCCAAAACAGTTGCAGATAATAATACTAATAATAGCGACATATCACGCATTCATACTTTACTATCATATTAGACAATCATAATCCCCAAGGAAAGATCACCCCCATTAAGACTTCCTTCTAACCATTCAACTCGATTCTAGGCCCTCATCGACCAGACTTCCCTATTAGCAGGCATTTAGGCACATAAATAAGTAAGCACCAAGGATTGAATACAAAGGCCTTCAAACTCACTTTTGAAAACATAGTGACTCTCGATAAATACCTAGAATGGTTTATAACCCACACAAACCCCTTTTAAGCTTATAATTCTTTTTAAAAGTTCTCGAACCATCTAAACTGGTAAGAAAGATTTGGCAAGAAACATTCTTTCATCCAATATGCATATTGAAAAGCTTGAATGCACGACGCATTACTAGGATGTAACTATTCTTAATTTGAAATCTCATTTAAACTATATTCAGAACACATTCATAGAATATATGCAAGTTTGGTACATTTGACAGCTTTTTTCTTTTCTTAAAAATGCTTTACTTGGCCTCTTGAGGCTCGTATCCCTTTAAAAGAACTTCTTTTCCTTTTCTGAATTACTTAGAATGGCAAAAAGCCAAATCTCCTTTTTATCAGGAACTTACTTATAACATAAACATCTTATTGTGCTAGTTAGGGGAGGTCAACACCACCCTTAAGTGAGATCGTCACTCTTAATCTACGTTATCTTCGGGGTATACGTACTTATCCTTTGGCCAAAATGCGTCTTAGCAGAGTAACTCTAACCTCGATACTGTCCTCTGTGGGGAAACAGCTCGTATTAGGATAATCATATCCTGAGTCCAGTCCCCCTCAAGGTTTTCTTACGCGTCACACATTAGGGAACAGCTCATACCAAGATAATCATATCTTGAGTCCAGCTCCCGGAACAGCTCACGCCATATTTGCATCCAGCTCCCAACATTACCTTAGGGGGAAATAGCTCACGCCACCTTTGCGTCTAGTTCCCACCCTCAAGGTCTAGCCACTTGCCTAGCACTTTCTTAGCCTTTAAAATTGCATTACATTTCTCTTCTTCAGTTGGTCACTTTGCTGAAATCTTACGTTTAAACAAAACGGTTGTTACCTTTCAAAATGTTTATAGTTCATTCATTTTTGGCTTAAAAACTTCTTATAAACGGAATAATTTTGCTAACACGTAAATCAACTTCGTAAATAACTTAAAAGCTTCTTATAAACGTAAAATATTTACTAAATCGTAAAACAACTTAGTTTCTAACTTAGATGCTCCGTATAAATGTAACAGGGTTGCTAAATCGTAAAACGACTTCGTTTTCAACTTAGAAGCTTTGTATAGACGCATTAAGTTTATTAAATCGTAAAACGACTTTGTTTTCAACTTAGACGCTACATATAAATGTATTAGGGTTACTAAATCGTGAAACGACTTCGTTTTCAACATATAAACTTCGTATAAACATATTAAGTTCACTAAATCGTAAAACGACTTCGTTTTCAATGTAAAAGCTACATATAAATGTATTAGGGTTGCTAAATCGTAAAACGACTTCGTTTTCAACTTATAAACTTCGTACAAACATATTAAGTTCACTAAATCGTAAAACGACTTCGTTTTCAACGTAGAAGCTACATATAAATGTATTAGGGTTGCTAAATTGTAAAACGACTTCGTTTTCAACTTATAAACTTCGTACAAACATACTAAGTTTACTAAATCGTAAAACGATTTCGTTTTTAACTTAAAAGCTTCTTACAGACGTAAAACGTTTGCTAGTTTGTAAATCAACTTCGTTTCTAACTTAAAAACTTCTTATAAACGTAATAAGTTGATAACTCGTAAATTAAAACTCGTTTGAAACATAAGGTGCTTAGCTAATGTTTAATTCGAAGTACATTTAAAATCAAAACTCACTGAGACTTAAGTACTTAGTTAGCAATAAGTGCAACTAGATTTGTAATCAAAGCTCATAGTAATTTAAGGTAATAAACTTATTCCAATGTCTAATATAGGTTCATTTGAAATTCCCTTTTAAACTCGAAGGGTGGTGCTTAAGTAAATCAAAACCTTTGATCGCTTCCAAGCTTATTACTATTCAAAACTTAAGGCATTTAGCTTATTTTTAATTCAATCAAGGTTTCTTTATATATTTTCGACACAAATGCTTTTTAAAGTTATTATGGACTTACTAGCTCTTTAATCGAAACTCAATAGAGATTTAAGTGAGCAAATAACATGCAAATAGGCTAAGCTTCTTAATTAGCACCTTAGGGTGCTCTCTTTCGGGTCGTTTAAATTCCTTTAAACATGAGGAGGGGTCATACCCAAATCAATGCCTTAAAAACTTTTTCAAACTCACTTTTAGTTTGCTTCTGAACTTCCTAAACCTATCGACTATTCGGTCGAGTCACTAACTGAACAGTTCGACGGTTTAGGACCTTTTTACACTTTAGACGTTCTAACAAGCGAATAAACAACTGACAAACATAAAAGTATTTTCAAACGTATAAAACAAACCTTCTAAATGACCTTTTCTTTTTAAAGGCGTCTAAAGTTTCAAGACCCACTCACATAATGTCACGTAGCATATCGGGAAAAAAGGGTTCACACATAGCACATTCATACACTTCATATCGCAACTCATTAAGCCACACATGGCCTCGCAATCCGCATGATTGCGGCAATTCACAACCCTATCTCCCTCCTCACACAGCACCCACCAAAAGAACCTCAAACCACTCAATAGTTATATCTCAAACCATCCAACTACCAAGCTCGGTTCAATATTGACATGTACAAACCAACAATACGCAAAACGATCATACATAGGTATAATATTCATACTTAATAGCCAACTTAGAATTTAACATGCTAAACTGATGCAAAGAGAAACTTCAAGCGATATTACCTTTTTGTTTGCAAACCAATATGCATACGCATAGTATTTCCTTTGTAATTACCAAGAATAAACCATTAACATGCTCAAACTGATTTAGCCATAACTTTTAGACATAATTCCGTTTACACCACAATCACTTCAACTGTCCAACTAGCACCCCTAAGTATTAATAGTCTTTCAAATGCGACAACTGATGCTACAACAGCCCACTATCAACATTCTATTTATCTCAAATCCTCAACTTAATCAGTCCATACAACCATGCATTTACTCAACATGCGATTAACCAAAACCATAACTATGCTTGTAATTTCTCAATATCGATTCTAATTTACCCAAACTAACTACTGATCTCAGAATCGACATGCGCTAGCTAATTTAGTTAAATTCATTGAAAATAGTAGTAATTTAGGAGGAAAGGAACCCTCATCTTGAACCCAAGCTAAAGGTTCGATTCACGACTGTGGCTCGACTTTAGGGGCTTGAACAACTCCAATCCTTCGCCTCTTGCTTACCTGCACTCGAACAGGACCAAATCACGCCCAAATTCCCAAAATTCGAACCCTAAAACCAACCCAAACTCATTGATTTGAGGTTGAATTGGGGTTTGAAAGCAGCAAATTTCTACCGTAATTTATAAGAAATTGAAGCAATTAAGGATGAAGTTCATGGCCATACCTGGGGCACATTTCGACCGCCAATTCGACACCCCAACCCATTGAAAAAAGTGGTGGTTTGCTCTATCCTCAGTCCAAATTTTGCACAAATTGTCACTAGCTTGAAGGGGTGGTCGAGTGGAAGAGTTCTGCAGCTATGGGTTGCGAAAGTTCTTTGGGTTTTGGGAGCTTGGTGCCGCGCGTATGGTGGAGATGACAGGAGGAAGAAGATGAACACAGAGGAGAAAGAGGGATGTCGGGCAAGGGGGTCACGGGCAGGAGGGGAAAGGAGAAAAAGGAAACCGGTGAAATGACTAATATACCCCTCCCTCCTTCGTTTTTGATCAAAACAGCTCAGTGATTGTTACTACTGGCCCAATTCATGTCCCGAACTCTAAACCCAAATTTATAATATAGTCTTTCATCAACTATTTGCTCTCAAATATGGCATGGTTCGATTTAATAACTAACGAAACGAACTCTAAGGCTGACAACCTAATCTCAATTGGGTTCCTACTTGAATTAGTACTTGCTAATAACCGTTAGTAGCGCTTATTAAAAATCATTGAATGATTTTCAAAACTAATAACAATAATATTGGTACTAGCGACAAAAATATTCTTGTTAATAAAATCAATGCTCACATAGGCACATCAATAATTAATTTAACTCGTATTGTCAAATAAAATAAATTTTTACAATGTAAGAAGGCGTTACAACAACTTGACAGAAAATAAGGTACGCGGGCCTTACACTCTCCCCCCTTAAAAGAATTTCGTCCACGAAATTGCTTACTTTGAGGAATTAATGAAGGTACTTCACCTGCATTTCTTTCACAATCCAAGTCACTTATGCTTAGCTATTCATTCTGTCTTCACAATAGCATCCCATCCTTAGATTTCTATTTGAACCCAATCATCAGGGAGCGTTCTCCCTTGCACTATAACAACTCAATCTTTACAGGTATGATCGGTATAGCATATAGTTTCTGAGGAAGAGGTTATGAAGTGTTGCATAAGTATCTCATGAGGTTTACTAACAAGTTCATTTGCAAATCAAGAATACGACAAAAGGGCGAGCAGTACTAGAATGACATGATGGGGGCATAAAGTTGGTTAACAAGAGAATACCTGACCTCATGTCAGCAGGTTCCCCAGTCTCTTTTCCTTCTAGCTAAGCATCCGACTGTCAATTTGTGGTTTCTGGTTGTTCCTACTCTCCCCTGAGGGGGTACCAATGGTTAGGCGACCTCGTTATGCCGTTGGCTTGATTCTCAGTTCGGATCTCTGAGTGTGACCCCGACTATTCCATGTAGCCTTTGGGCAATTTGCTACTTTGTGACCCATACCACCACATCCAAAACATGGGCTCGCACGGCGTCTGCATGGGCCAGGGTGTTGTCGTCCACACTTGTCACATGTTTTCCTTAGTTTCTCTTGGGCGGCTTGCTTTTCTTTGCCCTGTTTCATCCCATGTTTAACCCTCCTGAAGTTTATGCTTCCCTGAGAATTGGGTCCTCCGAGGCCAAATTTCTCCTTTACTTGACCCGTCCCTCTATCCTCAATCTCGGTTTCGCTTATGATGCGGGCTATTTTCACGACCTTCTGATACATTTCTCGGAAACTGTCATAAGTATATCCTGCTATTATCTGTTTCACTTCCCCTCTTAATCCCTGTTCGACGTGGTCCATCCTCAATTCTTCGATGGCCACCTGATTTGGTGCAAATTGGCTCAGCTCATTGAACTTGGCCGCATATTCCATTACGCTCATTTCTCCTTGTTTCAAGCATAAAAACTCTCGTTCCTTAACTCTTCTTACGTCTCGAGGGTAATATTGAGCATCCATTAAGGCTTTCAGTTGGTTCCAGGTTAATACGGGCTCACCTACCCTAGGTTTCCCTGTCCCCCACCAGAATTCAGCTTCTTTTTCAAATTGGTAAACTGCTAGGTGCACCTTGAACCTCTCAGGGCACTCCATGATCTCAAATAAGTTTTCCATTCTCCGAAGCCACTCCTCGCATACCATAGGGTCGGCTCCACCTTCAAACTTGGGAGGCTTAAGCTTATTAAACTGACATATCATTTCCATGGCAGTTGGTTCTGGTATGAGTTCACGGCGAGGACGCATTTGTCACACAATTACACAAGGAATCACTTAGTTCTAATTTCAACTAGGGGTAGACTTCCTTTGGTTAATGAAATGATTTACAAGTAGACGCAAAATGTTATGTATGGCTACTAGTTTAGTCTCAGCTTAACCTTCGCGTAATTATGCATGCACATCATATTTTATGCAAAGAAATGCATCTATATGCTTGAACAGACTAGTGAATCTATAACACTTGGTCAGCACCAACTGCACTTATTTCGTTGAACATTGACAATGTGACTTAGGAGTCACTAGAGATCTCACCATCCTAGTACTTCACAATTCCAACGCACTTCTCAAGGCACCCTATCGCAAGACTTCTCAATATAAATGAACACCATATGCAAATCCTTTTCTTCTACCCCTGTAGAATTTTATAAGTCACCTCATATGATTCACCGCTTCTGTAGTTTGATCTTCTTGCAATCGAACCAAACCGTTCACAGAAATTAAAGTCCCCCTCCTCAACCTTTTCTCCATCATCCATTGCATGCTAGAATATAATCGCATTCCATGCGGCCAACCATAGAGGTGGATAAATGAGGTCGACGATGAGGAAAACTATCCTACACTACCACTGAGACGGTAAGGGAAGAACCGCCATATATATACATATTATAAACTATACACTTGTTAATACAAGTAATACCGGCCAAGACACGACCACATAACCACATAAGTCACGTATCATCACATAGCACATGCCTATTATGCTATCTAAATGCATAATGCAAACCTATGGCTTTTATACCACCTAATGTAATGCCCCCATCCTAAGAAAAGCCACACCGCCAGGACTTCCTAGAAGGAAATCCTTAAGGCTCTTGAAGATCGGGGTTTGGATTAGCATTTAGATAGTCATTCTGGAATAAAACAGCAAGAGTTTCCCTTATCTTAGCAACATCTAAGGGTCTTAGCTCAGCTAAGGGTACCTGTAAACTGAGGATAGGGTGTAACATTTGCTAAATTTACCCAAGTTCACTGCCTCGGGCCACTCGCCCGGATTACCAATGATCTAACAACTACAGCAAGGGTTAGAAAGCTACATATACAGGTACTGAGCCGGCTACATGCTTTCACATACAACGATAACTTAAAAATTTACAACGTGGTAGATCGAACACTTGCAAAGCTGGCAGAGACTTCTGAGGGGTCGGCATCAAACAACTTCAAAGTATCCCTTAAACCTGCTCAGATTGAACCTGCGAAAAGAGGAATAGTAAAGGGATGACCAACCATATGCTCAGTTAGAATTCCCCTACTCCTAAAAAACCCAAAACAGTTGCAGGCAATAATACTAATAATAGCGACATATCACGCATTCATAATTTACTATCATATTAGGAAATCATAATCCCCAAGGAAAGATCACCCCCACTAAGATGTCCTTCTAACCATTCAACTCGATTCTAGGCCCTTATCGATCAGACTTCCCTACTAGCAGTCATTCAAGCACATAAACAAGTAGGCAACAAGGATTCAATGTAAAAGCCTTCAAACTCACTTTTAAAAACATAGCGACTCTCGATAAATACCAAAAATGGTTTACAATCCACACAAACCCCTTTTAAGCTTATAATTCTTTTTAAAAGTTCTCGAAACATCTAAACTGGTAAGAAAGATTTGGCAAGAAACATTCTTTCATCGAATACGCATATTGAAAAGCTTGAATGTCCGACGCATTGCTAGGATGTAACTATACTTCATTTGAAATCCCATTTAAACTATATTCAGAACACATTCATAGAATATATGCAGGTTAGGTACATTTGAAAGCTTTCTTCTTTTCTTAAAAACGCTTTACTTGGCCTCGTGAGGCCCGTATCCCTTTAAAAGAGCTTCTTTTCATTTTCTGAACTGCTTAAAATGGCAAAAAGCCTAATCTCCTTTTTATTAGGAACTTATTTATAACATAAAAACATCTTATTGTGCTGGCTAGGGGAGGTCAACACCGCCCTTAAGTGAGATCGTCATGCTTAATCTACGTTATCCCCGGCGTATGCGTACTTATCCTTTCGCCAAAACGCGTCTTAGCAGAGCAACTCTAACCTCGATACTGTCCTCTGTGGAGCAACAGCTCACACCAGGATAATCATATCCTGAGTCCAGTCCCCCTCAAGGTTTTCTTACGCATCACACATTAAGGAATAGCTCACACTAAGATAATCATATCTTGAGTCCAACTCCCGGGAACAGCTCACGCCATCTTTGCGTCCAGCTCCTAACATTACCTTAGGAGGAAATAGCTCACGCCATCTTTGCGTCCAGATCCCACCCTCAAGGTCTAGCCATTTGCCTAGCACTTTCTTAGCCTTTAAAATCGCATTACATTTCTCTTCTTCAGTTGGTTACTTTGGTGAAATCTTACTTTTAAACAAAATGGCCGTTACCTTTCGAAATATCTATAGTCCATTAATTTTTGGCTTAAAAACTTCCTATAAACGGAATAATTTTGCTAACACGTAAATCAACTTCGCGAATAACTTAAAAGCTTCTCATAAACGTAAAATGTTTACTAAATCGTAAAACTACTTAGTTTCTAACTTAGATGCTTCGTATGAATGTAATAGGGTTGCTAAATCGTAAAACGGCTTCGTTTTCAACTTCGAAGCTTCGTATAGACAACATTAAGTTTACTAAATCGTACTTTCGTTTTCAACTTAGAAGCTACATATAAATGCATTAGGGTTGCTAAATCGTAAAACGACTTCGATTTCAACTTATGAACTTCGTATAAACATATTAAGTTTACCAAATCGTAAAACAGCTTCATTTTCAACGTAGAAGCTACATATAAATGCATTAGGGTTGCCAAATCGTAAAACGACTTCGTTTTCAACTTATAAGTTTCGTATAAACATATTAAGTTTACTAAATCGTAAAACACTTCGTTTTCAACATAGAAGCTACATATAAATGTATTAGGGTTGCTAAATCGTAAAACGACTTCGTTTTCAGCTTATAAATTTCGTATAAAAATATTAACTTTACTAAACCGTAAAACGACTTCGTTTTCAATTAAAAGCTTCTTATAGACGTAAAACGTTTGCGAGTACGTAAATCGACTTCGTTTCTAACTTAAAAACTTCTTATAAATGTAATAAGTTGATAACTCGTAAATCGAAACTCGTTTGAAACATAAAGTGCTTAGCTAACGTTTAATTCGAAGTACATTTGAAATCAAAACTCATTGAGACTTAAGTACTTGGTTAGCAATAAGTGCAACTAGATTTGTAATCAAAGCTCATAGTAATTTAAGGTAATAAACTTATTCCAATGCCTAATCTAGATTCGCCTGAAATTCCCTTTTAAACTCGAAGAGTGGTGCTTAAGTAAATCAAAACCTTTGATCGCTTCCAAGCGTATTACTATTCAAAACATAAGGCATTTAGCTTATTTTTAATTCAATCAAGGTTTCTTCATATATTTTCGACACAAATGCTTCTTAAAGTCATTATGGACTTACTAGCTCTTTAATCGAAACTCAATAGAGACTTAAGTAAGCGAATAACATGCAAATAGGCTAAGCTTCTTAATTAGCACCTTAGGGTGCTCTTTTTCGGGTCGTTTAAATTCCTTTAAACACGAGGAGGGGTCATACCCAAATCAATGCCTTAAAAACTTTTTCAAACTCACTTTTAGTTTGCTTCTGAACTTCCTAAACCTATCGACTATTCAGTCGAGTCACTAACCGAGCAGTTCGACGGTTTAGGACCTTTTTACACTTTAGACGTTCTAACGAGCGAATAAACAACTGACAAACATAAAAGTATTTTCAAACGTATAAAACAAATCTTCTAAATGACCTTTTCTTTTTAAAGGCGTCTAAAGTTTCAAGAATCACTCACATAACGTCACGTAGCATATCGGGGGAAAAGGGTTCACACATAGCACATTCATACACTTCATATCACAACTCATTAAGCCACACATAGCCTTGCAATCCGCACGATTGCGGCAATTCACAACCCTATCTCCCTCCTCACACAGCACCCACCAAAAGAACCTTAAACCACTCAATAGTTCCACCTTAAACCATCCAACTACCAAGCTCGGTTCAATATTGACATGTGCAAACCAACAATACACAAGACGATCGTACGTAGGTATAATATTCATACTTAATAGCCAACTTAGAATTTAACATGCTAAACTGATGCAAAGAGAAACTTCAAGCGATATTTACCTTCTTGTTCGCAAACCAATATACATAGGCATAGTATTTCCTTTGTAATTACCAAGAATAAACCATTAACATGCTCAAACTGATTTAGCCATAACTTCTAGACATAATTCCATTTACACCACAATCACTTCAACTTCCCAACTAGCACCCCTAAGCATTAAATAGTCTTTCAAATGCGACAACTGATGCTATAACAACCAACTATCAACATTCTATTTATCTCAAATCCTCAATTTAATCGGTCCATACAACCATGCATTTACTCAACATGCGATTAACCAAAATCATAACCATGCTTGTAATTTCTCAATATCGATTCTAATTTACTCAAACTAACTACTAATCTCAGAAGCGACATGCGCTAGCTAATTTAGTTGAATTCATTGAAAATAGTAGTAATTTAGGAGGAAAGGAACCCTCACCTTGAACCCAAGCTAGAGGTTCGATTCACGGTTGTGGCTTGACTTTAGGGGCTTGAACAACTCCAATCCTTCGCCTCTTGCTCACCTACGCTCAAACAGGACCAAATCACGCCCAAATTCCCAAAATTCGAACCCTAAAACCGACCCAAACTCACTTACTGATTTGAGGTTGAATTGGGGTTTGAAAGCAGCAAATTTCTACCCTAATTTATAGGAAATTGAAGCAATTAAGAGGTGAAGTTCATGGCCATACCTGGGGCACGTTTCGACCACCAATTTGACTCCCTAACCCACCGAAAAAAGTGGTGGTTTGCTCTGTCCTCAGTCCAAAGTTTGCACAAATTGCCACTAGCTTGAAGGGGTGGTCGAGTGGAAGAGTTCTGTAGCTATGGGTTGCGAAAGTTCTTTAGGTTTTGGGAGCTTGGTGCCGCGCGTATGGTGGAGATGACAGGAGGAAGAAGATGAACACAGAGGAGAAAGAGGGATGTCGGGCAATGGGGTCACGGGCAGGAGGGGAAAGGGGAAAAAGGAAACTGACGAAATGACTAATATACCCCTCCCTCCTTCCTTTTTGATCCAAACTGCTCAGTGGTTGTTACTACTGGCCCAATTCAAGTCCCGAACTCTAAACCCAAATCTATAATATAGTCTTTCGTCAACTATTTGTTCTCAAATATGACATGGTTCGATTTAATAACTAACGAAACGAACTCTAAGGTTGACAACCTAATCTCAATCAGGTTCCTACTTGAATTAGTACTCGCTAATAATCGTTAATAGCGCTTATTGAAAATCATTGAATGATTTTCAAAACTAATAACAATAATACTGTTACTGGCGACAAAAATATTCTTGTTAATAAAATCAACACTCACATAGGCACGTCAATAATTAATTTAACTCGTATCGTTAAATAAAATAAATTTTTACAGCGTAAGAGGGCGTTACAACAACTTGACAGAATACAAGGTACGCGGGCCTTACACTCTCCCCCCTTAAAAGAATTTCGTCCACGAAATTGCTTACTTCGAGGAATTAATGGAGGTACTTCACCCGCATTTCTTTCACAATCCAAGTCACTTTATGCTTAGCTATTCATTCTGTCTTCACAATAGCATCCCATCCTTGGATCTCTATTTGAACCCAATCATCAGGGAGCGTTCTCCCTTGCACTATAACAACTCAATCTTTACAGGTATGATCGGTATAGCAGATAGTTTCGAAGGAAGAGGTTATGAAGTGTTCCATACGCATCTCATAAGGCTTACTAACAAGTTGATTTGCAAATCAAGAATGCGACAAAAGGGCGAGCAGTACTAGAATGACATGATGGGGGTATAAAGTTGGTTAACAAGAGAATACCTGACCTCATGTCAGCAGGTTCCCCAGTCTCTTTTCCTTCTAGCTAAGCATCCGACTGCCAATTTGTGGTTTCTGGTTGTTCCTACTGTCCCTTGAGGGAGTACCAATGGTTAGGCGATCTCGTTGTGCCGCTGGCTTGATTCCCGTTCCGGATCTCTGAGTGTGACCCCGACTATTCCATGTAGCCTTTGGGCAATTTGCTACTTTGTGACCCATACCACCACATCCAAAACATGGGCTCGTACGGCGTCTGCATGGGCTAGGGTGTTGTCGTCCACACTTGTCGCATGTTTTCCTTAGTTTCCCTAGGGCGGCTTGCTTTTCTTTGTCCTATTTCATCCCATGCTTAACCCTCCTGAAGTTTACGCTTCCCTGAGAATTGGGTCCTCCGAGGCCAAATTTCTCCTTTACTTGACCCGTCCCTCTATCCTCAATCTCGGTTTCATTTATGATGCGGGCTATTTTCACGGCCTTCTGATACATTTCTCGGAAACTGTCATAAGTATATCCTTCTATTATCTGTTTTACTTCCCCTGTTAATCCCTATTCGAAGTGGTCCATCCTCAATTCTTCGGTGGACACCTGATTTGGTGCAAATTGGCTCAGCTCATTGAACTTCTCCGCATATTCCATTACGCTCATTTCTCCTTGTTTCAAGCATAAAAACTCTCGTTCCTTAACTCTTCTTACGTCTCGAGGGTAATATTGAGCATCCATTAAGGCTTTCAGTTGGTTCCAGGTTAATACGGGTTCACCTACCCTAGGTTTCACTGTCCGCCACCAGAATTCAGCTTCTTTTTCAAATTGGTAAGCGGCTAGGTGCACCTTGAATCTCTCAGGGCACTCCATGATCTCAAATAAGTTTTTCATTCTCCGAAGCCACTCTTCGTATACCATAGGGTCGGCTCCACCTTCAAACTTGGGAGGCTTAAGCTTATTAAACTGACATATGATTTCCATGGCAGTTGGTTCTGGTATGAGTTCACGGCGAGGACGCATTTGTCACACAATTACACAAGGAATCACTTAGTTCTAATTTCAACTAGGGGTAGACTTCCTTGGTTAATGAAATGATTTGCAAGTGGACGCAAGATGTTATGTATGGCTACTAGTTTAGTCTCAGCTTAACCTTCGCGTAATTATGCATGCACATCATATTTTACACAAAGAAGTGCATCTATATGCCTGAACAAACTAGTGAATCCATAACACTTGGTCAGCACAAACTGCACTTATTTCGTTGAACATTGACAATGTGACTTAGGAGTCACTAGAGATCTCACCATCCTAGTACTTCACAATTCCAACGCACTTCTCAAGGCACCCTATCGCAAGACTTCTCAATATAAATGAACACCATATGCAAATCCTTTTCTTCTACCCCTGTAGAATTTTATAAGTCACCTCATATGATTCACCGCTTCTGTAGTTTAATCTTCTTGCAATCGAACCAAACCGTTCACAGAAATTAAAGTCCCCCTCCTCAACCTTTTCTCCATCATCCATTGCATGCTAGAATATAATCGCATTCCATGCGGCCAACCATAGAGGTGGATAAATGAGGTCGACGATGAGGAAAACTATCCTACACTACCACTGAGACGGTAAGGGAAGAACCGCCATATATATACATATTATAAACTATACACTTGTTAATACAAGCAATACCGGCCAAGACACGACCACATAACCACATAAGTCACGTATCATCACATAGCACATGCCTATTATGCTATCTAAATGCATAATGCAAACCTATGGCTTTTATACCACCTAATGTAATGCCCCCATCCTAAGAAAAGCCACACCGCCAGGACTTCCTAGAAGGAAATCCTTAAGGCTCTTGAAGATCGGGGTTTGGATTAGCATTTAGATAGTCATTCTGCAATAAAACAGCAAGAGTTTCCCTTATCTTAGCAACATCTAAGGGTCTTAGCTCAGCTAAGGGTACCTGTAAACTGAGGAGAGGGTGTAACATTTGCTAAATTTACCCAAGTTCACTGCCTCGGGCCACTCGCCCGGATTACCAATGATCTAACAACTACAGCAAGGGTTAGAAAGCTACATATACAGGTACTGAGCCGGCTACATGCTTTCACATACAACGATAACTTAAAAATTTACAACGTGGTAGATCGAACACTTGCAAAGCTGGCAGAGACTTCTGAGGGGTCGGCATCAAACAACTTCAAAGTATCCCTTAAACCTGCTCAGATTGAACCTGCGAAAAGAGGAATAGTAAAGGGATGACCAACCATATGCTCAATTAGAATTCCCCTACTCCTAAAAAACCCAAAACAGTTGCAGGCAATAATACTAATAATAGCGACATATCACGCATTCATAATTTACTATCATATTAGGAAATCATAATCCCCAAGGAAAGATCACCCCCACTAAGATGTCCTTCTAACCATTCAACTCGATTCTAGGCCCTTATCGATCAGACTTCCCTACTAGCAGTCATTCAAGCACATAAACAAGTAGGCAACAAGGATTCAATGTAAAAGCCTTCAAACTCACTTTTAAAAACATAGTGACTCTCGATAAATACCAAAAATGGTTTATAATCCACACAAACCCCTTTTAAGCTTATAATTCTTTTTAAAAGTTCTCGAAACATCTAAACTGGTAAGAAAGATTTGGCAAGAAACATTCTTTCATCGAATACGCATATTGAAAAGCTTGAATGTCCGACGCATTGCTAGGATGTAACTATACTTCATTTGAAATCCCATTTAAACTATATTCAGAACACATTCATAGAATATATGCAGGTTAGGTACATTTGAAAGCTTTCTTCTTTTCTTAAAAACGCTTTACTTGGCCTCGTGAGGCCCGTATCCCTTTAAAAGAGCTTCTTTTCATTTTCTGAACTGCTTAGAATGGCAAAAAGCCTAATATCCTTTTTATTAGGAACTTATTTATAACATAAAAACATCTTATTGTGCTGGCTAGGGGAGGTCAACACCGCCCTTAAGTGAGATCGTCACTCTTAATCTACGTTATCCCCGGCGTATACGTACTTATCCTTTCGCCAAAACGAGTCTTAGTAGAGCAACTCTAACCTCGATACTGTCCTCTGTGGAGCAACAGCTCACACCAGGATAATCATATCCTGAGTCCAGTCCCCCTCAAGGTTTTCTTACGCATCACACATTAAGGAATAGCTCACACTAAGATAATCATATCTTGAGTCCAACTCCCGGGAACAGCTCACGCCATCTTTGCGTCCAGCTCCCAACATTACCTTAGGAGGAAATAGCTCACGCCATCTTTGCGTCCAGATCCCACCCTCAAGGTCTAGCCATTTGCCTAGCACTTTCTTAGCCTTTAAAATCGCATTACATTTCTCTTCTTCAGTTGGTTACTTTGGTGAAATCTTACTTTTAAACAAAACGGCCGTTACCTTTCGAAATATCTATAGTCCATTAATTTTTGGCTTAAAAACTTCTTATAAACGGAATAATTTTGCTAACACGTAAATCAACTTCGCGAATAACTTAAAAGCTTCTCATAAACGTAAAATGTTTACTAAATCGTAAAACTACTTAGTTTCTAACTTAGATGCTTCGTATGAATGTAATAGGGTTGCTAAATCGTAAAACGGCTTCGTTTTCAACTTCGAAGCTTCGTATAGACAACATTAAGTTTACTAAATCATACTTTCGTTTTCAACTTAGAAGCTACATATAAATGCATTAGGGTTGCTAAATCGTAAAACGACTTCGATTTCAACTTATGAACTTCGTATAAACATATTAAGTTTACCAAATCGTAAAACAGCTTCATTTTCAACGTAGAAGCTACATATAAATGCATTAGGGTTGCCAAATCGTAAAACGACTTCGTTTTCAACTTATAAGTTTCGTATAAACATATTAAGTTTACTAAATCGTAAAACACTTCGTTTTCAACATAGAAGCTACATATAAATGTATTAGGGTTGCTAAATCGTAAAACGACTTCGTTTTCAGCTTATAAATTTCGTATAAAAATATTAACTTTACTAAACCGTAAAACGACTTCGTTTTCAATTAAAAGCTTCTTATAGACGTAAAACGTTTGCGAGTACGTAAATCGACTTCGTTTCTAACTTAAAACTTCTTATAAATGTAATAAGTTGATAACTCGTAAATCGAAACTCGTTTGAAACACAAAGTGCTTAGCTAACGTTTAATTCGAAGTACATTTGAAATCAAAACTCATTGAGACTTAAGTACTTGGTTAGCAATAAGTGCAACTAGATTTGTAATCAAAGCTCATAGTAATTTAAGGTAATAAACTTATTCCAATGCCTAATCTAGATTCGCCTGAAATTCCCTTTTAAACTCGAAGAGTGGTGCTTAAGTAAATCAAAACCTTTGATCGCTTCCAAGCGTATTACTATTCAAAACATAAGGCATTTAGCTTATTTTTAATTCAATCAAGGTTTCTTCATATATTTTCGACACAAATGCTTCTTAAAGTCATTATGGACTTACTAGCTCTTTAATCGAAACTCAATAGAGACTTAAGTAAGCGAATAACATGCAAATAGGCTAAGCTTCTTAATTAGCACCTTAGGGTGCTCTTTTTCGGGTCGTTTAAATTCCTTTAAACACGAGGAGGGGTCATACCCAAATCAATGCCTTAAAAACTTTTTCAAACTCACTTTTAGTTTGCTTCTGAACTTCCTAAACCTATCGACTATTCAGTCGAGTCACTAACCGAGCAGTTCGACGGTTTAGGACCTTTTTACACTTTAGACGTTCTAACGAGCGAATAAACAACTGACAAACATAAAAGTATTTTCAAACGTATAAAACAAATCTTCTAAATGACCTTTTCTTTTTAAAGGCGTCTAAAGTTTCAAGAATCACTCACATAACGTCACGTAGCATATCGGGGGAAAAGGGTTCACACATAGCACATTCATACACTTCATATCACAACTCATTAAGCCACACATAGCCTTGCAATCCGCACGATTGCGGCAATTCACAACCCTATCTCCCTCCTCACACAGCACCCACCAAAAGAACCTTAAACCACTCAATAGTTCCACCTTAAACCATCCAACTACCAAGCTCGGTTCAATATTGACATGTGCAAACCAACAATACACAAGACGATCGTACGTAGGTATAATATTCATACTTAATAGCCAACTTAGAATTTAACATGCTAAACTGATGCAAAGAGAAACTTCAAGCGATATTACCTTTTTGTTTGCAAACCAATATGCATACGCATAGTATTTCCTTTGTAATTACCAAGAATAAACCATTAACATGCTCAAACTGATTTAGCCATAACTTCTAGACATAATTCCATTTACACCACAATCACTTCAACTTCCCAACTAGCACCCCTAAGCATTAAATAGTCTTTCAAATGCGACAACTGATGCTATAACAACCAACTATCAACATTCTATTTATCTCAAATCCTCAATTTAATCGGTCCATACAACCATGCATTTACTCAACATGCGATTAACCAAAATCATAACCATGCTTGTAATTTCTCAATATCGATTCTAATTTACTCAAACTAACTACTAATCTCAGAAGCGACATGCGCTAGCTAATTTAGTTGAATTCATTGAAAATAGTAGTAATTTAGGAGGAAAGGAACCCTCACCTTGAACCCAAGCTAGAGGTTCGATTCACGGTTGTGGCTCGACTTTAGGGGCTTGAACAACTCCAATCCTTCGCCTCTTGCTCACCTACGCTCAAACAGGACCAAATCACGCCCAAATTCCCAAAATTCGAACCCTAAAACCGACCCAAACTCACTTACTGATTTGAGGTTGAATTGGGGTTTGAAAGCAGCAAATTTCTACCCTAATTTATAGGAAATTGAAGCAATTAAGAGGTGAAGTTCATGGCCATACCTGGGGCACGTTTCGACCACCAATTTGACTCCCTAACCCACCGAAAAAAGTGGTGGTTTGCTCTGTCCTCAGTCCAAAGTTTGCACAAATTGCCACTAGCTTGAAGGGGTGGTCGAGTGGAAGAGTTCTGTAGCTATGGGTTGCGAAAGTTCTTTAGGTTTTGGGAGCTTGGTGCCGCGCGTATGGTGGAGATGACAGGAGGAAGAAGATGAACACAGAGGAGAAAGAGGGATGTCGGGCAATGGGGTCACGGGCAGGAGGGGAAAGGGGAAAAAGGAAACTGACGAAATGACTAATATACCCCTCCCTCCTTCCTTTTTGATCCAAACTGCTCAGTGGTTGTTACTACTGGCCCAATTCAAGTCCCGAACTCTAAACCCAAATCTATAATATAGTCTTTCGTCAACTATTTGTTCCCAAATATGACATGGTTCGATTTAATAACTAACGAAACGAACTCTAAGGTTGACAACCTAATCTCAATCAGGTTCCTACTTGAATTAGTACTCGCTAATAATCGTTAATAGCGCTTATTGAAAATCATTGAATGATTTTCAAAACTAATAACAATAATACTGTTACTGGCGACAAAAATATTCTTGTTAATAAAATCAACACTCACATAGGCACGTCAATAATTAATTTAACTCGTATCGTTAAATAAAATAAATTTTTACAGCGTAAGAGGGCGTTACAACAACTTGACAGAATACAAGGTACGCGGGCCTTACACTCTCCCCCCTTAAAAGAATTTCGTCCACGAAATTGCTTACTTCGAGGAATTAATGGAGGTACTTCACCCGCATTTCTTTCACAATCCAAGTCACTTTATGCTTAGCTATTCATTCTGTCATCACAATAGCATCCCATCCTTGGATCTCTATTTGAACCCAATCATCAGGGAGCGTTCTCCCTTGCACTATAACAACTCAATCTTTACAGGTATGATCGGTATAGCAGATAGTTTCTAAGGAAGAGGTTATGAAGTGTTCCATACTCATCTCATAAGGCTTACTAACAAGTTGATTTGCAAATCAAGAATGCGACAAAAGGGCGAGCAGTACTAGAATGACATGATGGGGGTATAAAGTTGGTTAACAAGAGAATACCTGACCTCATGTCAGCAGGTTCCCCAGTCTCTTTTCCTTCTAGCTAAGCATCCGACTGCCAATTTGTGGTTTCTGGTTGTTCCTACTGTCCCCTGAGGGAGTACCAATGGTTAGGCGATCTCGTTGTGCCGCTGGCTTGATTCCCGTTCCGGATCTCTGAGTGTGACCCCGACTATTCCATGTAGCCTTTGGGCAATTTGCTACTTTGTGACCTATACCACCACATCCAAAACATGGGCTCGTACGGTGTCTGCATGGGCTAGGGTGTTGTCGTCCACACTTGTCACATGTTTTCCTTAGTTTCCCTTGGGCGGCTGGCTTTTCTTTGTCCTGTTTCATCCCATGTTTAACCCTCCTGAAGTTTACGCTTCCCTGAGAATTGGGTCCTCCGAGGCCAAATTTCTCCTTTACTTGACCCGTCTCTCTATCCTCAATCTCGGTTTCGTTTATGATGCGGGCTATTTTCACGGCCTTCTGATACATTTCTCGGTTCCCCTCTTAATCCCTATTCGAAGTGGTCCATCCTCAATTCTTCGGTGGACACCTGATTTGGTGCAAATTGGCTCAGCTCATTGAACTTCTCCGCATATTCCATTACGCTCATTTCTCCTTGTTTCAAGCATAAAAACTCTCGTTCCTTAACTCTTCTTACGTCTCGAGGGTAATATTGAGCATCCATTAAGGCTTTCAGTTGGTTCCAGGTTAATACGGGTTCACCTACCCTAGGTTTCACTGTCCGCCACCAGAATTCAGCTTCTTTTTCAAATTGGTAAGCGGCTAGGTGCACCTTGAATCTCTCAGGGCACTCCATGATCTCAAATAAGTTTTTCATTCTCCGAAGCCACTCTCGTATACCATAGGGTCGGCTCCACCTTCAAACTTGGGAGGCTTAAGCTTATTAAACTGACATATGATTTCCATGGCAGTTGGTTCTGGTATGAGTTCACGGCGAGGACGCATTTGTCACACAATTACACAAGGAATCACTTAGTTCTAATTTCAACTAGGGGTAGACTTCCTTGGTTAATGAAATGATTTGCAAGTGGACGCAAGATGTTGTGTATGGCTACTAGTTTAGTCTCAGCTTAACCTTCGCGTAATTATGCATGCACATCATATTTTACGCAAAGAAGTGCATCTATATGCCTGAACAAACTAGTGAATCCATAACACTTGGTCAGCACCAACAGCACTTATTTCGTTGAACATTGACAATGTGACTTAGGAGTCACGAGAGATCTCAGCATCCTAGTACTGCACAATTCCAACGCACTTCTCAAGGCACCCTATCGCAAGACTTCTCAATATAAATGAACACCATATGCAAATCCTTTTCTTCTACCCCTGTAGAATTTTATAAGTCACCTCATATGATTCACCGCTTCTGTAGTTTGATCTTCTTGCAATCGAACCAAACCGTTCACAGAAATTAAAGTCCCCCTCCTCAACCTTTTCTCCATCATCAATTGCATGCTACAATATAACCGCATTCCATGCGGCCAACCATAGAGGTGGATAAATGAGGTCGACAATGAGGAAAACTATCCTACACTACCACTGAGACGGTAAGGGAAGAACCGTCATATATATACATATTATAAACTATACACTTATTAATACAAGTAATACCGGCCAAGACACGACCACATAACCACATAAGTCACGTATCATCACATAGCACATGCCTATTATGCTATCTAAATGCATAATGCAAACCTATGGCTTTTATACCACCTAATGTAATGCCCCCATCCTAAGAAAAGCCACACCGCCAGGACTTCCTAGAAGGAAATCCTTAAGGCTCTTGAAGATCGGGGTTTGGATTAGCATTTAGATAGTCATTCTGGAATAAAACAGCAAGAGTTTCCCTTATCTTAGCAACATCTAAGGGTCTTAGCTCAGCTAAGGGTACCTGTAAACTGAGGATAGGGTGTAACATTTGCTAAATTTACCCAAGTTCACTGCCTCGGACCACTCGCCCGGATTACCAATGATCTAACAACTACAGCAAGGGTTAGAAAGCTACATATACAGGTACTGAGCCGGCTACATGCTTTCACATACAACGATAACTTAAAAATTTACAACGTGGTAGATCGAACACTTGCAAAGCTGGCAGAGACTTCTGAGGGGTCGGCATCAAACAACTTCAAAGTATCCCTTAAACCTGCTCAGATTGAACCTGCAAAAAGAGGAATAGCAAAGGGATGACCAACCACATGCTCAGTTAGAATTCCCCTACTCCTTAAAAACCCAAAACAGTTGTAGGCAATAATACTAATAATAGCGACATATCACGCATTCATACTTTACTATCATATTAGGAAATCGTAATCCCCAAGGAAAGATCACCCCCACTAAGATGTCCTTCTAACCATTCAACTCGATTCTAGGCCCTTATCGACCAGACTTCCCTACTAGCAGTCATTCAAGCACATAAACAAGTAGGCAACAAGGATTCAATGTAAAAGCCTTCAAACTCACTTTTGAAAACATAGTGACTCTCGATAAATACCAAAAATGGTTTATAATCCACACAAACCCCTTTTAAGCTTATAATTCTTTTTAAAAGTTCTCGAAGCATCTAAACTGGTAAGAAAGATTTGGCAAGAAACATTCTTTCATCGAATATGCATATTGAAAAGCTTAAATGTACGACTCATTACTAGGATGTAACTATACTTCATTTGAAATCCCATTTAAACTATATTCAAAACACATTTATAGAATATATGCAGGTTAGGTACATTTAAAAGCTTTCTTCTTTTCTTAAAAACGCTTTTCTTGGCCTCGTGAGGCCCGTATCCCTTTGAAAGAGCTTCTTTTAATTTTTTGAACTGCTTAGAATGGCAAAAAGCCAAATCTCCTTTTTTTCAGGAACTTACTTATAACATAAAAACATCTTATTTTGCTGGTTAGGGGAGGTCAACGCCGCCCTTAAGTGAGATCGTCACTCTTAATCTACGTTATCCCCAGGGTACACGTCCTTTTTGCCAAAACGTGTCTTAGCAGAGCAACTCTAACCTTGATACTGTCCTCTGTGGGGCGACAGCTCACACCAAGATAATCATATCCTGAGTTTAGTCCCCATCAAGGTTTTCTTACGCGTCACACATTAGGGAATAAGTCACACAAAGATAATCATATCTTGAGTCCAGCTCCTGGGAACAGCTCAAGCCATCTTTGCATCCAGCTCCCAACATTACCTTAGGGGAAAATAGCTCACGCCATCTTTACGTCCAGTTCCCACCCTCGAGGTCTGGCCACTTGCCTAGCACTTTCTTAGCCTTTAAAATCGCATTACATTTCTCTTCTTCAGTTGGTTACTTTGCTGTAATCTTACTTTCAAACAAAACGGTCGTTACCTTTCAAAATGTTTATAGTTCATTCGTTTTTGGCTTAAAAACTTCTTATAAACGGAATAATTTTGCTGACACGTAAATCAACTTCGCGAATAACTTAAAAGTTTCTTATAAGCGTAAAATGTTTACTAAATCGTAAAACGACTTAGTTTCTAACTTAGATGCTTCGTATAAGTGTAATAGGATTGCTAAATCGTAAAACGACTTCGTTTTCAACTTGGAAGTTTCGTATAGACGCTTTAAGTTTACTAAATCGTAAAACGGCTTCGTTTTCAACTTGTAAACTCCGTACAAACATATTAAGTTTACTAAATCGTAAAATAACTTCGTTTTCAATTAAAAGCTTCTTATAGACGTAAAACGTTTGCGAGTACGTAAATCGACTTCGTTTCTGACTTGAAAACTTCTTATAAATGTAATAAGTTGATAACTCATAAATCGAAACTTGTTTGAAACATAAAGTGCTTAGCTAACGTTTAATTCGATGTACATTTGAAATCAAAACTCATTGAGACTTAAGTACTTCGTTAGCAATAAGTGCAACTAGATTTGTAATCAAAGCTCGTAGTAACTTAAGGTAATAAACTTATTTCAATGTCTAATCTAGATTCGTTTGAAATTCCCTTTTAAACTCGAAGAGTGGTGCTTAAGTAAATCAAAACCTTTGATCGCTTCCAAGCTTATTACTATTCAAAACTTAAGGCATTTAGCTTATTTTTAATTCAATCAAGGTTTCTTTATATATTTTTGACACAAATGCTTCTTAAAGTCATTATGGACTTACTAGCTCTTTAATCGGAACTCAATAGAGACTTAAGTAAGCAAATAACATGCAAATAGGCTAACCTTCTTAATTAGCACCTTAGGCTGCTCTTTTTCGAATCATTTAAATTCCTTTAAACACGAGGAGGGGTCATACCCAAATCAATGCCTTAAAAACTTTTTCGAACTCACTTTTAGTTTGCTTCTGAACTTCCTAAATCTATCAACTATTCAGTCGAGTCACTAACTGAGCAGTTTGATGGTTTAGGACCTTTTTACGCTTTAGACGTTCTAACAAGTGAATAAACAACTAACAAACATAAAAGTATTTTCAAACGTATAAAACAAACCTTCTAAATGACCTTTTCTTTTTAAAGGCATCTAAAGTTTCAAGAATCACTCACATAACGTCACGTAGCATATCGGGGAAAAAGGGTTCACACATAGCACATTCATACACTTCATATCACAACTCATTAAGCCACACATGGTCTCGCAATCCACACGATTGCGGCAATTCACAACCCTATCTCCCTCCTCACACAGCACCGTCCACAACAACCTCAAACCACTCAATAGTTCCACCTCAAACCATCCAACTACCAAGCTCGGTTCAATATTGACATGTACAAACCAACAATACACAAAACGTTAGTACATCGGTATAATATTCATACTTAATAGTCAACTTAGAATTTAACGTGCTAAACTGATGCAAAGAGAAACTTCAAGCGATATTTACCTTCTTGTTCGCAAACCATTATACATAGGCATAGCATTTTCTTTGTAATTACCAAGAATAAACCATTAACATTCTCAAACTGATCTAGCCATAACTTTTAGACATAATTCCGTTTACACCACAATCACTTCAGCTGCCCAACTAGCACCCCTAAGCATTAAATAGTCTTTCAAATGTGACAACTGATGCTACAATAGCCCGCTATCAACATTCTATTTATCTCAAATCCTCAATTTAATCGGTCCATACAACCATGCATTTACTCAATGTGCGATTAACCAAAATCATAACCTTGCTTGTAATTTCTTAATATCAATTCTGATTTACCCAAACTAACTACTAATCTCAGAATCGACATGCGCTAGCTAATTTAGTTAAATTCATTGAAAATAGTAGTAATTTAGGAGGAAATGAACCCTCACCTTGAACCCAAGCTAGAGGTTCGATTCACGGCTGTGGCTCAACTTTAAGGCCTTGAACAACTCCAATCCTTCGCCTCTTGCTTACCTACGCTTGAACAGGACCAAATCACGCCTAAATTCCCGAAATACAAACCCTAAAACTGACCCAAACTCACTTACTAATTTGAGGTTGAATTGGGGTTTGAAAGTAGCAAATTTCTACCCTAATTTATAGGAAATTGAAGCAATTAAGAGGTGAAGTTCATGGCCATACCTGGGACAC
>JAKOGI010000095.1:1065177-1245177 GCA_029747015.1 Carnegiea gigantea | reverse complement strand
AACTTATAAATCAAAAGCCAAAGGTCGAAAATATTACACGCTCACAAAAAAGCCAATTATTAATGAAGAGTTTAAACCAAAAAATCCTTAATCCAAAAACCAGTGCCATCTTTTGTATATTTTCTAACATAGATTGTGTAATGACAAACGAAAGGCTTTAGATATGTGGAAAGTGCCATCATATTAAATCTAATATATGAAACTAGGTTTATACTGAAGAAGATAGAGATATAATGCTATTTACAACTTAATTATCAATTCTTTTCAAGAAAAGTAGCTAACTGGCTTAAGGAACCTCCCCTAGTATAGAAACTTAATAGAGTTAGATGTAAAGCGAAAACTTAGTAATTAGTATAGAAGAAGGAGTATGGTCTATGGTAAAATACCTTTTTGGACATTTGAAGGTGATACAATGTAGAAAATTAAGACAATGCAAGAATTGAAAGGAGACGAGAAGCATTATAAATTAACCAATCTAAGAATTTGTAACTTGTGCAACTTTAGGAGTTTATTTTTATGAATTTGACAAATATTATTATGAACTTTATGGACTCGAACAGAAAATCAAGAAACCTATGTATAGTTACTGTTAAATAATTTCCTAATCCAGGAATGACATTTTCTCTGAAAATTGAAGAATTCGCAAAACAACCCATAGTCTTTAATCTGTAGGACAGCAACCAAACTCATAATGACTCGAGAAATGATTCAGTCTTGCCTGCAAGGAAATCAAAGAATACACATTATGAGAAGTAGACTTTATATTGTGAAGATATAAAGAACCAGGACAAATATGGGTGTGAAAACTATCCTGATTATAGACCTAAACGAAAGAGAAACCCTAAGAAAGAATCAAGAAAAATGCTCCTAAAAGAATTTTTCTAAGAGGAGAATTTAAAACCAAAGAAAACAAAAACTAACAACACAAAAACTGAAAAATCTGTTAATAAACCACAAAAAATAGCAAGCATTTCAGACGTAAAAAACTATCTCAAGAAGATTTTCATTTGGAAATAGATACTGTAAAAGAAATAAAAACCTACAGCATGTCAATGTTCGAACTATGAAGAAATTGGACATAAATCTATTGACTGTTATAAAAGAAAAGTCTAATATAGTAATATTTTCTGAATAATTTGAAGAAATACAAGAAGAACTTTACCTCATAAATCTAATGGATATGATGAAGTTACTAGTTGCTTGAATCTATTAGCTCAGAAGAAGAAACAGAAAACATCTGAAATCGAAAGTTATTCAGATACAGAAAATAATACTAAAGAATAGATATAATACAGCAACAAGAACAAGAAAATATGAAAACTATATAGGAGTAACCACCTTTAATCAAAAACTATATTCAAAAATAATAGCAACCGATTTATCTCTAAAAAGGCCCAAGAAGCTTCATAAAGAAAAGATTATTTCTTAACAAGAAAATTAATATGATATTTTCAAATTTATATACAACTGAAACAACCTATTAAATGTTCAGCATTACAAGAAAATATTAGACTAAGATTAATTGATTGAGGACACACAATTGGAAGATTTCTAGATGAAATTACGGCAAGAGATCGCGACTTTAATTAATCTGTCATCTACAAGGAATACACATCGCGTAAAAGCATGTTTTGAAGAAGGTATTAACTCACCTATCATTTTATCACTTCCTGATCAAAGATTTACAAATATACAAATAATCATCTAGGAACTCCACAAGGTAACCTATTTATGAAGAAATTAACTCTTCGAATGTTATTCCAAATTACTCAGTCACTTTACGAAGTAAAAATATTGAGATACTCTCAATTACAATTAAACTTTTAACTGATATAGGATTATAATTGGAAAATGATGCATTATCATATTTACTACAGAGGATGTACCATTTTATATAATACTAATTACCATAAAAGAAATAAGGCAAACTGGAAAAAAAACAATAGACCCCTATCTTTTCAATAGTAAGCACTGTTATTCCACCTCCTATGCAAGAAGCAAGATTACCTGCACTAACTGACTTTCAATAGTTAGAAGAAAAAAGAGGCTTCTAGCACTTATGAAGCACCGTGACTCTCATATACGGAAAAAGGAATAAGAGTTATTAATCAACCAACTCTACCAAGAAGTTTAGCATGATAGAATACGTAGATTTCAACCTAAATTATCATAACAACTCTAGTAATTCAACTTATAAAGTTAAGTTTAGAATATTTCAATGGCCAACAGGATAGAAAATTAAGTCTTAATTGATACTGGAGCATCACAATGTCATTCATATATCTTTTACCTATTCCTATCATCTCCGCATCTGAATATAACTTGTTACTTATGACGGAAGAAAATCTACTCTAATCAGAACTCAAAAATCCAAATGATGATGCAAACCCCTAATTCTATTCTTTTAGAATACGAATGTTATATTGATCATTCTATCAATAATGAATACTACCATATTTTACTAGGAATGAATTTTCAAGATCATTTCAATCACTTATGATACAAACCCAACTCAAATCATTTAGTTGATAAACAAAAATACTATTATTCTTGACAAATATGAAGCAATTATAATTTCCCCATTCCACATATATCGATACAATAGTTTTTTAGAAGCTGATATAGTGACTACGCCCATTAATAGACATTGGGTCTGAGGTAACCTTTTTCAAGATTTTTTACTCCAAAAATGGGAAAAAAAACTTCTATCTGATCGAAGAATTAAATTAAAAGGAGTTCATCCTATTGCCCCCCTTTACAATTGCTCCAAAGTATGTATCTTATTATACTTGGAAATAGAATCTTAATTCCCTCTAGTCTTACAATATAGCTTAGAAACGGTATTATGCTAGGAAATGATTTTCTTAAACAGTTTGGCTAAATTTACACAAACTTCTATACGTATATCTCACTACAAAATGTGGACTCACATTAAAAATACCTACCTTACAACACCCCTACAGAGTGCGTACGAAGCGTGGTGGACATGGATATGAAACAAATTGCACTTCCTATACAACTACAATTACAAAAACCAATTTTCAAAATTAACGTAATCAAACAGAAGATTTAATTAAGAAAACTAAAGCAGATCTATTTACACAATCCTTTGTAATTCTGGAAATTTGACCCATCCTAGAGCTAAAATGGAGCTAACTTAGGAATATTTGATAAAGAAAAACCAATGCTCTATACCCCCTGAAGATATAAAAGAATCTCTATACAAATCAAAGAATTATTTAGAAAAATGATTAATATGTTCATTAAAAGAAGCTACTCTACCAGCATTCATGGTCATGAATGAAGCTGAAAAAGAAGAAATAATGCCAGAATGGTTATAAATTATAAAAAAACTAAACAATTTAAAAACAAATTTTTACCTAATAAAGAAGTTTAATCAATCTTATAAAAAATAAAAGAATATTTCTAAAATTTGACTTAAATCAGAATTCTAGCAAATTAAAATGGAAGAGATAGTATCAAATATATAGGTTTTAGTACACCTCAAAGATTTATGAATGGATAGTAATACCATTTAGGACTTAAAAATGCACCTAGAATATTTCAAATACGGCATGACGATGCTTTTTTAAACATTTAAACTTATTTCTTGTCATCTACGCTGATATTTAATCTTCTCCACAACTCGAGAGGAACATTCGCTTATAGATGTTTGCAAAAATGTTATAAAAGAAATATGGCATGTCTAGCGAGAAAAAAAAAAAGCCACGATGACAAGAAAAAATGATTTTTTAGGATTCGAACTAGGAGCTAATGGAATCTCTTTACAAACGATATTTCTAGGAAAATAATGAAATATCCTGATGAGCTACAAACTAAAAATAATTCAAGGATTTTTTTTTATGGCTACTTAATTATGCCAGCTCCTATATTCCTGATCTAGCAAGAAAAAGAAAGATTTTACAAGTTTGATAAGGAAAAATAATACTAAAGGATGGATGCGAACATTCATACTCAATTGTAAAAAGCTTAAAGAAGAATGTAAAAATTTATCCCAACTCAGACTCCCAGAACCTGAATGTAGTCCGATTATACAAACTAACGCCTCTAATAAAGTTTTGGTCGCAGTATTAAAAACATATCTCAAATGAATCTACGGATATCATAGTGGTACGTTTTCCTCACTGAAGAAAACTATAATACCATAGAAAAAGAAATTTTAGCTATAATTCGAGGATTAAAAAATGGAGATTGTTTCTCCTACTATGCAATTTAAAGTATTTACTGATAATGAAGCAGCTACTACTTTTGTTAGTAAGTTTTAGATAATGGGTCCCTCATATGAGAAAGCTCAATAGACGGTAAACCTTTTTATCTCAATTAACGTTGTTTATGAGCATATTTCAGGAAATAGTACTTCTTGCAGACTATCTAACAAAAGAAGTAGACTATCTTTACAATGGAGACACCAGAAAAACTTAAGGAACTCGAAGATATCATCATTGACCTTAACGAGTATCTAGAAACTGTATCTGTTGGACTCGAACATCTAAAAACTGGAGTACAAGCTATAGTTGACGATATCGGACAGAAATTGAAGAAACTTCTAAGGAACTGTGCTGATATAATCGAAGATATGAAGAAGAATCTAGCGCAAGGGCGCACAAGTTGGGTAGCAGAAATGCTCAAAACTATTGGCTCTCTAAAGCCCTCTTCTTTTAAGCTATCAACTACAGCAACACAAGCATAGCAAAGCCACAAACTTCACTAACTACTCAAACTATTACTGAGCCAAGTTCAAGCTCCCCCTTTCTCGAACAGATAAGGAGATGCTAGAACTAAAGGAAAAACTATTATCAAAGAAAACTGCCAACTTCTCTGCACGAAACTAAAAAACCTGTCTATTCGATATTTGTGACCCATTTATTTTAGAGTATTACCGAACTACGCAACAGTATACTGAACAACTCCATGAAATTCCACAAACTGTTTACAGTGGTGAAAATCTCTTTTTTTGCCAAAGATTAACAGCCTGCTCAGGCGCTAACCCAGCAACCATCTATCAATTCTATGAATTTGATTCTTGATTTGGTTTATCCAGATTCCAAACTCACTGAACTATTCCATTTCCCTACTGAAATATTCAATCTCTTAAATCTTTTAACAAGGCCCCATCTTTTGTGAAGTTCCGTACTATCCCTCTAAAAAGGACGAAGAAAACTAAGTCATTTATCCCATTCATTAGTATAATTCAAGTTGGTTACATCTCAGACACTTCCAATCTAAATATTGAAGCAACTAAAAAGTTTGAAACTTTTCCCGGTTAATGAATCATGGATCAAACCATCGAAGAACCAGTGGGCCCTAGCAGTCAAAATGTCAAGGAGCCGCCTATATGTTCAAGGATGTTCGACTCAGATCCAACTCATGTGCTCATAACTAAAGGAACTAGGGATCATAACTAAAGAAGGATGCATGATGACTATGATGAAATTTTTTTTTGAACATTTTCTTCCAATTAGAACCAAAAAAATTTTCAAGGTTCACAGCTGTCAGAAATGAATCACTGAAAGTGAAAAAAGAAGACGAAAAACATGCACTTCTAAGGACGGCCAAGATTTTACCTTAAACAAGCCAGATGTAAGGTGAGATTCTTGCGATAACTAGCATCGTTATCGTTAATCTAGTTATCCTCAGAAATTTTCAAATCTTTGGAACTTTTTGCCACATGCCATCAAATATTGTACATTTGTACTATCCTTCAAAACAGTTGGCAATTTATTGCACTATCCTATCCCCCTAATACACATAGACATTATTGCTAGTTGACACATTTATTGTTATCATCTTAGCTGTGCCAGCAATTATTTATGTGCTATCTTTATGAATTATAATATTTAACCGATAAGAGAAATGGGTAGAGTGTAATTTGAGTGAAAAATAGATCAACGGTAAAAGGCATTCTATTTCTCAACTATGTTCTAATTCCCTTCTGGGAAGCCATAATAAGAAAAAGAACTATTTTAAAATTCTAAAATTCTATCTTTACTTTTCAAAGGTGTTGAAGTGAGAGAAAGAGTCTGTAGATCGAAGTAAGACCAGTAAGGCTCGTGAAAGAGAATGGTGCGGCGGCAAAAGGTATCTCAGGAGCGTTATCTATCCCCGGGAAAAGACTCCGACGAGGAAATGTAATATTTCTTGAATTACTATAGTTCATTTATATTTTGGAGTACCATGTCTTATCATTTTACAATAGTAAAAACAATATTATCTATTCTTTCGTTCCTTAATGATCTCTCATCAAAGAGTTTAAACATTTTTCTACAAAAAGTTGCAAACTCTTGTGTAATGATATCAAGAGCCTACCTACTAATATTTGGCATTGAAAAGAGCAACCTTACCTTATCCTTACCCTTACCCTTGACTGAAAGTTATTAAAATTAAATATCTTTATGTAGTACCCGCACTAATATTTAAATATGAGCTATAAAAATAGATTGCAATCAAACTCAAAGAATAAATCAAAGAAGGAGGCTATATAGAGGACAAATTTTAATTGCCCAACTTAAAACATTATACAGTAAATAAATCAGCCCTAAGATTTTTTAAAATCTTTTTATCTTAACACCAAGAAGTTTAAGACAAATTTATTAAATCATTATAAATCTAGACAAAATTATCTTCTACCTAACAATGAATTTAATACAAGATAATATAGCTTTATCAGAACTCAACATTTGAATATAACTATTTGGTTTCAACCTAACTTACAATATTAATGATTCCGCCAAATAACCTATTACACCGAGGAGGAAGAGAACTTGAATAAAATAAAGAAAAAGAATTAAAAGGGAAAAAGGGCAAATAGTAACTTCAGCCTTAAAATTAAAACAAATTTAAAAAGGGCAAGAGTGTAATTTTCCATAATAGCGCCAAAAAGTTCGATCCGGTCCTGAACAATGACAGCTCTAGCCGTCAGGGATAATAGTTGTTTCTCCATTAACTGCATATTGGTACAATTTGCATAGGCTTTTACGGCAAGGGAGCCCGGGCCGCCATTGTAGCTATGGGTAGCATTGCAGCAAAGCACAGTGAAGTTAGCCCTCAGCTGCAGCACTGCCAGTGAACCCCCTACCTGAGCTTGGAGTGTAAAGGTAATGCACACCCTGCTGTCTTGTGTCTTATTGCCACTATGCTGAGATAGTCCCCTAAGTATACCTAGCCCCAGTACTATGGTAGACATGTAAAAGGTTGGTACTGTTTGGTTTTGTTGGTTGTATTTGGAGAAACCATTCCGGCAATAATGAAGATGGTACTATCATCTCTCGTTGTTGTAATGTTTGTTTCCGTTGCTTGGTGTGGTGGTGGAACTTCGTGCAAAATGGCGCGACAAGTTTGCGGCCCCATGTCCCCAATCTGAACATAATCCACTATTTGCGTTCTCTTCATTGAATTTCACCAATTTGAAGTAAATACCCCAATGATCGGGGTGTTACCGCCGTCCAAAAAGAACAAGGCTTCACTTATAAACAATAGGTGTAACAAAGCTAAGCATCCTTTACCCCGACACAAGGCATTAACAACAATTACAAAACATCCAAACCATATATACACAGTTCCAACTATCTCAAGGTTTTACACCAAAATATAGTACTCTTTGTAGAGTATATAGTCCTAATATCAAAAGATTTCAACAATACAGTGCTAAAAGCATCTCATACTAAATACACACTGTTCCTTCAGACTTCTTTGCTCACTTATCTCCTTCAGTCGACCTACCAGCCTAAGGGCGATTCACAGAGCATTTGCATAAACAAAACATGAAAAACATTGGAACTGTGAGCCGAAACTCAGTACATGCATTCTTTATTGCTAAATGTTCATTAAAAAGCTGGTTGGGCCCCCATTGCAATTCATTTTGATTAAAACAGGGAATGAGATGAATGTAAAACTGCAGTGTCAATTATTATCTGATAGTGAACTCCTCGTACTGTTACGATCTGTAGATAGGTGTACATCTGCCAAGCTGATCAGAGATCTGGCCTGAAGTCGCGCGTAACTGAAGAAATACCCTGTACTGATAAACTGATTTGGTCACTAATTATGTGACAAAATCACGAAGTAAACTGATTCATTGATGTACTTACCAAAACATTATAATTTTGATAAATACGCGCTGATTTCTAAAGATACGATAATGTACATACCTGAGACCTTTAATGAAATCTCACTGATAGATTATTACGAAACGGAAGGAAATGATAGAAGGCCCTGACGTTCTGTTCAAAAATATCATTATAGCAACTGTATTAGCAAATATATTTGTTTTCAATAGTTGATAGTTTTAGTTAAAAGAGAAGCAAAGGCTTAAAGGGGATAAATAAATGACTTGTACTTAAACCTCCCGACCTAGCTTGAGACTAATTCTCCAATGTAGAAAGCTTAAGAGTACCGCAAAACTTTCATTTGCTCAAAGCAAAACATGATTCTCACAATAGGGTGGCCAAAAATTGGGCTAGAACACAAGGTGTGCCAGTTTCAGTTTATCTGCGCAGTCCTAGTAAGATGGCCATAAATGTTTCCACAAAACTCGGATTAAAACGATGATAACTCACTGATATATCTACCCACCAAAAATCACAATTTTTTAATGGGCCATCATTACCAGTTTAATTGCAAAGTGTCCTCTATTTCCAGCCCTGTTCACAGCCACACTGTTTTTGTTTTCCTCCTCCTTTTCACATAATTCTCCATCTAAAATCACTCCTTAAAATCACATAATAAGGCCTTGGTCCTTCTTATCACTATAAAAAGCCATATTACTCAATTTCACTCCATAATCATCCACATCAAATTTTCAATTCTTCTCTTTCTCAAACTCACTCAAAACACATCCATGATCTTATTTATTTGCATAAATAAACAAAATGACCCTTTATAAGCAATTGGAGAATTTTTCATAATCCACCCTTTTTTAAGAATCATACCAAGTCATTTTTCAAGTTGAAAAACATATTAAAGATTCATTTCTCAACCAAACATACACAAATAACATGCTTAATATTAAAAGAAAGCTAAACCTTGCATGATCATTAAAACCTTAACTTTTAGCCATCTTAGACTCACCTCTAACTCATTCAAAATCTCACCAACAACACCATCATAATCATCAATAGGGTTAAAGGCTACCAAATCAAATACAAACAATCCACATCCATCATTTTAACCTAAGCTTGCATAATCATAGATAACCCTAAACCCCAACATGCTTCAAACTTAATCAGCAATTAAAAACATCAAAATAACTCTTGTTTTCATCCAAAAAACATGATCAAAACTCAAATCAACATAAACAAAAATCAAAATGAAAAAGCTCCAACAAGACAAAGTTAAGGTTACTCACTTTGAGCTTGAAAAAGAGAGAAATGGAGGTGATGCTTGGTGGTTTTGAGGATTGAGGATGGCGGCTAGCGGTACTAGAGGGTCGGGGTGGTCGGAGGCAGCCACAGGCTGGCTGGAACAATAGCAGAACAGCAGCAGAAGTGGGAAGGGGGCAGTCGGCTGGGTGAAGAGAGAAAGGAGAGAGAGAGATGTGTGCGTTATTATGTTTACTTAGCTAGAATGACTCAAAAAGATTACTTGGCTGAATTTATCCCTCCTAAAAGTAGGTTTTGCTAATTACAAGTTTGCACAAATCATGGTAATTAGCTACGTTTAACTAAGCAAAATTGTTGGGCTTTAAATTGGTCCAAAGTGAATTGGGCTCGGTAATAAAACGCTTGGTGACGATAATGTTTTTGTATAACTCGGATTTTTTTTTTTTTTGGTGTTGCTACGAAAAAACAAATTAAATCACTTAGATTATAATTGTTAGGGCCCATTGTCAAATCTCCCAAATTTTCGTTAATAAATAAGTAAAGCCAAATTGCAAAGTGAGGGGCTGAATGAAAAAAAAATTTCCACCGGAGATGATTAAATGTGATAACTAAATATGAGAAAATCATTAACATGAAGTAATTAAATAAATAAACATGATTCACGGTTGGGCTATTACAGTTGTATCGGGTAGTACTGTACCAAAGCACACTCAACCTATCCCTTCCCATGCACCTATCGTCAACGGATCCCCCCCCAAAAAAATAGCTTGCAGGAGCAGGTGAATCTGACAAGTGTAACAACTGTCACCTGTAGGCAATTGTACGCTCCAATATTAATAAAATTTAATATTTGAACTCGTTTGGCGTGTGGTTTGCAGAATGTACAAAGCTACTTGATGTCTAACTTGTCTGAGGACGAGGACAAGCTGCTCCGTGATGTCTGCAGATGGTGCAAGTCCTTCAAGTCATCATCTGAATGATGAGTGTCATTTATGGATCCGTGCGTATTGAAATATTTCTAAAATCAAGGGTGACCACTGGAGGAGTTAATCCTAAAGTACCCTGACGTATGTGACATTAATTTTTCAGGGTTTGAGTTTTTGAAGTGAATATTTTAGTACCTCGACGTTTGCACATTGAATTTTTATGTATCCTCCGTTTTTTCTTAAGTCTCTAAACTTTTAAAATTTACATTTTAACCCCAATCCTCAAAAACCTACTTTCGAAAATTTTAATTTTGTGCATCTGTATTTCCTCTCATTAAGTAGTATTTTCGGTTCTCTTTCATTTGGTATTAGAGCCACGTGGCCAAAAATAATTAAGATAATTAAGCTAATTAATGACTGGTTAACCTTGATTAATTCTTGAATGATCACCTGCTTGTCCCACTCCCAATTATTCACACATTGTTCACTCATCGGAAGGCATTTCTCCAGCAATACCTCAATTAAACTATATAACTGATATAGTTTTAGAATTAAAAGCAGAATTAGCTAAAATGAAGACTGAAGTCAAGGAGCTTAAGAAGCAAATATCTGTAATCCACCTTTCTCTAGTTAACAAAGTTAGACACAGCGGAAAATCTACTTTCAGTATTAGTACTCCATTTCAGCATAAATATCATTTTCAAAACCCCAAAAACAAGAATCAATTTCCTTTACATGATATGAAAATCCAAAAAGAAGTAGGGCATCATCCTAATGAATGCAAAAATAGAAAGAATAACAAGTTTATTGAAACATTAGGCAGCCTAGATTATGTTGAGCTTATTGAAGATGAGGCACTAGATCTAGCCCTAAATAACAACAAAGGGATTATTGAAATTATCTTAGACAATGAATATGAAGAAAGTGATTATGAAGAAACAAGTCAAATGATGGAAAGTAGCTCGATTAGTCTTGGCGATCTTCAAGGAGAAGAGTTTGTTGTACATGATGATAACGAGGAAGTCAAAGAAGATTGGGTCCTTTCCATAATCCAAAAGGACATGATCTATAAAAAATTCATATTTCAATTAAAGATCAAGTATGTCTGCAAGATGATAGAAGGAGATCTTAAAATCAAAGATTGTGAGTATGATGTGGGAGAAGTTAATCTTATTAAAAAGAAAAACATCCTTACGCATAACAAAGATAGAAAATATCAGTATATCCATGTCGGAAGTGTCCAAGTTCAAATTACTCCATTATAATATTATGGCAAAGATATTGATCATTATGCTCTCTATGATATCAGGCATACTAAATTTAATAATCAAATTATCAAAGGGATTAAGACCAACTTATGCAATGAATCGGTAGGATTCAATTATCGATATGGATATTATGTGAGTTTAAAAGATGAATTTGCTAAAAATTTCATATCCCTTAAAATAAAAATAGATGGGAAGGACATGAAAAGAGGAGGATATCCATTAAGGATATTTTGAAAAATTATTTACAAATTAGATAATACTATAGATCCAAATACTAAGGTCACATTGATAGAGGCAGAAAAAATTGAAAGTCCTACCCCTATGCAAAAGACTCATATGATTAAATCCAGTCCACATGAGGTAAAAACTAATCGTTCATGGACATCTAACTTTGCAAACCATACTAAAATCAATAAGAAAAATGTGATAAAAATTGATGAGAATGGTAAAATAACCATAAAACCCCAATTATTAAGAACCATGAGTACTAGATCAAAATGGGGAGAAGGATCTTCATCTACTAAAGAAGAAATTAAAGAAGATGATGCAATTAGTATGACTAGTGAAATGAGTAGAAATGTAGAATGAGTTTTGAATTTACAAGACCCAGTGTAGACTAAAGTATGAGTCTAGAAAGAAAGATCATCAGACACAAAACAAGAACTGTTAATGAATCAATCTATGAGGACGAATTAGTCAAAAACATGACTATGGAGATATGCTATAAAGCTACCAATACAAATCCTAATAGTATCTATATCCCAATAAAGATATATTAGAAGGATATAATAAATATAAGTTGTATGCCTACATAGATAGTGGTAGTTCTGTATGCTTTAGAAAAAGATCATTATTTCCAGAATTCATGTGGAAAAAGGCCAAAAATTCTCTACAAGTAAGGATAGTTGACAATAGTATTATAAGCCACAATGGAGCTATAGAAGGGTTATCCATAGAATTAGAAGGAGTTCAATGCATTATACTAGTTCTATGGGCTACTAATCAACCCTCTCATGATATGATTATTGGAAATAATTTTCAGAGATTATATGCTCTATGCACACATACCATAAATCAAATAATATCTACAATTAATAGTCACCCAGTTCCTATTGAAAAATTAAGTGAGGCTTACACTCATAAAAAAATTGAGTTTATACGCAGTCAGCATGGTGAGAAGGTAATGTCAGCACAATGTGAGATAGCGCTGACAATCTCATTACTTGAATTATCTATTAAAGAGCAGATTGTCGAACAACAAGAAAAATTATGTAAAGAACTCCACTCTGATAATCCACTAAAATTTTGGGATAAAGATAAAACATTTGCTAAAATCATTCTATTAAATCCCAACACTATTATCCGAGTCAAACAATGGTGTATACACACCAAGATATCCAGAAATTTTATAAACAAATCAAAGAACTTCTGAATAAATAATTAATCAGAAACAGTTAGAGTCCTCACACCAGTCCCGCTTTCATAGTAAGAAATCATACAAAAGAAAAAAGAGGGAAAGCAAGAATGATAATCAATTATAAAAAACTTAATGATAATACTATCTTTGATGGTTACTATATTCCTAACAAAACTATCCTTTTCAATAGAATTCAAGGAGCTTCTTGGTTCTCAAAAATGAATTGCAAAAGCAGTTATTGGCAGATAAAAATGGATGAAGACAGTATTCCTTTAACTGCATTTAGTACCCCACAAGGACATTATGAGTGGATAGTAATATCATTTGGTCTTAAAAATACACCTAAAATATTTCAAAGAAGAATAGATAACATCTTCAAAGACCTCAATCACTGTTGTTTAGTTCACATTGATGATATCCTTGCCTTTTCTAAAACCATAGAACAACACAAAGATGATGTCTTAGTTATCACCCAGAGATGTATTGATCATGGTATTATACTTGGTAAGAACAAGTGCATTTATGCTGAACAAGAAATAATTGAGTTTTTAGATCTAGAGATAAAGGCTGGGCAGATCATCCTACAAAAGCATATTTTGGAAAAAATAGAAAATTTTCCTGAAAAGATTGAAGATAAAAAGTAATTAGAAAGGTTTCTCGGATGCTTTACCTATACTTCAGACTTCATTAAAGATTTAGCTAAACTGAGAAAACCATTGTAGTAGACACTCAAGAAAGAAGTAAATTAGACATGGACCATTAATAATACAAAGATTGCTCAAAACTTCAAAAAGATGTGTAAAAATCTTCCTATTCTTAATGTGCCTAATGAAGGAGCTGATTTAATTCTTGAGACAGATGTCAGTAATGAGCACTGGAGTGCAGTACCCAAATCAAAGAAGGAGAAAAACTCTTCAAATACTGCCGCGAAAGTTTTAATAAGGCAGAATGCAATTATTCTATGATGAAAAAAGAAAAGCTTTACACTCATAAGGGGAATTGAAAAGTTATTAATCTTTTTAACCCCAAAACCTTCTCTTATTCGAACTGATTGAAAATAAATACTTGGTTTTGTGAAAAAGAATTTATCAAATATGCAAACGCAAGGGCGACTCCTGCGTTGGTAATTATAGCTTAATATTTTTCCTTCTCTATTGAACATATACAGGGATCAAACAACTCTCTCGCGGATAGTTTAACTCGAGAACTCGTGAATGGTGATCATCAAGGCCGACCTCCTGGCAGAAAAGGAGGAAATCCATAATGAAATGTCATTTCTACTAGAACGGGTTTCTCCTTCTAGTAAAATCCTTATTGATAATTTGGAATTCCATACAAAAAGTAGATCACACTTTGGTCTACTATCTTCTGCCTATCTAATAGCACAAAGATTTTTCCTTCTAGAATTACAAGTTAATTACCTCAGATATCCTTATGATATCTAAGTAAAAATAAGTTCTCATGCTTATGAAAATTGGTTTAATGAGTGGTATGCAGCCTGTATCGACTATTATCATAACTATTCCTATGATATTTGGGAGTCTTGGAGTACCACAATCTACTTTCCTGATAGGTCTAGAGTTGGTGGTGCTAGTTTCCCAACAAATTCAATCTCTCCAAACAACCCCGTCATGAAAGCCTGGGAGTACGGAATGGTAGCTTATTTCATAGAGTTCCCAGATCCGAAGTTTCCATTTTTCTCAACACTAAATAAATTCCAGCAATGCATGTTCAAGAAGATTCATTGGATTCTTACATCTCCTGATGGTCCAACAAAAATCCTGAATAACAGATGTCTATATGTGGAGGTACATTATGCACTAATCGAGTATGAAAATGGAAAAGCCAAACTGGCTCATTATCTTGTTCAGATGGTTGATTTCGACGACCCCGAAGATCGATGACAAGAATGGAATCCAGATCGTCGAGAATCAGTTACTGATCCTTTGTTAGCAAGAGCCATTGAATTTTTCAACATTTATCAATAGAGTTGGAGATTAATTGAATGAGGAAAAACACTAATGCGTTGGGGGAATACTACTTTCACTTATCATAATGAGTTTAGCGAGTATATAAAGGTGGAAGGAGTGACCTCAGAAGATGTTTTGATTATCTCTTTGATGTTGGAGTTAGAAAATTCTTATCAGAAAAAGGAAAGAAATATCTTCTTGAATTATTTGAGAAATGGGACTCCGACCATCTTTAATTAAATGAAGATTTTGATGATTATTCAGATAATAATGGTCTGAAAAATATAATTAGAGATGAAGGCATGCAGAATCTCAACAATGATGACTAGTCTTGTGATCATTAAAAGTTCTAAAAATTGATTGCTCCATTATTGTACTATTTTGACAAGTATTAGGTCTGTCAAATAAAGCAGTGTACTGTAGCCAGCAGTGTGTACTGTAACCATGTGAAAAATCAGTATGTACTATAACCTTTAGGACATCCTATGTACCCCCCATCCCCTCTATAAAAAAAAAGAGGTCGAGTGTTGAGAAGGGACACGGTTATTTGAGCATTCTTGAGCACAAGAGAAGTCGAGATTCTTCATTTCTCTATGAGCAAGCATCTTTCATGATCTTAGCCTAAGTCCCTCTTCAAACTTTCCATTGTAATATTTCCACTTTCAAGCTTTCAATAAAAGAAGTTTCCTAATAGGGAACGTTATTCAATCGAACCTTATGTCCTAAATAGTATAATTTCTTGATTAAAGTCTCACTATTATTTAAAATAGATAAAACTTGATGAGTGACTACGGTCCGAGGTAGGAAATGAAACGGATCTGTGCTGTGCCTGATCTAAGGAAGGTGTGGTTGAGATTAGCAATCTCTATAAACCGGAAGTTAGAGGAATGCCGGAGTCCAGCGCTGACTAAGTTAAGGTAACAGTCGATACTTTCTAATTAAGCTTTAATTACTTTGCTAAGCATGGTGGGCCTCTAACCACAGAAAGTATAATATCTAAGATATAAGTAGTAGACTATGATAAGTAGTACCAGTAAAGTCATTATAAAAGTCTAATCGTTTAAAACAAGTATATTTCCTTAAAAAAAAACTAAAAATAGCTCATTTGCATATTTCACCCAATTCTGGGGGTCGTTTTATAATTTCTAAGAGTTTTGGGCCAAAAGTGAAAAACAAAAGAGCACGGGAGGTATTGAAAAATTAAAACAGGTTTTCTGAAGGTAGCAAAAAATCAGAAAGTTATAGCTCAGAGTACTAGCAAATTAAGCCAAAAAAGTGAGACCCAAAAAAATCAATGACACATAGGTCAAGGTACTAAAAGATCAACAACCCATGATCACTGCCATGTACCGCACGATTCATGGTTTGACTAAACTCCTGCCTTGGCAACGAATGTTTGCAGGCTGTGTACCCAAATGCAGGTGGGGCTCAACACATTTCGCTATAGATGTGAAGGGGTTGGTGAACGTTGTGCGGCGAAATGGTCCTGGAGACAAAGCAAAAGAAACTGCATAAAAGGATTTACAATTAACCATTACAGTTCCATCCTCGATGAATTGCAATGCTTGTTTCCTCAATGGTGCCGGACATCGATTTTTGTCATGACTTATGAGCTCGTAAGTTATAGTGGATTGATGTTTTACGTGTGCTACTTGTGTACGTGAGTGACTTTCATTAGTTGTGTGTCACGTTGGTCACATCTGCGCTTGTGTGGTAGACTCGGGCCAAATTGGTAGCAGCCGGATACATGCTAGCAGCCGCATTACCAAAGCATATATCCAAGCATTTTTCGCTAGTATGTTGCTCGGTTCATCATTGTTTAATTGTATTCATAAGTCCAGTATGTCAGTAGATTAGGTGCTTACAAGTGGCAGCGTTGCAGGTGCTCATCCTATTGTTCAACGATGACGCAAAGCACTAGCTGCTGTTGCAAGTCGATTTGTGACATAGGTGTATGTGTGTACAATTCATAAATTGAAGGGAAGCAAGTGCGTAGGAAGCTGGTAGACCGTGCAGTTAAGATTGCTCCACCCAACCTTAGCCTATTTCAGTTGCGTAAGATCCGTTCGATAACGTTGGTTTTTGACTATGCAGAAAGTCGCTACTAGCCTTGCACTCATGAGAACTGACATATACACCAACGTCTTCACATGGGAGGTCACAGAAGTAGATTTCCCTTGCCAACACAAGTATGTCGCAGTAGCCCATATTATAAATGAATATGTTTTGTACTCCTTAAATGAAAACAGCTGACCCATTACTTTTAGGAAATCTGCCCATGTAGTACATTTTGCAAAATGTGGTAGTTGATGATCTGTGTCACTTGCTTACCAGGAGTTTGACTCATGCATACCAATGTACACAACCTATCAAACTATGGTAGTCATTCGCAAAAATGTAACCTTAGTTTACCACTACATGCAACCTAATGTACATTAGTTAACCACTTGGAATGAAGATCAGATTATGTAATTAATTTCATTAATGCACTACAGACACAAGGACACATAGATTTAGCTGCTGCTACAAACGAGGGTCATAAAAAAACAGCTGCTTCGATTTAGCAAGTCGTATGAACATATAGAAGCGTTCCCCTCACACCCTACGTATCAACAAGACACCACACATTAACGCTGCCCATAGACGATGTTATTTTCTTCTTTGTCAAAAAGGATGATAACATCATATATATCAACATGTTTGGTTACCCATGATAGTAACCAAAATAGTGCATCACCACACCCGAGGTGCATCTTTCAAAACAGTATGACGTTCCTCCATATTCATGTTAACACGTGAGCCAACATCGTAAACAACATAACGAACATAACAGCGCTAGTAATCATCCAAGCTTTCGTACATCGCTCAGCACATGAGACATCAGAAGTCAACTTTGTATTGCGTTGTTGGGAAGCCCTAACTGCATGCCCCTTCTCTAGTAACATTGCCTTAAGATTGTTGACGAATGCTTGTAATTTATGGATTATAATGGCCTTTTCAGCCCTTATTGCGATTGCGCTTGAACCAGACATCATGCTCACACCTCCTCTGTAAATGAAGCTTATGGTTAGACCAACTACGTGAGCATAATATAATAACATGTGCGAAGCATATTAGTTTACCATGGTATAACTGACGACAAACCGAACGGCGTATGTTGGGCACATCTGGATCAACGATAAATTCAGCTGGTTCACCACATCCACAGAGTATGGCAACGACATTCCCCAAGTGGCGGTTGGTGGAAGGTCCCACATATTGGGTTTTGGTTGGAGATGAGGCATCAGATGTTCAAGGGTCGTTGAACTCCAACTTCCCGTAATCAATGCTTACAATTAAATAGAGTACGTGTTGTAGTGGGATGGTGATAAGAGAAGTTATGACGGTGTATTTAACTGCAAAGGGGGGTGGAAACATTTATAATGGGGGTGGGGTAAACAAGGTAGGGTTATGTAGGAAGGCACAAAATGGCGGCAAGTTTACCTGCCAAATCCCCTTAATCATTACTTGTGATAATTAGCCACGCCTCCAATTTATCATGATGAGATCATATACACTCACTTGAAGTACATTACAATTGTGGGAAACATAGCCCACCCATGTTTTGTGGACTAGGTAAAGTAAATGTCATGTCAACATGTAGTGGGTTATTGCATATAATTACCCACATTTAGTGTTTAGTGTTTGGGTTGTTTATAAAACCCATATGGAACATTTGATCAGTTACAAACTTTGGGTACGTGGTTGTTGCGTGCTGTATGGATGTGGTGAGCAGTTTGTGCAATAATTATAGCAGCCCACGACTGCCCTCATATGATGTTAGCACACAATATTAACTTTTGACGAAGCTGTTTGCGCCTTCAAAAATTCGAACTATTACATTGACAACTACATTGGGGTTACCATTCACAAATAATGTACTATAGCGGAACATGTACTACCTAGTGACATCTTCGACAAACGAAAAGGTCGACATCAACCAACAAAATGGAAGTTCATAACTTTAAATGCTGAAGTCATTAGCAGCAAAATCAGCCACAACCTTCTTCTACTTGAGCTAAAATTTGTTTTTCACGGTACAAGATCACACTAAGCACACCACCAACATAGATGACAACAACATAATCGTACTTACATACACAGTGAATAACCCTATAGTTGATCGTAGAGTCTGCAATGTTGTTGGTAACAGCCCTCATCGTTGCTAGGGTTACATTCCCCACACGCACATCAGCCAAACACCGAGGATGATGTTTATTACTCCCAATATTGCATACTGTTGCTTCCATTTCTGAAGATCATCACTTGTCTTGCAATCCATTGCCCGATCTTCTTGTTGGATGAATTGGTGATCGTTTTGTTCACCCAAACCTCCTGCAGCTCCTCAATTAACTGGTCAATCACGTCTCTAACTAGTTTTGGGTAGTTTGGATCAATTACGTCCAAGTACGGACGTGCGTGTGACATGACGTGATAGGACAACACAGGTTAGTTTGGTGCACAAAATTTGTTCTAACACAAGTACGGAGTACAATTTCGAGTAACCAAGATTTACTTCCTCGGGGAAAATAATGTAACGATGCATGTACTTATCGTCAATCTCAACCATTACAGCTTCCAAACCACAGTTGCAATAATATTTCTGCTATTGTTCAAGTAACTTAGACTGATCCCCGAGCCTCTAGATGTCTGGCTATACAATGTCCTCCTTGATGGGCCAGCCATATTGCATTCACAACTTGGGAAGACCACCTTCCTAATACTCCCAGCTGCAAAAGTGTGCCCTCACGTACTTGTCTTATAAAATCAAACACAGTTGCATTGAAGCCAATTTATTATTGATGATGCAATCAAGTCCAACTTTGCCAACTCCTTGTAATTGACATTCAATTGGGTTTTGTAGTGGTTGGACACATTAAATGTTGTACTTTGTTGGCGTATATACTGTTTTGTAAGTTTTATCCATTCCATAAATGAGGGCAATGGCTCACGATAACATGGTTTGCGGCATATTGTTGCCTTAATGCTTCAATTATAGGTCATTTACAGCAAACGGCAAGAGTGGGGCCCTTCTTTGTACAAAACCTCCTGTTTCGCGCAACCTCTGAGAAAATCATGATGTTTACCTCTGATAAGTCAAGGTTGACCTCACTAAACAGCTCGAGTTCGGGATGTAAACATCAAGGTGGGTGGATTAAAGGGGATGGAATTAATTGTGCCACCTACTTCTGCAGTCATGCATTAGGTAGGGATTTATTATTGTTTGACGTGGTGGTCCCCTTCGAAATTAAAGAGGTACTATGCATATTATTAACGACATACACAGCGTAATTTTAAAAATGACGACGTTGTTTTGCCTATATTATTTGCTCGTTCAATAGCATCTAGCCCAATTCCCATCACTTCCACCACGTTCGGCTATGAGCATGGATATAAATGTACCCGCCTATGCGGCAGCTATTGGGTGGGTGGAAGGAATGCACTTCATTCCCGTGGACAACCTAACGTTAAACTCGTTTATGGACTTCCCCGTACATTCTTGGGACGACTTCAATTGTGTCCATCGTCAATAGTTGCACAGCCTATGGTGTATATTCCTATTGTTTGTGCATGTCCCCACACAGATCCCAATTGTACGGGAGTTCAGTCATTTGTGGAGCAAAGAACAACGTACATCAGTGTGGAATGACTGTCGTTCCCTCTTACGAGTTGAAAAGGTAAAGTTCAAATGACGGGATGGTACATATGGTTGACATAGATCCCATACCACGACCATCAATCACCCCACTAAGGACGTTCACTGTTTCGCAATTTGTAATGCAACACGAATTCTACGGCTGGATCAACGACATATACATGCACATTCTAGAACGAGGTCACCCAGGGGCACAGGTTGACATCATCTCTATTCCCATACAAAAAAGCAATGGCATCAAGTACACCTTGCAAACAGTCATCACCCAGTCACATATTAGCATCCCTCCCCGAGTCAACGATTGCTGTCCGAGCGATGTTCGAACTGCGCTTTGGAATTGTGGAGGCATTGCATGGGCATCTTTTCACCTAAATCTTAGGGGATTACTGTCAGTGACCAGGGCACCCGTTATGGTGGTTTCCAACATAAGGGTCAGAGACGAAAATGCAAGGGAGACATTGCATTCAACAAGAATGAACCATGGCTTCACAGAGCCAACCGGCTTCGTACATGGAGTTTGTCTTATATAGGACTCATTGAAAGTGCTCTTGGTGCCCCATAGGTGCGACCCCGCACACATCAGTTTTGTGGTGAAGGTAAGAATGACGTCCCCAAGCTCATAATTACGTGTGTAGTTCATGTCCTTACGGTGTGTTTGTCTCATACGTTGAACTTAGTTGGAAATTTGTGGGTATGTGTTTGTAGGGAGTTCGCTGATCATAACGAATAACCAGCTTATGCAGCCATTTGGATATTGTATTTTGTGCATTTTGTGCATCTCATTCACTACAACGGTGCCCTTGTTATTTTACTATGTCGTTTAAGTGTCCTTTACCATGCCTTCATTGTCTCTTTACGTGCAACTATAAGTCTTTTTTTGTTCACAATTGTATGTCCCTTTTTAGCATTCCTACTTGCATTGAACTTCAAGATTTTTACGCCAAATTTCTTTGTGGTTAACCCCTCTTAATACCGACATGTTTATGTATACCACGATATTATCAAACGTTTACTCAAGTAAGAACTACATGATAAGTGGTAAACTACATTTCCCATACTATATGACCATCTACGCCTCAACCCGACAGTGGTACCCACATGTCATTCATAGACACATGTACTCTGGATACACTGTCGGCCCAACCATCTGCATTCCAGCTGGCAGTAATCGTTTACCTTGGTAAACTCATTCCTTTGAAACGGTCAAGCACAGACTCGTCATACACCAGTAAGCAACCACAATCAGTTTAGCACAACCCCTATTGGGTGGCTGCCATGGGAACATTCAAATAGTGAATAACAATCGGGGTAGCAGTTTGTGAACTACCAATGGGTTTACCTGTTTCAAAGCACGGTTTACCAGGGTACACTTCTCACTTCTGTGGGGTGAACATGGAAAGTGACCTACAGGCATGGAACATGCAATGATTGAGTTCAACATGAAACAAACTTGTTGGTTGTCCTGTGAAATCTCTACCACACCCCCACCAAAAACATAGACATACTTACTAGCAATGACTACTCCCCTTATATCTTAGGGTAACCCACCAGTCTATGTATGAACGAAATTGTACAACACAACCTCATGTCCTGCTTCTGCCAGGAACATACGAACCATCCATTAAATCTTCGACCTGCACAACATCAACTTCATAGCTTGCATCAAAATCAGTACGGGATTACGACAGTTGCGCCTTGTATGTCCAACTTCACCGCATTTTGAGCACCTCTGAGATTTTGTATCCTATGTTTGTGACTCCCTCTACTCGGGCGGAGGCTTACCAAGTTGTGGACCAATATTCGGGGATAATATGCAGCGGTCATACTCGTCATCAGGCTCTTCCCCACCAACCACCCGCCCCTTCTTCTTATCAACTTTTCATATGTCATGTGTTTCCATCGGGTGCACAAGCTGGTTGTATATGAGTTATTGGGTCGTACTCTTATAAATTGGATACACGTAGTCATACACCCGTAAGTCCGCCTTAGCTATCACAACTAAGGCATGATAGCATGGAAGCCCTCGCATTTGCCATTGCCTGCAAGTACAAGTTTATTGACCCAAACTTCACCATTAATTTACGACTGTTGGTTAACTCCATAATGTATTCACCTAGCATCACACTGTAGTACTCCACAGCTGCAATAGACTCATCTTCTTGTAAGTGTTAGCCAACTTCTGTCCTATTGTCTCCCCCATCACATTCTTCCACTTCAGAATGTCATGCTTTTGCTTGTCCATGTTATTCTCAAGCTTCTCTAGGTGGTCATTCACAAGCCAAGGTACAAGCATAGGGCATAGTCGTCTTATCTAACTGTTTCAACTTTCTATAACATTGTTGTTCATTTTGCCCCATCTGTTCTTGCCAAACTTAGAAGCAACCCACTGCTGTGGCTCATTCTCCTTCACCCAAGCAATAAGCTCTACCTTGTAGTACCTTAATTCTTGCAATGTGACATTGTGCTCAGCTGCTGTTGGAGCGTAGGCAACTCTATAAAATATTTCCTTCACTATCTATTTGGTCGCTTCCTTCCAAATCCCATGCTTTGCTGCCTCTTTCAAGAAATTCTTTGTCAAGTGACGTATGCGGTAACTGTGGTACTCCTCACCAAATACTTGTGCCACAACAGCGATTATGGTAGGGCTCATGTCCGACATGATCACTGGCTTCAGACCCCCTAACCACTCAGCAATTATTTCCGAGAACCATACCCACCCTTCAATTTTCTCACCACATACTATGCCATATGCGAATTTGAATAGGTGATTGTCCGCATCCAGGACGTAGGCTGCAACCAAGGCCCCCTTATAAGGTCCGCTAAGATGGGTACCATCCACAAACAGTATCATCCTGCACCCAAGTTTGAAGCTGTTTACATTAGCAGCATATGCAACAAACATCCCCTTAAACCTGGAACCCTCAACTGCACAGAACACCACAAACCCCAGGTCCACTCCGACGATGGCAGCGAACATCCACATGAGCAATTTGTAATGATCAACTAGCTTTCCAAACACCATCATGCGCACGAACTCCCTTGCCTTCCTTGAATACATGTATGTTAGCCGAATCTCCAACTCCAATTCTAGATCCTGCATAATGTCTCTGGGGGAATAATCAAGATACAACCTCACTTTACCCTCAATGAGGTGTGTAACAAGTTCGGCTCTAACATGCTGTCTGCCCCAAACACCCATCTGACACATCTCCCCAACACCATGTTTATGCTGGCCTCTGAACGGTTTCATGGACATCTCCTGCGTGTTCTTTCCGCCTCTAACACATATGTAGAAAGGACAGTCTATTGCATTGCACCTAACTATAGTTTTTTGCTTGCAGTTCTGCTCAAACTGATAGCTGAAGTGGTTTGCAATTGCAAATTTACATATCGTTTATCGAAAGGCTTCTGCGGATTGAAAGATCGGTCCTATTGCCCTAATTAACTTCTTCCATATGCTCAACTTGCAGTAATATATTTGCACTTGCAGACCTAATCGTGGCCACACACTGTCATTCTCGTGACTCCGTTCATCACACCTACTTCCTGTGCTACCTTCTTCACCCCCTTTCTGCCATTGTCTCCTAATCACCCACATCGCCTGACGCTACGGAGATCTCATCGTCATCAAACGGTTTGATTATTTGCCACCAATGCATCCGTCCCTTTCAGTCACCAACACCCTGTAATTTCAACAATAACAACAAATAAGTTACTCATTCTTGTAAACCACATTAAGTAATATACTTCATCATATCAGTCTTCATATATGACCCTCCTTTTCACTCCTGCTTGTCTGCCATCTCCCTTACGAACCTCTTGCATAACAGTATCTCCATCTCTCCCACTTGTTGCGCAAACCACGCCATGATAACAAGTTTACATTCGTCCTTCGCATGCTACACCAGCCTTCTGTGCTCGCCTCTTCGACCGATCATTCCCACCTACATATAAATACCCATGCTCATCATTTCCTCCCTTGAAAAACATCCTCACATCCACATCCTCCTCCACTACCGTCAACATTTACCGGTTGTACTTCTAATTGTATCATATTTTATACTCACACAAATCATTCCCTGTAATCTCTGTCACCATTCTTCGAACCTCCTCCACCCCCACCCCCACCCCCTTCTTCACAACAATACATTTCCTTGACCCCCTGCCCCCACATATGTTACTTTTCCTTCTCCACTTCCTCCAACTCCCCCCCCCCCAATAACACATATACAACTAGCTCTCCTCCCTTTCCCTGTTTCCCACAACAGCAACGTTTACATCCATTTCTACTAAACGTCACAACAACTACTACCGTATCAGTCACTCCATCCAATTTCTTCCAAATTACCCTGTATGTCGTACATTAACAGATTTTTGTCATCGCAACCAATAATGCATCATTTACTACACAGAAGTACATAACATTGCCACCAACACCTCTGTTGTGGGTGTACCTATTCAGTATACTATGTCTAGCATGGTGAACACAACATATTCCCCAGGTTTACCACTGCCTTGTTCTTGATCAATGTGGGTGAATAAGGCATGATCTTCCTTGGAAAACAACAATCCTCTTGCCTAGCCCGTTACATCCCCCCGGTCGGTCATACAATTACGTTCACAAAACGATTACTACTATAGTACCAGGTAAACGGTGACCAACAACATGGGATACACTTAACTCCAAATATTTACCCTTCCTACAGCCAAAACTAGTTACCACAACATCATTTCACATACCTAACTCTTAAAGTTATAACTAATCTTCACATATATGTTGTTTACCACTCTGCTTGCAGTCCTCCATCCACGTCAGATGTTCCAACCCTTCCTCCTACAAGTTCACGGCTAACCTTCGTCGTCATGTATCCACCATCACCAAACAGTCCAAGTCACGTCCAGCCTCCCTCTGTACTTTGTCAGACCTATAGCTACGCACCTTGCCTCACCCACCTTGCCTCATCCAGTTGTTCTCCCACGATCACGCTTTGTTGATGGAATTGTAGCAAGATTTCTCTCAATTTTGAAGCAAAATTGCTCACTACCACATACTTTCAGGAGTAGATTCAGCAATGGTGAGAGATAGAGAGAGAGAGAGTGCGTCGTATCAAGTTTGAGGCAGGATAGCTCACAGTTTTGGTTGCAGGTTTTGGTAGAGAGAGTGACAACCCATCAAGTAGAGAGACAATAGAGTCATAACTGATTAAGGGTTTTGGTGATTGAACTTGCTTTTGCTTTTCCACCCACTTGTCATTCCATCCAAAACCAACACCCATTTGTCGCAGAAAAATGGGTCAGTTTAAGACTTGTTAAGTTATGGCCATCCTGTAAATCTCCCTTTTAAAGTCCTAGTGGTGCAACAGTACACATCATCATCACCTCTATTTTAAGCTCATTTCTTCTATGTCCTTGCGGCTAGGGGCTTTTCTCCTCCCCTCAAATGTCAAGCGCCGCTTTCTCTTTCCCATCTTACTGTCATGAGTGGTGGAGGCCATCACGAAGAGAGAGAAAGTTAAGGATGGCTGGAGCCACCAGCTACACCAAAAGTTGCCAGCGCCGGAGAAAGCAGCAACAATTCAGGTGAGGTGGCAACGCTGGTTCAGACATCAGGGTCTGATTATGTTCAATTTTTTGATCTTTTTGGCAAAAATTCCAGTCTGACTGCCACTCACACAAGTCAACGGTTGACTGATCTACCTAGTTTTGACCAGCCTTCTTCGATTCAATAGTTTATACAAGTTTTATACAAGTTTGTTTAGCTTCGGACCCTTCAAGAAAAACATTTCCCAATCAGTCCGATTCTCACTGGGTTACATAGCATATCAAATAATTAGTGTCCAAAACTCCTTAACTTACCACAATTCATATTTTATATGTATTTTTAGGCTGTAATTCACAAACGAAAGGGAAATCGGGGAAAGGACACCCGGGTCTAGCACTTTAAATTTATTGGACTTTTCTTTTTTGTTAATTAATATGACATGAAAATTCTGGTTGGATGGTGAATCATCCAGGCCAAACGATAACCAGTTAGGCCGGTCTTTTCAGTTCCAAGAGCTCAATGGACCCTCCATTTCGGTCCAGTATTCGTGACAGCTTACACGCAGCCAACCTTCTCTATGCTATCTTTGGCAGATGCAATTCAATATAATCCATGGACGGAAATTGACATACATTCTACAACCGCAAAGATCAAAGTGAGCAGCTACGCTTAACAAATAGTGTATCAAAAAGTGACTTATTCTAGAACATCGCTTCCATTGATTTGGAAAATGAAGGGGGAAAAATTCAGGTGGACCAAAGGGTGACTATCAAATTCTCGAATTCCATCAAATAGTATCTATCAAAACAAAGAACGAAATCATTCAACGTCCACACATACAAAAATTTCACTGCCTGACTAGTGCAACTTTGTGACCAACTGGAAGAAGTTTAACTGGGCAAATATGATAATTTTCTTCTAATGCATTTCTTCTTTCTCCACGCCAGCCAGCCACAAATAAAATCATACCTCGATTCATTTGGCGGCAGATAAAAAGGATCGTTGGTTTCAGTATCCGGAATTCAATAAAGATGCCCACGAGGCACGAGGATCCTGATTTTCTCACATGAAATCATACTCATCGACATCATCATAGCCGGAGGCAATGACTAGATCATCATCAGGTTTATCGACATGAAGCTGTTTCTTCTTTGCACCTGCAACAGCAGCATACAAAGCAACATCAAAATCAAATTCGTAGGGCGGCTCCAAGGGGAGCAATAGGAGCATCTTGCACCTCCATCCCAAAGGAACAAACCAACTGAATGTTCAAAATGAAGTAGAGACCAATGCCAATGAACCCAGAAATGAGCAAGTCCAGATAGATATGCTTCCTCCTGTCAATTAAAATGATGAATAATACTATCTTACAGCAACAAAAACCTTCAACAATGCCCTTTCTACTGTCCATTATAACCAACCGGGAGAGTATAGCACCCTCCCAGCCGGCCCACCCCACCCCCCAAAAAGAACCCAAAAAGAAAAATTAGGAAAAAAGACGAGCATACTGTGCGTCAAGCACCTCAATCCTTATCTAGGTATGACTTCAGGGTACTGATCTGCTTGTGATTGCCTCAACGCATCAAGCACTACATAGAGAAAACAGCACTAAACATTGGCTCATTATTATCACGAATCATTACACCCAAAACAAAGGAGAGCCCTACAATGAGGTCAATAGATTGAACCATGTCCTAGCTTACAGGATAATAATCACATCACTATTCTGTCTAAATAAATGGACAAAAGCATATGCCCACAAAAGCATTATACAATCATAAATCTTGGGTGTTTTACATGGAACAGCAATTTTAGTGCTTTGCTCAGTCTGTACTTAGAACAAAGAAAATAACATACATTCATATATAACAGCCAAAGGAATGAATGCACAGTTAGCACCCTACGAAGACAATATAATCGAAAATACAAGCCATCCACATAATTTTATTTTATGGTGTTGTAAATTGAAACAAACTATCAACATGGTTAGCCACATCAAAAGAGGTAGAGCAAATGTTTCCATCATCCCAATAATCACATTTCTTGTATGGGACCATCTCCCTTAATACCTATTGTAAGATGGACACTTTTATAGGGACCTTCAATGAATATAAGGGTGACTAATAGTTTATTGAAGGATGCACCAATAAAAGACACAACCACATTTCTTGTATGGGACCATCTCCCTTAAGACCTATTGTAAAACAGACACTTTTATAGTGACCTTCAATGAATATAAGGGTGACTAATAATTTATTGAAGGATGCTCCAATAAAAGCCACAACTGACAAATTATTAATCACCCTCAAATTAAAAATTCACTTTATAAATCATTAGTCATCTCAAAACCTTTAAAGAGTCTCATCTACTGTAGTTTATCTCACCATAGCTCTTATATGAGACGATCTCACCCAAGAATTTATGCAAAAGAAAAGAGTCTTGATGATCATCTTTCACGGGCCGAATAGACGTTTTGACACCCTCAAATTTCCTTTCTCTATGATGCTCCACCCAAAACACACGTAATCGGGTAAAACCATAGCCGCTTTCTTTTTCACTTTCCGAACAAAGAAACCTCCTTAAGCCAAAAGATAGTTCCTAATGGAACTAGACGCAGCCCAAGAATACCATTGCAACTGAAAGCAGGCTCCCAAAGTGCCCTTGCAAGCTAACAATAAAGCACAAGTGCTCCATTGATTTCAAATCCACTTTGCACATATAATACCGATTCACCAAGATCTTTCTCCTCTTCTGTAAGCAATCCAAGTTCTTGGCTCAATCTATAGCAACTACAAGACAAGCACCTACGCAAAAAAGCCATCCTATGCAAAAGAATAAATGAATTGGACCCAAGGAAATCTTTTTTATTTAAAAAAAAAAATCAATGCCAAAGAGCAAGTAAAGCATCATTATTTGATAATTCATATTCTACCACACATGATTCTTCTCCAATCAAGCAAAGAAACAACATGAAGCAAACTAAAAGGTGAGCCCCATTATCAGGAATGATTGCAAGCGAAATAAATTTGTAAAGAAGTTCAGGAAGATATACCAAATAGAGCTTGACCACATAGTATGCTCCAAACATGTACAATTTTTTACGTGCTCCCTAGCTACCTACCTAGGTAAACCAGGGTATTGTTTACATCACCGCCATTATTCAGTATACAAAAAATGCTTATATGATATTAAAATGCTTATCTCATGTATAATGAAAATGCTTATTTCCCTGATTTTAGTATAGTATAACAACTTAATTGGTGTAGTATCAATTAACTTTACTTTATCAATGTTTTAATGAATTGTCCTTATTTGTTACTATAAAAATGCCCACCATACAAAGGAGTAAATGTTCATTGGTACATATGTTCAATGCTGGCCATAAGAAGGATTCAATGCTTATCAACACATACATTAAATGGTCACTACTAATAAAGAAAACAAATATTGTAGTGTTTGAACAAATCGTAATCACGATAAACAGTAAATACTTATTATCAGCATACTAGAAAAATGCTTATTAACTTCAATTATGAGACTTGTTAAAGAAATCTAATTAAGTTTTGAGACAAGATGTATAATTGTTAAATAATGCTTACCACAGAAAGAAATAAATACTTATTAATACATGTGTTAGATGCTTGCTACATATGAAGTGATTTTTCGTCATTAAAACAAATATTTTAGAATTGTCTGAATAAATGCTTATCACAATGGGTAAGAAATGCTTATCAGCATACTAGTGCAATGCTCATCAAGCGCGTTGCCACGGTTTTGCTGGCCAAGATTATATCTTGGCTTACCTAGGTAAATAAGCCAAGGAGTATAATATTATTACCGTCCAAAAGCACTTGTCTCCCCCCCCCCCCAAAAAAAAGAAAGGATGGTTCAAAGAAACAACACAGTCCTTCCCCAGAGAAAACCTATTGTTGATGATCCAAATTACCAGTTACGCTTCCCAGGTTGCTTAAACCAGGACACGGATTGCTACTTATTGCACAAATTTAGTTTAATTTAGGCTTCAAATCATTTTCGCTTGTTTGCAGAGCACGGATCATGGGGGTATGGAGCATTCCGGAAATTTGTGAAGTTCACAAACAAACAGCTAGCATAAATTGATTACATGAATGCTCCAAGAATACAATTCTTGTCCAATCAAAAGATCGCAAAGGCTATGACAGCCATATACAAAAGAAAACTAAGATGAGGTACAAAATTAGGACACAAATACAGATCCAAGCCTTCGACTCATAAAAGTTCCAAGTCTAGGAAAAAAGACTTGGTGTAAAATTCAGGCACATGCATCTGACACCTATACTGTGCCAAATGGGTATGGCAAAGCAAAATGGAGCATTCAGCTATCAATCTCATAACTTATAACAAAAGATGAACTCCATTCTGGCTCCATAGACAACAAGGAAAATCTTGTAAGGAAGCCCCGCATCAGATAACCTGTGACCTTGGTTACATGGTATACCGAACAGCTCTTCAACCACCCTAGAGAGCATCCTTAAAAAAGCACCATTCACAAAGTTTTGCGAGCCACTGTTCCCCCAAACCCCTGGTAGTGGAGAACTCTCCAAATGAGTACATCAGAAGATTTGTAACTGGCTCCAAGAGAAACCATGGAAGATTTACAGGAGAGATACCTATGGTTCGAAACAGAAACATTTCTCTTAAATGGATGAAGGTGAAGGCATTGAGAGCCTAACACTCGACAAGATTAAGCCTCTCTCACAAGTCTGTACTACATAATGATTGTTTTGCTTCAATTTAATCGTAAATACAAGAAGTTAAGGACACCTCGAAATGCATAGGGAGCCTAATAATTAAGTTTCACTGCGATGAACACTTCACTCATCACCTAAAAAGCACTGACACTCTTTCCAACTTAGCATATTTGCGTCTGACACATGTCACACACCACTCTTTGAACACTCTGGGACATCCCAGAAACACGACAAACACAAAATAAATTATGCTTTATTTTTCGCATTTATAGCATACACATAATGTGAGTGGTTTGTGCTTACTCATATCAACATGGCCTCCTCTATGACTTTAAAAGAAAACGAAGCATAACACAAATAAATAAATAAACATTATCATTAATTCATGTCTGCTAAATGTGGTAAATCCTGATATTTGAAAAATGGCCGACGTCTCCATTTCATATCATGTCCACATCTCATATCAATGTCTAAGTTTCTTTGCTCGTCACTCTTATTCATAGGCAGGTCGTACAAGAGGGGCCAGAGAAATCAAAGGACTTGACAACAGATCTAAGTCTTTCTTGGTCCATCCATAGAAGGTTCCTTGAACGTTCTGGCTTTGGAAGCTGACCTAAGCCCCAGTTTCCCACAATGTCATCACATATTTTGAATGATTTCACTCACGTATTTGGCACTGGTGATTCACCAATCTTCTTCCCCTCTGCTACATTTCCCTAATCTATCAAAATCCATACCCCCAGAATCTAGCTAGACTAACTAGCAAGGATTCAAAATGCGGTTTAGTTCGTGATTTCGGTTTTGTACGCGATATGGCAAAATCGCTCCAATGAGGCAGTTGCGTTCCATAGCACGGCAATCGCGGCATGCAAACGCAGTTCGCCCAACTCCAAAACCTTTCCAATGCGGCCGTTTCGTCGCAGTTTGGCCACATTTTGAATCCATAAGAGGTACGTGAATGTTAGAAGCAGCAGCCTTCTAGTTACAGAGAGGCAGCTTCCCTCCGAGTTTGGATAAGAAAACCATTGGACTGCCTACTACGCAGAAAAGGAGGGGCACAATTTAATGAAGCATTTTGCCATTGTCCACTATAATCCAAACAGAAAATTTGCCACAAAAGTGATTTTCTTCAGATGATGGAAAAGTGTGAATTCCTTTGCAATATTTGACACAGAAAAAGAACATGGCCACATATAAATGTTAGAAGCACAGAATTTTGCTAAAGCATCACCAATTCATACCTGCTTTCTTTTTACCAGCATTGGCCTCCTTCTCTGCCTTTAGCTTTTCATTTGCAATTGCTGTAACTGAAGAGGCAACCTCCTTTGCATCTGCAGCTTTTAAGGAAGTCATTGAAAGCCTCATCACTGCCTTCAGTAGCCCAATATAATGGTAGCTTTTCTGCTTCATCCAAAAGGAGTTAATTGAAAATTGAGATTCCCCCCAGCTAAATATCAGCCAACCAAGAAAAAGAATAATAATAACAAATAAGTATAGAGGAATCCCATGCTTACATACCTCATATGGACGAAGCTTATGAGAAACAAGTTCAGCATATTCCAAAAAATCACTTTCAGATTTAGGTATAAAATTATCAAGGGTCTTTTCATCACCCTTCTTAGCAAACAGCTCCGTGGTGGACCTATAATCTGCCTCCTCCACAAGCCTGCATTCCAGAACATTTTTAGTTACATGGCCACAATATGCACCAAAAGAAGCTAGCAGAACAACTAAATTAGCTGCAGAGGAGCCTATAACATTTCAATCCTTGATAAATACTTAATTTCTTCAAAGATGCCAACAACCCACAAAATGAAAATGAAAAAGAACTGAACACAAGAACTACAAAACAAGAAGCATCACACACCACGAACAAGGAGGTACCTTTAAAAGTTTTTGGAGGTCAACAATAGCATAGCTGCAAGTCCCAAGTTCTAGCTACATTTACCCCACCCATGCAAACCAATTGAAGTCATAAAAGCACCAATCCTCCAAAAAGACAACCCAAGACTCTAACAGGCCTCTCACTACCTATCATTATCAGCTTACATAACCAGCATCTTTTAGGCTAAACTAGATTGTCTCTTGACAAATACATACAAGTCCATACACCAAGAGCATTGGTATAGGGTTATCCTCAAAGAACGTCCAAGGTCATCAGAAATTATTATGCTAATTAATTTTTTAAGTGGTACTACAATGGTTTTTTCTCACTGATGGGATTTTTTAAAAGTGTGCAACAAGCAATTCTGTTCTACCAGAGAAACACATAATTCCATATGCATCATAGACAACAATATTAAAGCACAACATTCATAACGGAATACGACGTCTACATAGTTTCTTATACTAGTGAACCTGATTATATGACGCCGAAACAAACCTTTGCTGTCTAAGTTTCTCTGCCACAGGATCCAATGTTGTTTCTTGTGCTACTTCCACACTTTTCCCTTTCTTCTCAGTGTCTCTTGTTCCACCTTTCTTCGAAGGCTTTTCGGGGGCTTTTACTGGTGTAGGTGCCTGGAAAATAGCATATCGGGGGCGGGGGGGGGAACCAGAAGGATAAAGAGTAAGAAGTTGACAATGCTAACCAATAGCCAATTTCATGCGCTGCTGAACATAAAAGCCCTTTCACATCACAAGGCTTGACACTTTTTTTTTTTGGTTGAAAGGGGGATAACAAGGCCATTCAGAATTTCATCAGAGGAAGGCATGCACAAAGAATGACTAATTGTCTTGATGAGTAATCAGTACAACTGCATGTTCTGTGACCAAATAATCCAAAGTTTGGATGCTAAACTCCTGCAAGCTACATTTGAGAATTCAATGCCCTAACCAAGTGAAACCTATGTATAAAAACACACAAAACTTCGTAACATATTCTTAAGAAAGGTCACTGCTCATGTTTAGCACAGAAATGACATCACTATTGCATCAGAAAAATAGTAAACCGTTTTTTAAACACACCGGTGCAGGATCATCATCGTCCCAGTTTTCCTTCACGTCATCCTCAGCATCTTCGTCATCCCAATTATTTTTTGGTAGTTCCTTTTTGACAAGTAGGGGCACAGGAATATCCTCTGCATTAAAGTAGACATCTATAATCAACAATAGTCCAACATAAAAACACCAAATAAAATGTAGACAAATAAAAATAATATCCTAGTTTTAGGGAGCTATGTAAGCGTAAGGATTCTATGTTATATCCAAAACTGTTGTGGGGGGATTGCTTTACTTACTAAGCAATCAGAACTCTCTCAAAACCCACTCAAATAGGTTTTGTTACAATACTTAGCTTGTGGATACTACATGAACATGACAAGTAGTAGCAACTAAAGCAGAAGTTTTTCTGGTTTCTTTTGACAGTTCAATTTAAAACTAGGGTTAAAAATCACATTAGAACAAACAGTAAGCAGGAATATTGTAGTATTTTAGAGACACTTCATAGCCCAAGTGTTTCAAATGAGAAGAACACAAACTACATCCTTCATACAGAAGTTCAATGCCAATGAGAATATCACAGGTTCTGAAGTCAAGAGTAGAGTGCAAAGAACAACAAAGAATAAGTACTTCAGATTCTTTAATTGATCATTACTTCTGCTGAGTTTTTGATCATTAATCCTGCTTAAGTTTTGTCCTAGGAAAAGCACATCACAAATAGGAATAAACAGCAGACATCAGAAAGATGGCACACTATAAATTCTTTTCCCCCTTTTTCCATTATTATTGTTCTTGGTTTATGTTTGATGATACTGTCTTTTCTTCCCAACTTGCTCAGCAAATTCCGTCGGAACTTAGAATTATCATGTGCCACGGCAACAAAATGATATAGGGCCACAATGATGTCAGGTTCTGACATGTCCTTGCAGCATTAAAATTAACGCAAAACTAAATAGACATCCCACACAACACAGTATTTAAATTCAACTACCGAAGCCAAAGAGTGACGAGGAAGAAAATCCTATCAAAAATAAAGGATCCCAGGAGGAGGACGGCAAAGCATAACTGTATCTCTCCTATAGTCACCAGCACCCGTATTATCATGCAGCAGCCTATTGGGCTAAATTTTCTCAAGAAATAGTGATCAAAACTCCTACATAACTGACCAGAGACATAGAATTAAGATCTATATACATCATTTCATAAAAGTCCAACACGTAGACAATAGGGCCAAATGGACAGAACGCAAAAGGGAGAGAACAATGGAAGAAAGAAATTTCATAAATCCTAGGATTCAAGTTTGGTTCGAAAGGAATCTACAGGAAGTAAAGACTGCAGAAAATCAAACTTCAGCAAGGCAATCTAAGAAGATGAATCGAACCAAAACCAAATATATGCATTACCCCATAGCCCAGCACAGGTAATGTCTGCAATAAAGCAAAAGTTCTAGGCCAGGCCCAACTGCAAGACTAGTCCATACCATACCTGGGACACAGCAATTTGTCAGATTAATGGTCAACAATTTTTTTTTTTTTATAAAAAAAAAAAGTGCCTTCAGTTTAAAACAATGCACTTGACTAAAACCAGGATGTTTTCCCTAGGGAGGGGGATATAACAGTCTCCTGGCCCCACTGTTTCACTGCAGAATTATCCACTCTTCATCTTTCAATGTCACGCCTAGTCCATTGCTTATTCACACACCCTCATCTTGGCCAGGTAGAGACTTCGTTCGCATCATGACAGGCCCTTAGCCCCCCCCCCCCAAAAAGGAAAAATCCAATCGAAATCCATATTGTTCAGTGCCTGTTTGATTCATCTGTAATTCATTTCGGTATACTCCACCAGAAATATGTCAAGAATAATATAGTGATCTAACATCTGCAGAAATAAAGATGGAAGGCATGATGCAAAATCTTTAGAAATTTGTGGACATATGCAGGAATCTGCAGAACTCTCTTAAAAAATTGAAAAATATATGGAAAATATATAGAAATTTGAAGTCTATATAAACTAAGCAATACTTTAACAGGCCCTTAATCTTTTAATTTACAATTAAGAATTTATGATAGATGAGGGAAGAAAAGAGGACTTCGTGATTGATCACTAGAAATTTCATTCAATATAATATACATTTTTTTATGGCTTCGGGTTTATAAACTATGGTACACTCTTCAACCCAACTAAGAAGCCCTAGCTTATGTTCCTCCAATCAATTAAATGGTTGGGCCTATGGGGACTATTGCTGCACTAAAGCCTTGAATTCTCAACGACAACCTCTTTACCTATCATTGATGTGGGGGGAAAAATCAAAATAACAATGTCATGGCATTTGGACTATACATATACTAATAAGACCTTGGATTCTTTACTGTTAGGTTTTGCTCTTAGCCCCTGCTGGAATCCTACTTTTTGGCACCACATAAAAACCAGTTATTTCCAAGCTCAAATCCATCTCCCAGAGGCCCGTACTCCCACCAGCAGGGTGTTTTTTAGGAGGATCCAATAGCAACACTATCCTGAATTACAAAGAGGTTGGTTCCGTTGGACCTGAGACTAAGGGTCTATTTCCTCCCTAATACTATACAAAAAAGAAGTAGAAGAGAGTATGTGAAGCATTTTGCAGTAGAACAACACAATCCAAGCTGATAAAAATGCCAGTGTGACGACTTCTTTAGCTGTACGTAAAGTGGACAAAACTATTTACGCTTGTCCTGCCCAAATCACTCCAGTTTTGCCTAGCCCGTTCTCAATTTGCCTAGCCCGTTCTCAATGTGAGAAGTTTATTTTATTGAATCTGCCATTGTCTATGATCCAGGTATGGATGAGTGAACCACGACGGTGGAGAGCCAGTGGCACACTATCTTCCCCTATAATTGAACTGATAAAGGTGGCTTGTGTCCGAACCTAGACAAGACAAGCCATGACAGCTTCCTACTCTATAACAAATGAAGTACACCAGAGTTAGGCATTTCACTTTGGCCGAATACAGTCCCAAAATTAGACAGCATACTAAAGTAAGGAGGCAAGTGCATGAAAACTATACAAAAATTATCTTCCATAAGTTCCATTCAAACACATATAGTCACAACTCACAACAGCGTGGATCATTTGCCCGATTTTGTAGACTTCTGCATAAAAAGATAGTTAAAGTTAACAAAGTCTAAAATCTGCCCTGCATGGTTGGTTACATTGCCTACACTATTGGTTAGATTCTGTGTTTAAAAAAGCGCGCCCAGGCGCACAGAAGCCCGAGGCGCACACTGTTGTGCCTTGAAGGGGGTCAGGCGCAGCCCATTCTTTAAGCGCGGGCTTTTTGGGGCTTTTCTGGGCTTCGGGGTGAGGCGCGCGCCTTCTGGGCTTCATGGATCTTAACGGTGCTGTTCGAGAAAAAAAAGGAAAAAACAAATACAAAGGCCAATTTCAGGGGCTTGAAACCCTCCACTGCGACTTACCTTGCTCTTTCGTGCTTTCTGGTGCATCTGAACTGGCGAAGATTGAAGTCTTCTTCTGCTCTCTGTTTGTTCAGCGAAACCCTAGACTCCACCGGGCCATGTAAGTGCTTCTACTCCTTTCTCCTTTCAATTTTTCATCTTCCCCTTCTTCCTCCTCCTCCTTCTCTGTGTCTCGACCACCATAGCAGTGGTTTCGAGCTTTTCTTTCCTTTTTTTTGGGGGGGGGGGGCATGAATTGGTCGTAGACAATGCCCCTGCTACAGTACTTCTCCTCTTCTTTTCGCTTCTGCCTGATTGGATTCTCGAATACACCCCCGCAAAGCCAGACTTCCTGCTTTTAATTAAAATGGCCACGGGCAGGGGGCAGGGCACTTCCATTTGCTTTTTTTTTTTTTTGGGGGGTAAGTCACTTCCATTTGCTTAAAAATTAAAATCACTGTGGGCCTAATCTTATATTGAGTCTAGTTAATTTATTATTTTGGATTAAGTATTTTTGAAGGACCTTCTGTTGATTGATTATGGTATTTTTGAGAATCTCACATTCTTAGTTTTAAATTTTTAATTATATATTTTCTTGTCTAATTGATTGTGTGTTTTTTTTTGGGTTGAAAATTGTAGTGAACTCATTTGTGGTGTTGATTTTTGGGTTGAATACTTGAATTACTTGAATTGAATGGAGGATACATCCGGTACTCCTACGGGTTCGGTCTCCTCTAAACCTTTAGATCCGGGAAGAAAGTATGGTAGGCAAGATGAAAATAATAAAAATAATTTCTATTGCAACTTTTGCGGAGTGAGGACCATGGGAGGAGTCTTCCGGCTTAAGCAACATTTAGCGGGAGGATATCGTAATACTCTAGGTTGTAAAAAAGTGCCGGAGCATGTTAGAAAAGAAATCCAAGACTATATGGAGCTAAAAAAATCAACAAAGGAAGCATATGACATGTCTAGACAAATGCCGCAAGGCTACTTTGTTGATGAAGATGACGATGATGAATGTGTTGAAATGAATCCTAGAAGCGGAAAACATGCAAGTGGCGGAAGTGGAACAAAGGGAAGTAATAATGTGCCTTCTAAGAAACCTAGGCAAAAAGGTCCATTGGATATGTACTATACTCCGAATCCCGCAAATGTTGTCAAGGCTCGAAAGGACCAAGGGAGGCAAAAAACACTAAATGAGCTATGTAGGAAAGAGTTAAGAGAAAAGGCTTGTAGAAACCTAGCAAGGTGGTTTTATGATGCCGGGATTCCTTTTCATGCCGCTACTTTTGATAGTTTTGCTATTGCTTGTGAATCTATTGGTTAATTTGGCCCGGGATTGAAACCGCCTTCGATGTATGAGTTGAGAGTCCCTTTCCTCAAAAAAGAAGTTGAAGATACGGAGAAGGCAATAGTAGAGCATAAAAAAGAATGGGCTGATATAGGTTGTTCTATATTATCTGATGGATGACGCGATACTACTGTTCAAAAGGATATTATTAACTTTCTTGTTAACTCTTCAAAAGGCTCGGTCTTTATTAGATCAATGGATGTCTCTGAAGTTATAAAGGATACAAACCTTTTATTCAAGGTTCTTGATGATATGGTGGAGAAAGTTGGAGAGGAGAATGTGATCCAAGTGGTGACCGACAATGCATCTAACTACGTTAAAGCTGGTAAGAAACTAAGAATCATCTACTTATCTACATTCTTCATATGTTAGCTACATATTTTTCTATTCCTATTCCATAAATTGCAATTTCTAATTTAATTTTTATAAAAATGTTTATGTAGGAAAATTATTAATGGCTAAGAGGCAACACCTCTTTTGGACTCCATGTGCCGCACATTGCATTGATCTTATGTTGGAAGACATTGGAAAAAATATTCCGAAAGTCAAGATTGCTCTAAAAAAGAGCATGGCTATCAATGCTTATATCCATAGCTCCGTTGCGCTTGTGAACTTGATGAGGCGATTCACTAATCAAAGGAACTTGCATAGGCCTGCTGTGACTAGATTTGCTACATCATTCATCACTCTTTCCTCAATTCACAAACAAAAAAACAATTTGAGAAAGATGGTGACTTCTCAAGAATGGGGCAATAGCAAATGGTCAAAGGATGCGGGGGGCAAGAAGATGGCATCCTATATCTTGCAAGAGAGTTATTGGAAGAATATTCTCTATTCTCTTAAATTGACAAGTCCCCTCGTCAAGGTTCTTCGCATGGTTGATAGAGACAAAAAGCCACCTATGGGTTATATCTATAAGGCTATGGATAGAGCTAAGGAGGTTATTGCTCAGAGCTTTTCAAACAAGGAGGAGAATTATGAGGAGCCATTCAACTATATTGACAAAAGATGGGAATGCCAACTTCACCAACCTTTACATGCGGCGGGACATTATTTGAATCCGAAAATCTACTATTCAAACCCATCTATTGAAGATTGTAGCGAAGTGATGAAGGGTTTGTTTGATTGCATTGCAAGAATGGTTCCGAATTTGGAGACTCAAGACAAGATTCTTGCCGAATTGAATTCATACAAAACTTCTCAAGGTTTGTTTGGAATGCCCATGGCAATAAGGCAAAGAAAGTCATTAGCTCCTGGTAAGAATATTGAATATTCATACAAAACTTCTAAAGGTCTCTCTCTTTTTTGTTTTAACTAAATGCTTATTCTAATGTTTTTTAGCTCAATGGTGGAGTTTATATGGATCTTCAGCACCCAACTTGAGGAAGTTTGCCATAAAAATCCTTAGCCTTACTTGTAGTGCAACGGGATGTGAGAGGAATTGGGGTGTATTTCAACATGTAAGTTGCAACTCACAAAAACTATCCACTCATATAATTTATTAGACTTTTTAAATTTATTAGTAACTAATTAAACCTACTTACTTTTGTTAACAGCTTCACACCAAGAAGAGAAACAGACTAGCACAATCCCGACTAAACGATTTGGTTTTTGTCAAATCAAATCGTGCATTGAGGTGCAGACGTGAAGACAGTAGCTCTAAAGATCCTATTCTTTTAAAAGAAATTGATGAAAGTAATTAGTGGTTGCTTGGGAGAATGGAAGATGATTCAGATGATGATGATCTTGTGTTTGAAGGGGATACTTTGACTTGGGCAGCTGTTGCTCAAGCTTGCGGTGCTAATGAGTCCCGCTATAGCACCAGGCGTAGAGGATCAACAAGCACTAGCACCGCTAAAACTTCAGCAAGGGACAAAGGAAAAGCTCCCGCTCATGCCTCTGGTTCTAAATCCTCTCGAGCTCGTACTCAATTGTTCGATGAAGATGAGGAAGAGGAATTTGAAGAGGAAGAGGAAGAGGAAGAGGAAGATGATATTGGAGATGATGTTGAGTTGGTGGATGATGATGAAGAAGCGGAGCATGTGGTGTTAGATGATGATGAGGAGGATCCTTAGTTCACCTTTATGAGTTATTTTGCTTTGTGTGCTATGTGTTTTATGCTGTCTTTCTATGGCTATGCTAGTTAGTGCCTTTTAAGACTTCTACTGCCTCATGGTGTGCGCTTAGAGACACTACAATGTTATGTTCTCGTATTTTATGACTATTTGCAATGTTATTCGTGGTTATCTTCATGTTTAATCCACTACTTAATGTCATTATCCACTTTATTTTCAAAGAAATATGGTTTAGGAATGATTTTGGAGCATTTTATAGCCAAAGTGCGCCTCGCGTCTGAAAAGCCCGCGCCTTCGCCTCGAAGCCCGCGCCCCGGGCTCCAAAACCCTTTGCGCTTTTTTGCGCCTCGGGCTTTTTTAATCTAAGGTTAGATTTCCCTACACAGTTGGTTTCTGGACAAGTCCAGGAGCCTTCTATTTCCGCCTAATTCTACCTATCTTAAATTTCTACATACTTCCCCATATGTCATATCCATACAGATTTACGATACACAGTTCTGAAATATTTCTCAAGTTCTTCAAAATTATGATTTCTGCAAATTTCTCCAGATTCCATACTGTAGATTTTACCTAAATTCATTAACCTAATAATGAGTTCATTAGTTTAAGACGAATATCGGTAATTATCTAGCTTGAACATATACTATCTTCGTGACTTCTAACACATGCACAAAAAAATTTAAGGTCGTAAAATTGAGCGCTTTTCTAAGACAAACTCAATAAAACAAATTAATAAACTCACAATGACTTTGTCTGATTAATCATTAATGCACAAAAGCAGATGGACAATACACCCATTCAGGGTTAGATTGAGAACCTATTCCATCTGTCCACTCAGCAGTGTAATACCATTGCCGCCTTGCCTCCTCCCTGTCTCCCTCTCTCTAAACTACTATCCCCTTTGAGATCCTACAAGACATATTTGACTGTAGACAGTGCATCACTTGTATTAAGCCTTGACTTCTATATTCTCTTCACTGTCCTACTAGTTCATGTGTCCCACCAAAATAGAAGTGATTTGTTCATTGAACACAGTCAACAAAAGCTAAAGATGGATTCCCTTTGTAATAATCAAAAGGAGCAACAATGTTGGATTCCACTGCTGGTGATGAACAGCAGCGACAATGGTGACTTTCATTTCCCCAGCAAATGCCTTCTCACCTCCAAATTCAACTCTGCTGTCCATACAAGAACGCTACCAATGACAACTAAATCTTTTCTTCATTTGTTGATTCTTCCATTTCCTTTATTTAAGCATTTCGTTATCTTTAATTTAAGGTCTGAAATTGAAATAATTCTTGGTTTCTTTTTCATTTACAGTTACAAATTGGAGTAGGAGTTCATTTGCAGTTTGGTACATTGCATCTCCTCATCCTTGTTAACTACAAAGAAAACTCTGTTTCATCTCCGTTACTCACTCCAACCATCTAGAACTCAAACACTTCAACAAGGATATTGGTACTTAATCCTTCATTTCAGACAGGAAACACAAATTCTGAAGGCAGACGGCCAGGCCAAGTACCTTGAACTATATATCCATACTTGACAGCCCAAGAAAGGTATCGCCCAGCCTCCATAACCAAGGCTACACTAGAACAGGAAGCCAAGAACATATTTTTGACGGACAGAAAAAGTTGAAACAAATAGAAGCACAACATTCAATTATAACTGAAATAAAATTAAGTATTATCAAAACTTTACCCCAGTCATCCATGTATGAGCGCTCCTTCAAAAAAACTAATCACAATTCAATGCTCACCGCTACGACAAATCAACGTACAGCCTGCTAGTACAAAGCAACCAATAAAAATTTTTATTTAAGTACATATAAGTGACTCAACTAAGCAATGCACAATGCCCAACCTTCTACATAACTAGCCAACATATCCCTTGAACACAATTCTACTTCTGTAGATCTAATTGTGACATGCTCCTTAACACCATGGCTTTCTAATAAGGAGCTATAATTCTATATTACAACTCTGATAGTGTTTCCAACAGTCTTGCAAAACAAGGGCACACCCCCAAAAAAAAAAAAAAAACACTTTTTACAATAGCTAACTTACTGTAAGTTACAGCTAAAACCAAGGCAGGCAACATAAGGTTTTTTTTCATGCAGCGTTTCCGCAACAGACTACATACACTCTTACAATCAGACATTGAAAGGCATCAACCTAGAAAAGAAAAGCAAATGATGTCACTCAAGAATCTTAACAGCAACACCTATTACAGAATCAGAAAATCAACATTCTTTCCTGGTGTAGCAGAACATTATTTAATGCTTGTTTGAACCAATTATACATTCTGGCCTGGGCAAGGTAGTTTGCAATGAGATGGTGTGTTCAATTGACTGCATTTACATTAGCTAGGAACCAGGATAGCAGTTTCCCCAAAAGTAGCAGAAAGACAAACATGATGCAATTCGCTTTTGGTAGACACAATCCCCTAATCCCACACCCAATTAGTAGATGAGCATGTACACAAGAGATCAGATATTGTGTAATTCAGTTAGGCAAATTCAAGTAGATAAGAAATCCAATTGAATCGTTCATCGATGCATTTATTTCTGAATATTGCAAATAGCAATTAAAAAATTTGAGGTTAAAATCAAAAGCACACACCTACCAGCATTAAGGGAGCTTAAACAAGGCAAAATGCAGAAGCATAGTGAATAAACAAGCAGATGATCACAATAATTCACACGACCTCACAAATAACACAACATACATTCTTTAAAAAAAAAGAAAAAAAAAGAGAAAGCACAATGATAAGAAGTTCAATTATCAAGCCACAGTTTAATCAGAATATTCTCATCATATCAGCAGTGGCGGATCCATGATTTTAAGAAAGGCGGCTCAGAATAATAGTACACATAATATTAAATTTAACAATAGTCATAAAGCTAAATTGCATACCGGTTACAATACATCTAATATATTTGTCCTCGACGAGACCTCATATCTATACATTTTCAGATTTAGAACAGTAGAACTTGAAGAGAATGATTATTCCATAGCTTTCTTTTTGAAATATCTGTGCAATTTAATCTACAATGAGAATTATGACTAGTGTCTTGTGAAAGTTTCACTTTCGTATACACAATAAGCATCCAGAATTTAAACAAAAATCAAACTAAAATTCAATCACCGTCTAACCGACAACTAGATTAAACTCAAACTCAAACTCAATTTGATATATATGGTCACGTTTCATCAATTGAACTCGTCTAACCGACAACTAGATTAAACTCAAACTCAAACTCAATTTGATATATATGGTCACGTTTCATCAATTGAACTCAAACTCGAACGCTGAATCATCATCTAACTAACAATTAGATCAACCTCACAAATTAGACTACTCAAGAATTGAAATTGGCAAATTAAATTAATAGAAGCAGATTAATCGACAAATTGAAAGTATTAAACAACAAACTAAAGTGCTGAACTTACAGTCGCAGATCTGGACTGGAAACGGGTCGGCCGTCGGCGGCGACGCGTTGGCGTCTGGCGTCTGGCGTCTGGCGTCGGAGGTCAAGCAGCAGTGCGGCGGTGGGAGTCAATGGAGAAGGAGGAGGGCGAAGGGCTAGGGCACGGCTCACTTTCTGCTTTGAAGTGTTTGAAACAAAAAGTTAGGAGTAATGCCTCTAGTCTCTGGGCTTGCGTCGCGAAAACTAAAAGGAGGCGTTTGGGATGTGAAAAAATAAATAAATAAACATTCGAAAATACTTGAAATCGAAACTTCCTGATTACTTTGACCTCGTTAGTTTTTATCTCGTCAATGAGTTCCGGTCACTATGACGCGGTAATGGAGTGACATGGCTGTGAGGCTGGCACTCATGACATGACATTGCATATGAGATATTTGGTTGTAAGGATTTTTTTTTTGAAGGGAAAGAGTTTTTTTTAAGGGGCTTTAGTTATTTTAATTAGTCAAAAAGTTAAATTAATATTTGATTGAAGAGTTATTTGAAAAAATTATTTGAGTTTCAAAAGATTATTTCTATTAGTCTTTTAAAAATAATTTTTTGCGAAAATGACATAAGTACGCAAGAATTTGAAAAAATTACACTATATGTCATTAGCCTTTTATAGTGATATTTGATTTTATTTCTTATTTATATTTAATCTATCAAAGTTAAATCATTTGAATATATAAATTTCAACTCATAATAATAAAATATGTAGCAAATAATAAAGTAATATTTTAAGACATAATTATCATGTAGATATACACTAGTTGAAAAGAAAATAAGATTAATAAGAATATAAATTATATACAACTAGTAACAAATTAAAATTTTATTAATAAAGTTAATTTGTACATATGATATCAATTCAATTCTTTTTGCAAGGAAAATAAAATAATTAGTAAATGAAAAAACTATTTTTAATTAAAAAGTAATCTAAAGATAACGGCATAACTGAAATTTTACTAAATATCTTTTTTAAAAACAGCTAATTTTACCAAACACTTTTTTTATAAACAGCTAATTCAAACAACTAAGAGTTGTTTGCCAAAGAAGATCATTATAAAGGATTGACCAAAGTTTATATTTCATTTGGCACAGCATACCTGACTTTGAGTTCCATCACTAACTCAATCTTTCTCCACGCATCCTTTCTCATTGTTTATACTCTCACTAAAACTCCTATTGAACTTCTCAACTTTTTGTTATGTGATGCTACAACACTTATCATCAAATCATCTGTTCTCACTTTAAACTTGATGGAAAGAATTTGAGAAATCCCTTAATTGTGAGCTTCTGCTGCACTGAACGAGTTTCAAACAAAGAAGTTGCTGCAATAAGCAAAAAGAAATCTCTGGGGAGCACAGGTGGAAGAAGTGGAAGTTTCCTTTCCGTTGGCTCTAAAAGGTAAACTTTTTTCCGAATGTTCTAGTTAAAAGTACAAAGTTGGAAATTGTACGTGTTAATTGTTTATTAATAGGACTAATACGACAACAATAACAACAACAACTTCCAGTGTGGGTCCTACTTTCGCGGAGTTTGAGGAGATCTAAATATAAACAGTTTACCTTTATCAGTGTCACTATCCACAAAGAGGATGGTTCCGATAGACCCATAGAAGACTTGAGAAAATGGTTAGAGTTTTATGCATTAATTGTGTGCTAATAGGACTAATACAACAACAACTCCTAGTGTGCGTTCTGCTTTGTCGAGGTTTGGGAAGATCCAGACGTAAGCTGTCTTACCTTTGTCGGTATTACTATCTACATAGAGGCCGGTTCTAATAGACGTACAGAAAATTTGAGAAACAGTTGGAGTTTAATTTTTTAATTGAAAAAAATCTTTTGATACAAAATGAAAGCTAAACGAATCGCAAAAACTAACAAGCCATAACAATAGATACATAATATAAATACGGGCAGAATCACAAATAAACAATTTGTAATAAAATACCATTACGACGAAAAGGAAAATTACTGCCAGAAACAAGTAGATGAAGTGCATGATAACAAAACACAAAACCTTGTCCCAATTGCTCAAACTCCATCGAGATACAGGGGAGGGCACATAACCTGCTACCTGAAGTCTGCTACCTTAATCCTAGACCTCTAAAGCATCATATCTTGAGTCATGTCCTTCGACAGTCCTAAAGTGCTCAAATCGTGTTCGATCACTTCATTCCCACTTTTTCTAGGACTAAAGGGGCGGGTAATTCTTCATTATATATTGTCCTTTTATTTTTCTGGAGTTAATGATTTGTTTCATTTGTGATAGTTTGGGGATAATGGGGTCAATCAATTCTTTAGTATTTGTAGTAACGCGTGTTTAGGAGTGTAGGCACTAAAAACATGTGTGTCGTACTAAATAGTAAAGTTAAATTAATTAATTGTGTCAACCTTTTTAATTGAACTAATTAAGCTAAAGTTGACTCACAAGTTACGGCGCAAGCACAATTTGAATCTCAAGTCAAAGCCTCCTCACGACCTAGGCCAACTATCAAGTCAAGACCTAGCTCAAAGCCCAAGAAACTCTTAAGTCAAATCTCAGTTAGAGGTCCGATTATCCTTAAGTCAAAGTCTAATTAAGGGTCAACCAGTCGGTCCAGCTCGACGGTCGAATCGACACCTTTACATACTACCAAGTCAATAAATCATTTACTCAGGCACCAAGTCAATGCAAACTCTTGATTTAAATCGATTCAAGCTGAAGCCTGATTGTAGGCCTAAAATAGATCAAGGTCCATCTTGACCTATAAGGGAGAGGAAGAGAATTTTCTTATAAATAGACCCTTACCCCCTCCGCCATTCTGGAGGTGGACATTCTAAGAATTCACTAAAGCTTAAGCTCTCTCTTCAAAGGAAGATAATAAGCACATGAAGCATGTGCCATCTTCTCTCGAAGGTCAAATACTTTTTTTGATTGGAATTAAGCCTCTTAAGCCATCTCTTAAGATCAAACTCCATCAAATTCATCTAAGGAGATCGAATAAGAGGATTATTCTAATTGTATTCAACATAGAGATTGTACCCCATATATACAATATCAATACAAAAATTTAATTTGTACACAACTTTTTGTCTAATTTATTTTAAGCTTGAAATTTGCTTTTACAAATTTTTAGTACGCCTAGTGGGACTATCTCTACCTCTTAATCTCTCTCTCCTAAAAATAAAGACTTTCACGTTTCAATAGCATCCTCTTTAAAGAAGACATGACCACGAAGAACGTTGTCTCTCAATCTTCAAAGAAGAAGAACACTAGATCTCTCTCTCGTAGATCATGAAACTGATACTACTTCTAGCAGGTGAACCTATAGAATAGAGATAAGAAGCATGGCAAGAGCTATTGTTGTGATCATCACTCCGCAAACAATGGCACCTATACCCAAACTCCTAGACTTAAAGATGAAGTATAAACTGTCTTGTTGGATGGATGATGTTCAAAACCTCACCAAGCTTCAATCTCTAATCTGTGAAGTAGAAGGCTACCATCGTGGTGATTATTCTTTATCTACACCAAAAAGGGGCTTTCCTATCAGATTCTAAGTTTTTAGCGGTGAGTATTCTCGCCTGTCACGCGGGCAACCTAGGTTCGATCCCCGACAACGGCGCTAAAAACTTGATAGGACCGCAAGCACATAGTGGCGTTGTAGCAAATTAAAGTCGATCCCACAAAGACTTGGTCAAGCTATTGGGTTACATTCTGCCAAGATAGGTGAAGCGAATCAAAATTTGATATTGAGACTAAACAAATCTATTATCTAATCTAATGGATAAATAATAATTGGAATTAAACAAACTAAACAATCACCTGATCTATGCTCAATCAAGCACTTCTTCCTTAATTTGTTATTTTAAGGCCGACAATCGAAACATCACAACTCTTTTTCAAGGTGAAGTGAAATACCTAAATCTACCAATTACCATCTCTCAAGGGCTCTTGATTTGTTTAGGTTCATTAAGCATGCGATTATCATAGTCATGGTTTCTCAATTGGTGTGCTCTCTCAAGACTCCACACAATCAAGTCAAATCCAAGGGTTCAAGTATTGAATTTCACCTTTTAGTTCTTCATCCAACACCCAAAACATGCAAGAAAGTAATCAAATTCTCACAAGACAATAAGCATCTTAAATTCAATAAAATAATCCAATAATTCCAAAATACACAACGACAAATCAAAAATTTAATTAGTATTTACATAAATTCAAAATCAAAACAACAAAAGATAATCAAAATTACAAAACATAAATCCAAATTTAAAAACGGGAAGAGAAGAGAAGAGAAGAGAAAATAGATGCTCAGCCAATTAACGCGCTTGAATCCGTCGTTTGCAAATCCGACATGGAATCCTCGCAAATCTTCACTTTAATTCTCTGTTTCTCTCTAATCTAATCTAAATTCTAACTAGATGGAATGGAACATGGAGGAAGTGGAATGGATGGGATATGTGAAAATAAGGCTAAGAGTAGCCCTTTTTATAGTGAAACTCCTGAAAGCCAAACAATCGCGAGAAATAATGACATTAAAACTATCTGGAAATTGAAAAACCACGAGAAAACAAAAAGTCTGAGGGGAAAATGAGGATACCATGGACTGTGGGCATCACGACGAAAGGTCCATGGTCAGCTATGGCTCGACATTCTTCTTTTCTTTCTTCCTTGCATCGGCATAATGACTTGGAGGTGTCTATGGGGAGTCAAAATATACTCAATTGAGGTCAAAATAAGGGCAAAAAGGTCCAAAACCTACAAAACACAAAAAATAACCATACTCGAGTGTAAAAAAAGAAAATGGAGTATAATTATAACAAAAAATATACAATTCCCCGTAAAAATGTGGCAAAATGACCCTAAAATGATATACACTTTGAGCACTTAGCAACAACATACAGTTGGTATGATTCTCTTAGAATTATAATTGGTGACTTGACAACATAATTAATTTTTCATGTGATAGATTCCAAGACTCATACAATTTGATGTTGGGGCATCTCTAGCCACATGAACATGGAGTGGTACCCTCAACCTTACATAAATGTCTTTAGTACTATTGGGAGAGGGAACGAAAGATAAATGGTGATGTTAAAACATCCAGAAGACGATGGTGATGGCAACACCAAGCCACAACGTTGACAGGGGGAAGAAAATAAGCAAACAATTTTAGTCACTTATGTCAAACAAACAATCGTTGCAACAAACCCAACAATGCCAATCTTTAGGTACATTCCTAAGTCCCTTGAAAAGGATGGTGAATAACCATTTAGAGAATATACAATTCCCAAAAGCACAATCAAGGCTGATATCAAGTTCAAGGAGACCAAATGGCACATTCTTAAAGAAAAGGATGTGCTTTCAGTTCATAAGGCAAACCAAAGTAAATTGATCAAGGCCACTCTCCTTAGTTTCATCGTTTCTTCCAAAGGCTCACTCTAAGAAGTAAGTGACTTGTCAAGGATGGGCACCAGTGATGAGTTTGATCCAAATGCATACAAATTATTGAAGATGTCTAGTTATAACTTTAGTAAGCCAACATCTTTGAGGTATGTCATCAAAGTAAAGCCTTACGGGCTTAACGATACACAAAAGATGATACAAAAGGAGTGCAGTTGTAGCGCCTAAAATTGGCCTTGGTTACGTACCTCCCCAACCCATAAGAATTTTGGGAAGACGTAAGGACAAACAGTTAATATGTTACAGCTAAGAAGGTTAATGATGGTGAGGGTGAAAATCCTAACACCAACTCAAAGTCATTGGTGTTTGACAAGTTATAACCATCTACATTACAACAACCGTCTGCATTACAACAACGCCATTCCGTGTTTAGCAGGATGGGCAAGGATACAACCTCGAAATCCTTTGTCTTCCATAGGTTAAAAGGAAATAAGCAGCCTAAACCCATAGTCATCACCATAACCAACATAGGTGAAATGTCATCAAGCGCACCATCCTCACTCGAGTGGGATTTGGTGTTCAGTCGCCTTTGCGAAATAAATGAATTCCAAAGTTCCATTCTTTCATGTACGAAGTGGGTTTCTACTTTGGATGTGAAGACTGATGACTCTCTAAAAGTAAAGAGGCATACTCTAGTTCTCACTAGCCATAAGGCTAATGCTATCTCAAAAGAAAGAACTACTGAGGAGGAACAAGCTTCTTATAACCACGTTACAGCTCAAGAGGCCGATGACTTGAATTCTAAGTAAAACTTGCTGAAGCACCAGAAACTTTAGAGGACGGAGGGTAACCCCAGCTGATGAGCTAAAAAAGCCGAATCTCAGACACAAGAACCTCCCCTTATCTATGTGAGAACCAAGGTCATGCCCAAGGAGGAAAAAGAGTATTTATGTAACACCCCGAATGTGGCTTAAAAGGATTTGAAGTAACTACTTATATCACCAAAGGTGCACCTTTCTTTTCGGGAAGCCCACTCTTAAGAACTTCATAGTTAAGTGTGCTTGCTGCGAAGAAATCTTATGATGGGTGACCTTTTAGGAAGTTTCCTAGGAAGTGTATGAGCGAGGATGAAGCACACGGGAAAGGTTGTGTGGTGATTTGTGGGACCAGTTGAAGATCCTTAAAGTCATTCATGGTAATTGCTCGCGACCCAAGAGGGGTTGGGGCGTTACAGATGGTATCAGAGCTGACCCGTAATTGTGAGCTGCGCCAGTGGATTGGAAAGCTCTGGGCAGTCATCTAGTGGGGCAAAGATACTGGGTATGGATCGCTGGTCAAGAGGACGCGCAAGTCGGTCGGTTAATGAGGCACAATGAGGATGTTGTGCGCTTTAAGTGGGGGTAATTATAACATCCCATATATGACTTAAAGGATTTGATGTGATTACTTATATCACCAAAGGTGCACATTCCTTTTTGAGAAACCCATTCTTAAGAATCTACAATTAAATGTGCTCGTTTGGAGAAATCTTATGATGGGTGACCTCCTCAGAAGTTTCCCAGATAGCTTGTGAGCGGGGATGAAGCACACCAAAAAAGACTTGTGGTGATTTGTGCGGCAATTCAATAATCCTTGAAGCCGTTTCTGGTAATAGTTCGCGACCCGTTAGGGGATCGGGTTGTTACAATTTCAAGCTCCCATCTGAATACAAGGATGTGTTTGCATGGAGTTGCAAGAAAATGCCTGGATTAAAGCCGAAGGTTGCAGCTCACCACTTGTCCTTTAAAAAGGGTGTTTCACTTAAAAAGCAACGTCAATGGAGTTTTCACCCTAAATTAGTGCCAAAAATTGAAAATGAGGTAAACAGGCTCATTAATACCGATTTCATATGCAAGGTGAAATACCCAACCTGGATTGCAAACATCATCCCAATAAGGAAGAATAATGACCAACTTCATATTTGTGAGTTTTTTGAGACCTTAATGATGCATGCTCAAAGATGACTTTCTACTTTTGGTCACTGAACTCTAATTGATGCTACCACTGGTCATGAAATCTTATCCTTCATGGATTGCACCACAGGCTATAACCAAATCCAAATGGCATGAGCAGATCAAGAGGCTACAACATTTTGCACACTGAAAGGCATCTTTTGCTATAAGGGTGATCCCTTTTGGCTTGAAAAATACAGGAGCAACCTATCAGAAGGTGATGCAAACTATTTTCGAAGACGCATTACACAAAATTGTGGAGTGCTAAGTGGATGATCTAGTGGTTAAGTCCAAAAAGATATCAGATCATTTGCAAGATCTCCGTCAAATCCTCCAAAGATTATGACAGTGCTAACTAAAGATGAATCTACTAAGGTGCACATTTAATGTTACATTTGGTAAATTCCTAGACTTTATCATCTGACATAATGGTATTGAAATTGACCAAATTAAGATACAAGTAATTTGAGACATGCCTCCACCAAATAACCTAAAAAAACTTCAAGGTTTGCAAGGACACTTCGCATCTATCAGAAGGTTCTTATCAAATCTCGCTAGTCGTTGTCACCCTTTTAGCCACCTCATGAAAAAAGGCGCGCCTTTTGAATGGAATGACTCATGTCAAAAGATTTTTGATAGCATTAAAAAGTACTTGTCAAGTCTTCCGATGTTGGGTGCACTGGTTTTTGGCAAGCCTCTTCTACTTTACATCGCAGTGCAAGAATGTTCCCTTGTAGCATTATGTGCCCAGGAAAATCGGGAAGACAAGGAGAGGGCTTTCCACTACTGCGGTTAGACAATGGTTAGGACTATGGGTGAGCAAAAAAAACCAAACCAAAATATCGGTAAACTAGTTTGAATTTTCTAAGAAATTTGGTTCGGTTAGTCGAACCGGAAAAAATTTCCAGTTTTGGTTTCAGTTGAATCATTTGAAATTCAGTTAATCATACAGTTAACAAAACTTAAACTTTAATTCTTTTTCAAAAATACTAATCATACATTAGTCAAATGTAGATTTTAGAAATACAAAAAGACAAGACTAAATATACAGTATTGTGCTATTTTATATTTTGTATCTTAAACAGCTAAATTAAATTTAAAAAATGGAGTGAAAATTGAAATTTTACATTTTATATTGATGGTTAACAAATAACTGAAAAGAAAATTTGGTTAACCAAACCAAAGAACCGGTTAACTAGATTTTTTGGTTTGGTTACGGTTTATACTTGTACCAAACTAAAAATTAGTTAACCGAAAACCCGAAGTTTTAGTTTGGTTTTTAGTTCACAATTTTTGCGAACTGAGTTTCCGATTGATCGATTTTTCGTTAACCGAATTTTTGCTTAACTGGTTTAGATCATCCCTAGTTTGGGGTGAACTTAACTACACATCGATTGAAAAGATATATCCTTGGCTCTAAAGTTTGTTGTTCCAAGGTCAAGACATCACATGCAGGCCCACACTATATGTGTTATCTCCAAAGCCGATCCAGTTAAATACATATTGTGAAGGCCAGTTCTAAATGGACAACTTGCAAAATGGGCAGTTATCTTAGAACAATATGATCTTATTTATGTTCTGCAAAGGGCAGGCATTGACTTTCTTAGCAGACCAAGTGATCCCTAATGAGTGGGAACTAAATGATGATCTTTCTGGAGATGAGGTGTTCTTTGTCAATGTCCTGCCACCGTAGGAAATGTACTTTGGTGGTGCTGCGGGACATGATGGTGCGGGAGTAGGAGTTATACTTGCCTATCCTGAAAAAGCACATTCTTTCATATTTATTTGCGCTAACCTAACTATGTTCTAATAATATGGCTGTATATCAAGCACTCATACCAGGCCTTCAAATGGCAATTGAGATGGGAACAAAAGACCTTGATGTCTATGGCAACTCACAATTGGTCATCAATTAACTTTTAGAAGAATTTAGAGTGAAGAAAGATAATTTTATCTCATTTCATAAGCATGACTTATGACTGTTGGATAGGCTAAACACTATTAAGTTGGAACATGTCCCTAGGAGTGCCAATTAGATGGCTGACGCGCTTGAAAACCTTACAGCCACTTTGGCACTGCATGCACAAGAGAGCATTACTTTTCTAGTTTGTGGTCAATAGGCTGTTGCATCACCTAAAGATGATTGTGAGGAAGAAGTCAAAGCATTCTCTGTTGGTGAGATAGATAGAGAAAATTGACGCCAGCCACTTATTGACTACTTGAAACATGAAAAGTTGCCAGGTGACTTGAGGCATAAACTAGAAATCTAACGGAGAGCCTCACACTTTTCTATTACAAAGGAATATTGTATCAGCACTATTTGTTGATCTGTAGTTACGATGTTTAGATGAGGAGGAAGGAAAATAAGTAATGGAAGAAGCTCATGCCTGTGTGTGGTGCACACTAGTTGGGATCCAAGTTTAGGACCGTCTCAAAAGAATTGGTTATTATTGGCCCTTTATGGTGCGTGATTGTATCAACTATGCAAAAAGGTGTGATGCGTGTTAGTTCCAAGCTAACTTCATGCACTACCTCCAAAACCACTTCCTCCAACTATAGTTTCTTGGCCTTTTGAGGCATGACAACTTGATGTTGTAGTACCTCTCACTCCTAAATCTTCTACTTGTCACTTGTCATCTTGGCTGCCGCCGACTATTTCTCTAAATGGGCAGAGACGATTGATTAAATGAAGTTAAAAAGGAGAATGTTGTCGACTTCATTCAACCGCACGTTATCGATTGATATGGTATCACAAACAATGCCAAACAGTCCGTCAACAAATTGATGACTAATCTTTGTGAGAAATTTAAGTTTGTCTAACATAAGGCATCAATTTGCCATGCACATGTAAATAGCTTAGCAAAAGGTTTCAATAAATTGTTGTGCAATCTACTGAAAAAGGTGGTGTCGAAATCTAAGAGCATGAGAAACTAGGGAAGATTCTTTAGGCATATCGAACCACACATAGGACGTCAACCCCTAATACTCTAGTATATGGAGTAGAAGCCATTCCACCACTGGAAATTCAAATTTCATCATTACGTATCTTTATACAAGAAGATTTGAGTGAAGATGAAAACCACAAGCTTCACTAGCATAGTTAGAGGCATTTGATGAGAAAAGACTTCAAGCCTGACAAAAATTAGAATGCTATTAGGCTCGCAAAACGTGGGCAGTTAACAAAAAGGTGCAACCACATACGTTTCAAATTAGGGATCAAGTGCTTACACCAAAGAGGCCAATCAGCATAACTCATAAGACAGGAAGCAAATTCACTTCCAAAGGGAAGATATCTTATGTTGTCTGTGAAGTATACCCAAATGATGCCTACATGATAGTGGATGGACAAGGGGTTCGAGTTAGACTAATGAATGACAAGTTCTTGAACTGCTACTTCTCTGAAGGATATGCTTAACTAGCACCCGAACAAGAGCTTAAACTATTCACACAAAAAAAAAAAAACTTTGTAATACTCTTGTCCCGTAAGAGTGTAAACTGTGAACGACAAAACAATAATTAAAGTATATTTTATTGAACTACGTAATGACTTAATCTTATTGAGAATTGCATGTTTTCAAAAGTACATAGGTAGTTTGGTAAAGGAAATTATCAAGTGCAGTCAAAATAAGAGCTAAAAATGGGAAGGCAGGGGGAACCGAACATGTTCCATGTGATAGAGAACGTAAGCTTATTGCAAGAGTTCTTTACACGTCAAAAAAAAGAGGAACAAAATGGACTAGGTAGTAAATTAATCGGTGTCTATCCAAGCATTAGGGTTGAGTGAAGACTGTAATTTTAGCATGATTTACTCATGTCTCTCTAACTCTGTAATAGCCCAACCCTAAAATTATGTAATTATGTTTATTTATTTAATTACCTGCATTTTTTCTCATAATTATTTATCGCATTATTCACCCCGGTGGGAAAAATTTTATTTATGCCCTCACTTGACTATTCGGATTTTATTTGTTTATTTAATTGATTAATGAAAACTTTGGAAGAATTGGCAGTAGGCCCTAACAAGTTTAATTTAAGTAATTTATTTTGCTTTCCGTAACATTACAAAACTTTCATTTTGAGTTTCGTAAAAACGTTATCGTTGCGAAGCATTTTATTCCCGAACCCAACTTATTTCAGCCGGTTTGAAGCCCAAAAAGTTGCCCATTAATATAACTAATTACCATGGTTAAACTTGACCATGGTTAGCTTAAAAAGGTGGCTTTATTAGTTGAAACTCGGCCAAAGAGGAGATTAGTCAACAAAAAAACAATTCAATCCAAAACTTCATCTTCTCTCTCCTCTCTCTCCCCTCCCCACGGCAACAGCAGGCATCACTGTTCTGGATGATTTCCGGCCACTTTTTCAGCCAACTCCAGTGATGTCCGACCCCCCTGACATCCTAATACCTCAAGCTACCATCCTCCATCATCAAAACTATTAAACCTCATCTCCATCTCTACTTATTCAATCAAAGTGAGTAATTTTGAAACTTGATTTTGTTGGTTTTGCTTTTTATTTTAATTTTGATTCTTGTTTTGATGTTTATGATCTTTGATCATGATATTTTGTTAAGAAATAAAAGTTATTTTGATATTGATCATGGTGGAGTTCAGGTTGGATCATGCTAGGATTAGGGTTGGTGTTAATTATGCAAGCTTGATGTTAAAGTGTTGGATTTTGATTGTTTTATCTTTAATTTGGTCATCTTCTAATCTATTAGTATTTATATTGATGTTTTTAGTGATTTCAAATGAGTTGGAGTGAGTCCAAGTTGGCCATGAACTAGAGTTTTGGCAAGTAAAGTAAGGTTTGGATTAAACTAGCTTTAAGCTTGGTTTATGTGTGTATTAGAATAAAAAATAATTTTTATTGGATATAATTATGAAGTGAATTTGATTGTGGTAATTTTGTATGATATTAGGATGGACCAAAGCTTGTTTACATGCTTTTAAGGAATGGTTTAAGTTGAGAATTTGTGTAAAAAAGAGAGGGAAAAGTCAAAACAGTGAGGCTGAAAATTTCTGAAAAATATGGACCAAACGCCCATTGAAAAATTATGATTTTTAAAGGTTAGATATATCAGTGTGTTAGCTTTCAAATGCCTTTTGAATTGCCTTAATCCGAGGTCTGTGGAAAAAGTTATGGGTGTTTTACCAAAAGTGCGCTGCATGGACTAAAACTGACATGCTTGTGTTCTACCTTCATTTTGGGAACACTATTGTAGGAATCAAGCTTGGTGTTCTAAATGAAAGATTTTTGGAACTTCCTAAACTTTCTATATTGGGGTTTTGAGTCTCAATCAGAGGTCAGATGATTAAGTTATGAGTCATTCTTTTTAAGCCTCTGTTATGCTTTTACTTTTCTTCTACTAAATTATTAGCTATGAAATAAATATTTTTGCTAACTGTATGTTCCTACCATGATAATTTTGCACAAAATCAGGGCCTAATCTATCATTGCTTCTACTTTTGTGTATAATATTATTCAGTGAGCTTACATCTAGAAATTTCAAGTTCGTTCACTGCCTGTATCTTTAGAAATCAACACGTATTTATCAAAATTATAATATTTTGGTAAGTACATCAATGAATCAGTTTAATCAATGATTTATCACACAATTAGTGGCCACATCAGTTATCAGTTATAGGGCATAGCCCTTCAGTTATCCACACGACTTTAGGCCAGGTCCCGATCAGCTTGACAGGTGTACACCTATCTTCAGATCATAACAGTTACCAGGGGTTCACTATCAGATAATAATTGACAATGTAGTTTTATATTTATCTCATTCTCTATTTTTAATTAAAAATAAATTGCAATTCGGCCCCAAACATGTTTTTTTCCATGGATGTTTAACAATATAGGAATGCATGTACTGAACTTCGGCTCACAGTTCGAAATGTTTTCATGTTTTGTTTTAGGAAAGTGTTCAGTAAATCGCCCTAAGGCGGGCAGGACGGCCGAAGATGATAAGTGAGTTGGGAAGTCTATGTGGAATAGTGGTGTATTATCGTTGAGATGTTATAACACCATATTGTGATATATTTTGGTGTTGAGATGGTATATTTTATCAGAATTCTATATTTTGGTGTAATACTTGAGATGTTTGAATGGTTTTGATATTAACACAATTTCTATATTTATCTAAATGATCTAATGGGTTGTGATTGTATGAATGCCTTTGTTGATAAACATTGATTATTATGGATATGTTCATCATGTACAAGCAAAGCTTTATCCTTGTTGGACGGCGGCAACGCCTAATCATTTGGGTTATCATTTCTAATTAGAGAAATTAATGAAAGAAATGCAAATAGTAATTTATGTACATTTGGGGCGTTACAGAATTGGTATTAGAGCCAGGTTGAGATTTTCTTTGTGGAATATGGAGTTTAGAAATAAGAGAGTGAGAACGGTTGGTAAAGAGGGCCATGGTATACTGTTAGAGTGACATTAGAAGTGTAGTAACGATATTAGAAATGCACGTTGCTTACATTTTCATGTTCCTTAATTATGGTTATGTATGCCTCTCATATATGTCTTTTCTTTGTTAGATGGACCCTTATGCTGTTAACTTGATGTCGGGTGCATCTGTGGCTGCTCACATCGCGCTGCTGCATGCTAGTATAGAGGCTCACGCACAGGACCCTTTTTATGAGTTTCACAGTATTACGGTCCGTGCACATAGACTGCTCTGGTCCTTACCCCTAGTTCATCCGTGGATGGAGTTTAGGCTCCGTTATCATCACTATATGATAACAGGGAACTGAGGTTAGGACGGGCCTAGGTTTCACGCCTAGGGGGCTTGGACTATTATCGCTACAGAATTGTTATTGAGGGAGGAGTTTGAGCAGATGGGGATTACCATGGAGACTCTACAGCATGTCTTCCCGTTACATTAGGTACATCCCTAGCCTGCAGCCCCAGCACTAGCACAGGGACCGCCCTCCCCGCCTGCATTAGGTACCCCATTGATGCCTAACAGTTCAGGGGAGGCTCATGTGGTGATAGACCTCCCTGATACACCAGAGATAGTGGTGGTTAGTTCTGAGGACGAGGGCCATTAGGAGGACGAGGATGATCCCGAGGAGGATTAGGACATTGATGAGGCGGGGGTAAAGCAGCAGTGGGATCAGGAGATTGATGAGATGATAGTGGAGCAACAAGTTGAGCAGGAGGTTGGTGATGCCGAGTCAGAGGCATCGACTAGTAGCTTCAATTCAGGCGAAGAGCCTGATGATGAGTCCGACCCGGATTACGATCCATCTACAGATCGTTAGGTGGTTCTAGGGGTTAGTGTTAGTACTTTTCTTTTGAGCCCTGTTTGTCTATAGCATGGTCGGTTTGGATGGATGTATTTTGTGTAGGATATGACATTGTATATAGTTAGTCCAATCTTCACCGATCGTGATGATATGGTCCGTATCTCTTTTTGCGTAATGTGGCAGACCTAGTATCTTGGGGCTAGTTAGTGTTTGCGGTTGAGGTAGAAGTTAAAACTGACTTTGCCTAGTCAGTTAGATGTAGTATATTTTGTTGATTATGTGTATAAACAGGCAGTTATGTATGTAAATAAGCAGTTGTGAAATGATATAATGAAACTTTGGGTTTGTTTTCAATAATCTTTGAGTTATATTAAATGTATTTATTGGGCATGCTTACCTTATATGTTTGGGTATTTCTGTGATTGAATTGTTTCATTAATATATGATCAAAATGTCCGAATTAGTGCACAACAATGCAGAGATTCATATAGAAGAAGTCTCGGATCATGGCCAGGGATAGGGTGATCAAGCCTCCCATCACATGCCGCAAAATTTTAGCTAAATGCCACCAATTCCTTCTGAGTTAGCTAATAATATTGGGGACCCGAACTACTGGCCGACTTTAGTAGCTGAATTGATGAAGCAGATTTCCCAAGTACCTACTAAAACCCCTCCTAAAAAGGATAAGTTAGCAGATAGGGTAGCACAACGCAACCTTAAAGTTTATGATAGATCTTATGATCCAGTAGTATTGGAGGAATGGATAAGGGGAATGGAAAAAATCTTTACAGTGGTTGAAGTCCCAGAAGAATAGAAAGTAAACATTGGGACATATTATTTGACCGGTGAAGTTGACATTTGGTGGAATACTGTTAAGGATAAGGTTGGAGGGCCTGAATTCACCTGGAATGAATTCCTGAGCGAGTTGAGGGCAAAATTCTACCCAGTTGTGGTCCAAAGGCAAAAGGAGACAAAGTTTATGGAGCTGAAGATGAGTGGCACCATGACTGTGATGCAGTACGCCAGCAAGGTTACAGAATTATCTAGGTTTGTTCCTGAATTTGTATCATCTGAAAGGTTAAAGATGAGAAGATTTGAAGAGGGTTTGGCCTTCTATATTTGGAACCAGTTAGCTGGGCAACCAATTTTGACGTACCAAGAACTATATGAGCGAACAACTGAAGTGGAACGAGTTAAGACATAGTTGAGAGCACTGAATCCAATCAATCAAAAGAGAAAGGGGTTTGAGTGAGGAACTCCGAATGAGAGTGTGAACCAGAAGAACCTACTCCTGCTCCCCCCAAGAGCCGTCCTGCAGGCTCAACAGCACCCTGTGCGAAATGGGGCAGAACAAATCACACCGCCCCTGAATACCGAGTAGGAACTAATAAGTGTATGTGGTGTGGAAGCCCTGAACACCTGATTGCTGCATGCCCCCGAAGGATGAAGGCTGTAGACAAAGGTGCAGCAAAACCCTCGGCCCCACCTCGCCAAGGGGCCCCACCACCAAGGCCTGCAGCAGTAGGATGGGCGCATGTAATGAGAAAGAAGGAAGCTGCCACCTCTGATACAGTAGTCACTAGAACTCTCTTTTTAAATTCAAAGTCATTTCGTGTACTATTTGAGTCAGGTACTACTCATTTATTGATATTCACCCGATCTGCTATGCAATTGAATTTGGAAAATAGGAGGATGGAAACCAATTATAGGATCAAGCTACCCAATGATTATGTGATTGCATACCCTATCTCCTATAAACTTGTTCCCATTACCATTGGTGGAACCACCTACCCTGTGGATTTTATTCAATTTAATTTGCCTGATTTTGAAATCATTCTGGGAATGAATTGGTTGCACACATATGGAGCTAAGATTGATTGTGAGAATCTTAAGGTTATTTTGAAAGATAAAAAAGGGAGAAAAGTATTCTTCTATGGGTAAAGAGAGGAAAAATCCTATCTCTTGATTTCTGCTATAAAAGTAAGTAAGCTATTATGTCAAGGGTGTATGGGATATTGGTGTTATGCTATTGACACCCAAGCAAAAGAAGAGAAAGCTGAAAATATTCCTGTAGTCTGTGAGTTTGAGAATGTTTTCCCTGAAGAGTTACCAAGATTACCCCCACAGAGGGAAATTGATTTTGGAATTGAATTAATCCCTGATACTCAACCTATTTCCAAAGTCCCATATCGTATGGCCCCAACTGAGTTTAAGGAACTGAAACTTCAATTAGATGAGCTATTGTAGAAGGGCTTTATTAGGCTAAGTGTGTCACCATGGGGTGCCCCAGTGTTGTTCGTAAAGAAAAAGGATGGAACTTTAAGGCTGTATATTGACTACAAGGGGTTGAACAAGATTACCACCAAAAATAAATATCCTTTGCCGCGAATCAATGACTTGTTTGATCAATTGCAAGGAGCAGGAGTCTTCTCTAAGATTGATTTGAGGTCAGGGTACCACCAACTTAGGATTAAACCTGAAGACATCCCCAAGATTGCGCTTAGAATTAGGTATGGTCACTATGAGTTTACAGTGATGCCATTTGGCCTCACCAATGCTCCCGTAACTTTCATAGATTTTATGAACAGAGTTTTCAGACCCTACCTAGATAAATTAGTGGTGGTGTTCATAGATGACATTCTTATCTATTCTAAGGACAGAGATGAACATGCTGATCATTTGAGGATGGTGTTACAAACACTGAGGGCGCATCAACTTTATAGCAAATTAAAGAAGTGCGAGTTTTGGTTGGAAGAAGTAGTGTTTTTAGGACATGTAGTTATAAAAGAGGGAATCAAAGTTGATCCCCAGAAGATGAAGGCAATCACGAAATGGTCAAGGCCTACTAACATCACTGAGATTAGAAGCTTTATGGGTTTAGCAGGTTACTATCAAAGGTTTGTCAAGGACTTTTCAAAAATAGCTTCACCTATAACCAATCTGCTATAGAAAGTGAACAAGTTTGAGTGGGCAAAAAAATGTGATAAAGCTTTTCAAGAGCTAAGGCAGCGACTAACTACCGCCCTAATCCTAACGCTACTAATGGAAGGTAAGGAGTATACCATTTATAGTGATGCTTCAAAGAATGAATTGGGGTGTGTTCTGATGTAGGAAGATAAGGTAGTAGCTTATGCCTCTCAACAGCTGAAACCTTATGAGAAAAACTATCCTACCCATGACTTGGAGTTAGCAGCCATGGTCTTTCCGCTGAAAATTTGTATAGAGTACCATGCAAGATTTATATTCACCATCAAAGTTTAAAGTATATCTTCACCCAGAAGGAGCTCAACTTGAGGCAACGACGTTGGTTTGAGCTACTTAAGGATTATGATTTGCAAATTCAATATCATCTAGGAAAAGCAAATGTTATAGCAGATGCCCTGAGTAGGAAGGCACAACATAGCTCAAATACTGTGGTGATTACTCAGTTGAGTCTCTCGAAAGAACTTGAGGACTTGGGAGTTCGACTAGTGTCCCATGGGCAAGCACATGTTTAATTATCAACACTTACTTTACAGCCTTCTATAGTGGAGGAAATTCAAGTGAGCCAAGAAAGTGATCCTGAACTCCAAAGAATAAAGCAAAATTTAGAGAAAGAAAAGTCTCCCGGGTTTGTAGTACATGAAGATGGAACCCTGCGATTTTAAAATCACCTATGTATGCCCCGAAATGAGGAATTAAGGAAACAGATCCTACAGGAGGCTCACAATACTCGCTACTTGGTGCATCCAGGAGGCACTAAGATATACAGAGATTTAAGGTAATACTTCTAGTGGAATAATATGAAAAAGCAGGTTACAGAATATGTAAACAAGTGTCTGACTTGCCAGAAAGTCAAAGTAGAGCATCAGCATCCTGTGGGTAAATTGCGACCCCTAGAAATTCTCACCTGGAAGTGGGATTCGATCTCAATGGACTTTGTTATGGGTTTACCCCTTTCTGCCTCGAAGAAGAATGCTATATGGGTTATAGTTGATCGATTTACCAAGTCGGCCCATTTTTTATCAGTAAAAGATACTTGGGGAGTTGAAAGGCTGGAGATAGTTTGACTTCACAGAATTTCATTAGATATAGTCTCACATAAGGATCAAAGATTCCAAGCCTGTTTTTAGCAAGCACTTCAAAAGGCCTTTGGGACCAAATTGAACTTTAGCAGCTCTTATCACCCTGAGACAGATGGGTAAACTGAAAGAGTGAATCAAATTCTAGAGGACATGTTAAGAGCTTGTGTATTATAGTTCTAAGGGAAATGGGATGATAATTTACCTTTGGTGGAGTTTTCTTATAACAATAGCTACCAGTCCACCATCAGAATGGCTTCGTTTGAGGCTCTATATGGGAGAAAATGTAGAACCCTATTGTGCTTGAGTGATTTGGATGAGGCATTGATTTTAGGCCCTGAAATGATCCAGGAAACTGTGGAAACAATAAGAAGGATTCGTGAGCATATTAAGGTATAGAGTCGACAAAAGAGCTATGCAGACAAGAGAAGCAGGCCTTTGGAGTTTCAAGTAAGCGATAAAATTTTTCTAAAGGTATCACCAACTAAGGGTATCAAAAGGTTCGGGGTACGAGGCAAATTGAGTCCAAGATATATTGGACTATATAAAATCATTGAAAAGTTGAATCTTGTAACTTATCGTCTGAATCTGCCGGTAGAACTAGAACATGTGTATAACATATTTCACATCTCTTAGCTTAGAAAATATACCCGAGATCCAAACCACGCCATTATATCTGAACCTATTGAAAGCATTGCGTATTTAGTATATGAAGAGCAACCAATCCAAATACTAGATCGCAGGATTAAGTAGTTGCACAACAAGCAGATGCCTCTAGTCAAAGTGCTTTGGTCAAATCATACCTCCCAAGAAGCTACTTGGGAGACTGAAGAGGAAATGAAAGCCAAATATCCACAATTATTTGAGGTAATATTGCATTACATGGAAAAGTTATAAGTTTCAAGGACGAAACTCTTTAAGGGGGGAAGACTGTGATAGCCCAACCCTAAAATTATTTAATTATATTTATTTATTTAATTACCTCATGTTCATAATTTTTTTCTCATAATTATTTATTGCATTATTCACCCCGGTGGGGAAAATTTTATTTGGGCCCTCACTTGGCAATTTAGATTTTATTTGTGTATTTAATTGATTAACAAAAACTTTGGAAGAATTGATAGTAGGCCATAACAAGTTTAATCTAAAAACGTTATTGTTACGAAGTGTTTTATTCCCGAACCCAACTTATTTCAGCCACTTTGAAGCCCAAAAAAAGTTACCTATTAATCTAACTAATTACCATGATTAAACTTGACTATGGTTAGTTTAAAAAGGTGACTTTATTAGTTAAAACTCAGCCAAGGAGTAGATTAGTCAACAAAAAAACAATTCAATCCAAAACTTCATCTTCTCTCTCCTCTTTCTCTCCCCTCCCCACTGTAGCAGCAGGCATCACTGTTCTAGCTGATTTTCGGCCACTTTTTCGGCCAGCTCTGGTGATCTTCGATCTCCTCGACATCCTAATACGTCAAGCTACCATCCTCCATTATCAAAACCACTAAACCTCATCTCCTTCTCTACTTATTTTCAATCAAAGTGAGTAATTTTGAAACTTGATTTTGTTGGTTTTGCTTTTTATTTTAGTTTTGATTCTTGTTTTGATGTTTATAATCTTTGATCATGATGTTTTGATAATAAATAAAAATTATTTTGATGTTAATCATGTTGGAGTTGAGGTTGGATCATGCTAGGGTTAGGGTTGATGTTAATCATGCAAGCTAGATGTTAAAGTATTGGATTTTGATTGTTTTATCTTTAATTTGGTCATCTTATAATCTATTGGTGCTTGTGATTATGTTTTTGGTGATTTCAAATGAGTTGGAGTGAGACCAAGTTGGGCATGAACTAGGGTTTTGGCAAGTAAAGTAAGGTTTGGATTAAACTAGCTTTAAGCTTGGTTTATGTGTGCATTAGATTGAAAAATAATCTTTATTGGATATGATTATGAAGTGAATTTGAGTGTGGTGATTTTGTATGATATTGGGATGGACCAAAGCTTATTTACATGCTTTTAAGGAATGGTTTAAGTTGAGAATTTGTGTAAAAAAGAGAGGGAAAATTCAAAACAGTGAGGTTGGAAATTTTAGAAAAATAAGATAGAGTTCACGATTAAATTGGTAATGATTAGCCTATTGAAAAATTATGATTTAGAGAGGGTAGACGTGTGTTAGCTTTCAAAGGCCTTTTGAATTGCCTTAATCGGAGGTCTGTGAAAAAAGTTATGGTCGTTTTACCAAAACTGCGCAGAATAAACCAAAACTGATATGCTTGTATTCTAGCCTTATCTTGGGAATCCTATTGTGGGAATCAAGCTTGGTCTTCTAAATAAAATATTTTTGGGACTTCCTAAGTTTTCTATATTGGGGTTTTGTGTCTCAATCAGAGGTTAGATGATTAAGTTATGAGTCATTCTTTCTAAGCCTCTGTTATGCTTTTACTTTTCTTCTACTAAATTGTTAGCTATGAAATAAATATTTTTGCTAACCGTATGTTCCTACAACGATAATTTTGTACAGAATCAGGGCCTAATTTATCATTCCTTCCACTTTTTGCATAATATTATTCAGTGAGCTTACATTTAAAAATTTTAGGTACGTTCACTGCCTAGATCTTTAAAAATCAGCACGTATTTATCAAAATTACATTGCTTTGGTAAATACATCAATGAATCAGTTTAATCAGTGATTTATCACATAATTAGTGCCCTCATTAGTTATCAGTTACAGGGCATAGCCCTTCAGTTACCCGTAAGGCTTCAGGTCGTGTCCCGATCAGCTTGGCAGGTGTACACCTATCTTCAGATCGTAACAGTTACCAGGGGTTCACTATCAGATAATAATTAACAATGCAGTTTCATATTTATCTCATTCCCTATTTTTAATTGAAAATGAATTGCAATTCAGGCATAACCAGTTTTTTTCTCATGAACATTTAACAGTACAGGAATGCATGTACTGAGCTTCGGCTCACAGTTCGAAATGTTTTCATGTTTTATTTTAGGAAAGTGTTCAGTGAATCGCCCTGAGGCGGGCAGGACGGCCGAAGATGATAAGTGAGCCGGAAAGTCTATATGGAATAGTGGTGTATTATCATTGAGATATTACAACACTGTATTGTGATATATTTTGGTGTTGAGATTGTATATTTTATCAGAATTCTATATTTTGGTGTAATACTTGAGATGTTTGAATGGTTTTGATATTAACGCAATTTCTATATTTATATGAATGATCTGATTCGTTGTGATGGTATGAATGCCTTTATTGATAAACATTGATTATTATGGATAAATTTATCATGTACAAGCAAAGCATTATCCTTGTTGGATGGCGGTAATGCCTAATCATTTGGGTTATCATTTCTAGTTGGAGAAATTAATAAAAGAAATGCAAATAGTGATTTATGTATATTTGAGGCGTTATAAACTCCTTCACATCATTAAGTAATAAGGTGGGCATAACTTCAAGGTCAGTAAGGACCTTGGATTTCCCATCAACTTTCTTCTCAGTAGCTGCTAGCAGGATCCATTTAGCCTTTGACATCATCCTTTAACTGGCACTCTTCTTCCTAGGCAATATGAATTGCTTCCTCTAAGTCAATAATTGTCTGGGTAGTCTCCATCAATACATCAAGATCTGCATGAAACATGGCAAGATGGGATCATGTAAGTTCGACTTGCTCAACCCAGGTAGTCTTCTCTTTCCTTACATTATTGAGATGACGATACATGGAAGTTATTATTTTAATGACAAGAAGGTAGATACAACACTTCCATTGTCTTCTACCTTCTTTCTCAAGGGGTTTGGGTTCCCACAGAGACACTCAATTCCCCTATATATCATTTAGGTGTCATAGATTTTAGCTTCGACTTCATCAAATTTTGTATCTTTCAAATCAGTCAAATACTCATACCCTATTACTTGTATGACAGTAGTCATGATGCTTTAAGAGCCAGGTCCCGAGCAGAAAGAAGTAGCAGTGGTAGTAACAAAACAAGCAAGCCTCCCTTTTGAACCATCGAGAATAATGGTATTTGCAATGGGTAACCGCCTCATAGCTACTTCAAGAGAATGTGGCCCATCAACTGAATGCTAGCTATTAGGAGGTGAGACATGCAAAGCTTTTGTTCCGTTTGAAGGTGAATCTCTAACAGTGTGAGGTGATGACAACCTTTTCACAATAGCAATCTTTGCCTATACTTAGATTTGCTCTAGGGTTGGATGATTTAGCCTTAAGATTAACTTCCTCAAGTAGTTATTCATTGATAACAGGTGTGACTTTCTACACTAGGTCAAAGTAGCTAATATGCAAAAAAAGAGATTCAACAAAATAAACATGGTATTATCTCATGCTTATTAAAAAAAAAACCAAAAGAAAGGAAAAAAAAAAAGGATAATAAGAGGTCAAACAAAGAAAATGTGCATCATCAAGGTTGGCTTGTTCGGTTGAACAACTCTGAACATCATCGAAAAAGTTATCCCTAAGGCTTACTTTAGCATCTCTTGGAGTCACAGCCTCATGCCTCTCTTGCCCTCCATGTTTAAAATTGCCTTATAGTCTGGTTTGCTTTCACTGCCTTCTGCTTGGTTCTGCTATCTATCAGTAAGGCAAATCCTTAGGGACTCATAAGCGTCATCACTGGACTTCTATTCCTCAACATCTGAGTCTTCCATAAGATCTTTACCTTTCTTCCCATTGAGCTTTCTTACTGAGCCTGCCTCAACATCTTTTTCCTGTTTGGATGAGTTTGCTTTCGTACTCTTCTTCATTATAGAGACATTGGTCCTAAGGTCATTAATGGCTACTTAGACCACCAATTGTTATATACTAAAGTGACATATTAACTTAGTGCCAAGGAGTGGCAGGGTAAAACACCTTGAGCTATACTTCCCTAAGAATAAGAAACACAGCTTAAGTACGAGGATCCTCAAGAAGCATCCCGAGAATTCCTTAGCAAAACCCAAATTTTCTATTAAACCGATGTGGGCTATAGGGTCTAACTTAGAAAGTTGTGCCATGACGAATAGGGAGGAAGCCATCTCAAAGTGACATCATATAACTTGCCTTATCTTCTTCTAACTCACCATTATCAACAAGAGCCTCTGATCGATTCTTTCCTAACATGAGACACCATAAGTCAGGGATTTTCCCTTTATGAATAAGTTTACGAGCATCACTAATGTTGATGCGTTTCATTTGCGAGTCGGACTAGCGCACAATCAAAGGACATGGAGAGACAGGTTGCAGTACGTGATGGCAGCAAGCTATCTATAAAGGTAGTGGCTTTGAAAGAATGACCATGAATAGGAAGGCTTTGCAACATTGGTAAAATTCCATTTAGACCATGGTAAATGCTTGCTAACACACGCATTGCTATACTAAAGGTGCAACTAGATGCCATTAAGCTGGCTATCTCAATGGTTCCTAGACAAATAAATCTATCCCTAGTCTTAGGAAGTACAAAGACACATATCCAACATGATAGAAATACTGCCCAATAAGTACTCTCCCTCTCCTCTTTAGAAACCCTAAGGTTTTTGAAGATGCTTAATTCATCTCAACTCCAGTGAATATCTTGAGTTTGAATTTCGCCATTGGGGTTATGGGTCTTTGTAGGAGTCGAGTTACGACGGCAAGAGCGTATTGGTTAGTTGTGAATGAACCTTTGCTTGTACCAAAAATCAATCCAAACTTTAGCACTGACTCCCTTCTCATGGTTATATCCCCTTTCTAAGCTTTTAAATGCAGCAAACAAGAATATGCAAGATGATGTAATCACCCTTTGATCTTACTTATCCCAATAGTTGAAAACTTGAACGTTGCAGACGATCTCATCATATATCCTGCCATTGATTGGGAGGCCACCGAGTCTATGCAAATCCCAAAAAGAGATGAGCATTTCTCTAGACACAACATGCAGTGTATTGGTGGTAGGCAACCAATTATCGGAAAAGGTGTGAAGAATGTGAACATCGCTTTTGTAGGCGTAAAGTGAAGCATACACTGCTTGATATAATAGGCAACTCCTCAAGCATTGCTCCAAACAAGAGAGTACATGCTCTTTCCATTCCCAATACAAGTGCATGTAACCAAACTCTCCACAAGATAACATGTTTGGTCCCCATCAAGACTTCCTATACATGATTTGCCGCACAAGCATAGGAAACCTAGTAATAAAACTGAATTTATCATGGTGCATGCTTTGAAGTAAATAGGCGACTAAATCATCATCCATACCTTTCTTTGCTCGAATTGATAACCCTGGAGGACAGGAAAACGGCTTTATACTGGACGGTTGGTTAGCTTTCAGCCTATGCATTGAACAATGAACAAGAAAGGAAGTCCCTAATTCAGGTTTATCATCCTCCTTATTAATAACGGAGAGAATGAGCTTGCCGTTTCACTGAAATTCCTTGAGGTAGACCATTATGAATTACCTAAAAATAAGAAAGCATAAAGTTAGTTTTTTTATGGAGGAAGCCAATAAATAGAATATCAATGCAAGAAGGAAACAAAAGAGGGGGGCATAAAAAAGGTCAATCAAAGACGTTAGTTTTTGGTTGCCAAGTTGCTACTTGCTAGTGGACACCACTCATGGCATGTGAGTTTCCATTCTAGGCCTCAAAAGGCCTAGTGCTAAACCGGGTTCGCAAGTGGGTCTTCGAGTCTTTATACCACTTATGGCGTGTGGTTTGCCATTCTAGGCCCAAAAGGCCTAATAGAACCACGTTCGCAAGTGGACATTTAAGTCTTCATACCACTTATGGCACGTGGAATATTGCCAGTCTAAGCCCCTAAAGGCCTAGTGGTAGACTACATTCGCAAGTAGGTCTTCAAGTCTTCGTACCAATTATGGTGCATGGGTTTCCATTCCAGGTCTTAAAAGGCCTAGTCGTAAACTGAGTTTCAAGTAGGTCTTCAAGTCTTCGTACCACTTGTTACATGTGATTTTCCAATCTAGGCCCTGAAATGCCTAGTGGTAAACTACATTCACAAGTGGTCTTTCAAGTGACTTACTAATCTACACAAGTGACAATAAATAAATGCGACCAAGAAATATGGAGTTTCAGCATAAAATAAACGGGCATGACGCCATGGCAATATGAGCAGGATTTTAAAAAAAAGCAATCAAATGATTATCTCGGAAGAATAAAAAAATGTTAGAGCCTCGAGATTGAAACAATCAAGGGCTCCAAGTAGCAGAAAAGGAAATGGCATACAAACAGAGGAGCAGTTTGATATATCTTGGTGTGATTTACCATCACTTACATCACACTGAGACAAAGAAAAGTTGCATCCTTTGGGATTATTAAAGTGGTAAGCAGTCATGAAAGAAGTAAAGGGCATGAAGACAATGACTTTAAATGAAATAAAAGCTCTAGCCTTTCATACGATTGAAAGAAAAAAAATTAACTACTTTAAGAGGCATGGAATTTTGGTCAAATATGAGGTGAAATACAATAGTCCAGTACCAATTACTATAAGCATTCAAGGCAAAGGTGAAATACAACAGTCCAGGACCAATTACTATAAGCATTCAAGGGCAAAGAAAGAAATGTGCTTGTTCTGGGCATGATCTCAAGAATCGAATCTTCCAAAAAAAAAAAGGTGCAAGAGAACCTAGATTTTAAATGCTAGATAAAAAGGCAAATACATTAGATCAATAAAGGCTGGACCTTCCGTACAGACTGGAACAGATACACGTGCTAATTTAAGAGGCTAGGGTAACCCCCCCAAAAACAAAAGTAGAGAGAGAGAGTGTGATAGGATTGGAGAATTTATCACCTTTAGTCAGACCCTACCCTAACAGCTAGCCCCTTTGATTGAAATACTTGGCGGTGTTTAAATGTTTAAGCGATGGATGTCAAAGCTCCAACTTTTCATGTGAAGACATATAAGAAGCTTCGAGCGTGAAGGACTAGCGGTGTAGCAGTAGAGTGTGATCTCTCACATTAGTTATATAAGGAATGATGAAAATCTTATCCCACATAAAGGACTTGCGTCCCCAGTTTTTGGAAAATAGCACGTAATCTATAAAAAAGGTTGCTGGAAAAAAATTTTAAAAAAAAGGGACTGGACCACTATATTGGTTAGTATTAAACGTTGATAAAGTTAACATTCAAAAAAATGTTTGTTAGAATAGCATGTAGAATTTAACGGATACATAATTTTGGATGGCACGATTCAAGACGTTAGTATCATTTTAGATAATGAGTGTCAAGCTGACAAATTAATTGAGCAAGGTTTTTTTTTTTTTTAAAAAGTAATGCCACCAACATTTGAAGCCCTTCAATTTAAACAATGTCACAACCCACGTTAAAAAAGGGGTGTTTAAGCAGGCAGCATTACAAGCCAAGTCGACAGCCCCCAAGATGGCTAATCCGGAAAAAACTTTTGAGGCATCGGTCACATTTGAACAAAACAAGTTTTGTACGTGACCTTATCTTGAGGGAGCAATTTGTAGGCGCTAAAAAAATATATGCCATACCAAGAGGTAAAATTAAATCAATTATCCAGGTTAACCCTTTTAATTGAACTAATTAAGCTCGAGTTGACTCACATGCCATGGCTCAAGCCTAGTTTGACTACCAAGTCAAAGCCTACTTAAGACCCAAGTCAAAGCCCATTCAAAGCCCTAGAAAGTCCTAAGTCAAAGCCCAATCAGGGCCCGATTATCCCTAAGTCAAAGTCAAATTGAGGGTCAACCCGTCGATCTAGCTCGACGGCTGAATTGATGCCTCAACATACTACCAAGTCAATTAATCGATTAGCCCGACACCAAGTCAACACAAACTCTTAAGTCAAATTGATTCAAGCTAAAGCCCAATTGTAGGCCCAACATAGGTGGGCATTCAAAGAATTCACTAAAGCTTAATCGTTCTCTCTCTAAGGGAAGATAGTTAGCACATGAAGCACGTGCCATCTTCTTCCAAAGATCAAATACTTTTCTTAATTGGAATTAAACTTCTTAGACCCTCTCTTAAGATCAAGTTCGCTCAAATTTATCCAGAGAGATCGAATCAGATGATTACTTTAATCGTATTCAACATAGAGATTGTACCCATATATACAATATCAATATAAAAATTTAATTTGTTATTCAGGTTTTCGTCTAATTTATTTTACACTTGAAATTTGTATTTATAAGGTGTATAATCATATGCTAATTGTGTATTATTTTTATGCTACTAGGGGTTAGGCAAGGTACTTTTACAAGGCAATGGCTGATGTGGTAGTTTGGCGTTGTTTGAACGGTTTGATTGACGAAAATGGGCTGATGGTGAAATTTTACTCGAGATTGACTATGAGGGAAAATTTTGGCAAAGCCTGAATGTAAATATGAAGGAGTTGACATTCTAGACATTGATAAAAATTGTCGTACTTTGAGTTGAGAGGTATTGTTGAAGATCTTGGGTTTGAAAATGTAGTTGATGTTTGCCATGTGACACCCTGGTTGGACTTGAAATCTACTTTGAGGAGGGGGAAGAAATGATGAGGAATCAATAGATATGGTCGCTTGCACAAGTGCACATAAGGGTAATACTGTATGTGTTGTTCATAAGGTGGATGAAGCTCCTAAACTGCCTCCAACCCTCCCTGCACCAGATATGCCTCTATGAAGTAGCCTAATAACTGTAGCCTCTAGTTTCTATGCCTTGTGATAAATCAAAATCCAAAGGACAAAGAGTGAAACAGACAAGTTAAATCCTTATTTTTACAAAGAAGACAAAAGGGTCCACTTACCAGCCCAAGTTGCAGCCCAAGTAGGGAAGCTAACCCATCCACACAAAAGTCCTTAGCATATAAGAACTTGCAACCTCCTTAGACAAAGGCCCATACGTATAGCTCATATGGGGAACTAACTCATCTACACAATAGTTCTTCACATGAAATAGGGGATGCCCCGCAATGATGGGAAGTTAAAAGACAAAGGCCAGTGTCCGTGCAGTTGAGCATGATTGGGAGAATCCTCGATCTAAATCACCTATTCCATGGAATGAATTAATAGGTGGAGAGGCAGATAGTCTGTGTTTAAGCGAAAGCGATTATAAACCTGAAATAGAAGGTAGAGCTGAGCTATCATGGGAAAAGCATATTCATCCAAAGAGAAAGGGAAAAACCATCTTCATCCAAACAAAATGGGAAAAACATCTTCATCCAACCAGAAAGGGAAAAGGAAATTTGAGGATACTGTGGATGTACATGGGGAAGATAATGACTTTCTGGACACCAAAACTGACCATTTATATACTTGAAAACCGTTGGTTTTTTTTATCGCAATCGAGATTATTTTTGGTTTTATTCTCATATTACATGTTTATATAGAGAATAATGGTTTGATGAAATATCAACAAACAAGTGCCAAGAGATAACAAGGAAGAACTCTAGACTGGGAGAATATCAATTAAGCTGGATTTTAAGACCAATTCTATCACAATTGGTAAGTTTCCCAAAAGTAAAATGATACTTGGCATGCAAGAATTCACTACAAGAAAATCTAGTATTTGTAGCATCTAATTTTGCCCCAATATGCTAAAATTTTACTACAAGAAGCTTTTATGGCAATTTAAAAATTTGCTACAAGGTTGCCACAAAAAGTCCGTTGCAAAAGGTTATTGTAGCAAATTTTAATTTGCCATTGATTATGCAGCTTTTGTGGCAAAATTTAAATTACCACAAAAATCAATTTGCTATAATAGCTAACACTTAGTGGCAAAGTCAACCATTGCCACAAAAAATGCATATGCTACAAAAACATAATACAATACAATTAGCTACAAAATCACTACGACAAATTTAAATACACTTTATGGCACCTCATATTTTGCTAAAAGATACATAATTATTTTTATGTGATCAATTTAAATTTTAGTATTAAAATTTTATTATAATTGCATTGCATTTTGACTTTTATGCTTGATACAATTAACATTTGCAATTGCTGATGAAATAAAAATAAATAACGATATATAAAAACATAGCTTGAAAATCAAAATACATGCCCTATATGAATGAAGTTCAGTCACATGGTAACTCATCTAAATACATTTCTCATATCCAATGACACCACCAAAAAAGTGTATAAATTTGAAAAAGAAACTTTTATGCTAGTTGACAAAGGAAAGAGAAAAAGTGACGCCTTTTTGATCAACATTTTACTGTCTTGAGTTTGGACTCCTCATACTCGTCGAGTACCATACTTTAAATTGGATATCTACATCAAACACCAATAAGTAAATAAATAAGTATTTCTAACTGTTATCGAGGAATAAAACTTGTGTCAATGTATTTTTTTTCCATGAATTCTCAAACAAATCGAAAAAAGAAACGACATTGTCTATGACTTGCTACAAGGCCTACTATGCAATATACATCACCAGTTAGTCGACTTAGTGTAGTCAAGCCACCGCTGCTCCCTTAGTCCAGCCACTATGCGGTGCTGTTGAACTGGAGTTAGGGTTGTGCAGCCCATGCTATCATGTAGTGACCGTTACAAGACTGATGGCTACATGGCACTAACCAAGGTGTCACTTTCCTAGAACCACAACCAAAATCACAATCAAAGTTACTCCACTAAAAACCATAACTAATGTATGATAAGTGTCATACTTCAAATAGAGCAATAATTGTATAACTAATACATTATTCCATCTAAGATATAATAACAAACATAACGGTCAGATGGTTATAAACTTTGCCAATCCTTCTAACATATAATAATTACTTTGTGTAGCAAGCAATTCAATATGAAAACGTACCATCTTCCTTGAGATAATATGAGAAAGTAATTCAATCTAACTTATCAAATAAGATAAAAGATGATCTTAAACACAGCCATAGTATTAAAAGCCACAAAATCTATATGAGATTCAGACATACGTAGCACTTGATGTACACAATGCCAGGGAGCTGCTGGGATCCTTTTTTTATCAAAATGAGGTCAACCACTAAAATTTATTAGGTTTCTTCCTCATTCATATCTAGGAAACAAGCAAGGAGCTCTAATAACTTTTGCTTAGATGTCAAACACAAGTTGCTTAAGATGATAGAGCAAAAGAGTGATGGGTTGAATTTAACTTCGACATTCATTTCAACATTGGCTTGTAAAATATGCTCACAACGCCTTCCTAACATTGATGTCACTTATGCAATCCAATTTCTCCCTTTACTCTAGACAACCTGTAGCAATGACGTCCCCCTTATAGTTGACTCTAACAATCGCCACATGCTTTAGGACTTCAAGTAAAGGAACATGAGTGATTAAATAACCAACAGATCTTGCCATATTAGAACCAAATTAAAAGGACATACAATATGAGTGTTGATGTCGATAAATCTATAGAATTTAGTTTGATTTGGTGCCGAGTTCGTTCAAATTTCCCAAAAAAAGTTGCATCCTGAAAAGTTGAATTTTTACTGGATATGGATCATAGGTAGACAACATGGATCACATCCACAACAAAATTAAAAACTTTGAACAAAACTTATACAAAACTAAAACAAAATATATGTAAATCTAGAAGAAGGATCATAAGCCCAAATAGTGAGATTCTGAGAACAAAAAAGACTTGATTTTTACCTGTGAAAGAGGAAATACAATGATAAGAAGGAACAATCAATCCTGAGCAGCAGTCGACTACTAAAATTAAGAGTGACAACTAAAGCATTCATCAATTTTGCATCATTCTCATAAAATGGCATCCTAAAGCACTGAAAACTATCTTCTCAAATCTGATTGTTACCTTATTGTTAGTATTCTTGTAGTCTGCTGTAACACCCCCAACCTCACGTGGGTCGTGTTACACGCCACAGTCTTTCCCTGGGGAAAGATTGTTAAGACAACTTGCTTAAACCTATCTAAAACATAACCTTTTGAGACTCAATATTTAAAACTTAAGCCACTATAACATAATTGGGTCTTGAGTTTAACCCTAGGGCTAGGAATGCTAGGATTTTCTTAATTTTCTGGGGCGAAACGGGCAGAATTTTTCCTAAAAACTGACCGTTTCCCAGGCTTAAAGCCTTACATTATAACCCTGCAATACCTAAAGGTAGAAAATAACACCAACAACTCAACGGCTACACACCGGAGTCCACAACTCTACGTGCCACATGCCCGGAGTGTACAGAGCTTTCTATTTTTCATAAACTTTACAAGGAAAATGATTAATTACATAACCTTACAATCATAATCGACATTACATAACGATATCATAAATACAGCAATACAGTCCGAGCAAGTCCTCTCTGGACGCTCCATGCATCAGTCACATACCTGTGGATCTGGGAAAAAGGGGAAAAGTAATGGGAATGAGCAACCACTGCTCAGTGAGTAAACCCTCTATCCCAAAACATATTTAAAATACATATTAACTTACGAAAGCCTTTCGTAATTCATTTTAGTTGAAGAGCTTTCACATAATACATCATATTCGAACCATAAAACGAGCGAAGGGATAGTCATACCAAAAAGCTTAACTTTCGAAGAAACCGTAATGCATTGACTTAATATAATAAAGTTACGTAAACCCAGAAACATAGCATAAAGGGGGTTTTACACATAGGTTTCACTTACCGAAAATCATACATAATAACTTATTCACGTAAATGAGGAGACTAGACTCTTAGAGGTACTTTGTTACTGGCATCCCGAGTCGGCCAAACTCGAGCGGCAACATACACCTATCCGGACAGACATCATACTATGCTGAGACGTAATTTTCATACTTAGACTTCAGGTAGGAATCAAACCACCATCCCTGAATCTATCATAACGCAACATATGTGATACCAGGCGGGAACTAAGCCACCATCACTGGGTCTCAAACTTAAACTTAAAGTTTCTAGAGTAGCTCCTCCACGTATACATAGACATAAACATAACTATTCGTATACATACATACTTGTACTGATTTATATAAATGTCTTAGGAACTTATAACATTCATACACATACATACTTAGTAGACAAACATGCTTATACGTATTCATATATAGGTTTTATGAACTTAAAACAAGAAAACATAATTTTCTTACGACTTTAGCTTTAGGCAAACAACAAGAAAGGCCTCTTCAAAACATGGTGAGTATACTAACTCACGATTCAAAACTTGGTAGTTACTAGCGTGCACTTGAAAGTTAAGATTCGTAAATAATCACCTTCAGTTGCCCTTTTTACGCTCATTACAATCTTTCAAATGCAAAAGGATGAACATGATACAAGCCAAGTTCACTAACTCATAAATCGATTTCGTGAATAGTTTAAAAGCTTTTCATAATCGAAATAAATTTGCTAACGTGTAAACTAACTTCGTAAAATACATTTACGAGTTCGTAAAACGACTTCGTTTCTAACTTAAAAGCTTCGTATAAACGTAATTAGTTTGCTAAATTGTAAAACGATTTCGTTTTCAACTTAAAAGCTTATTAATAACGTAATATGTTTGTTAGTTTGTAAAATGTCTTCGTTTTAAACTTACAAGCTTCTTAGGAACAAAATAAGATTTGTTAGCACGTAAATCGGCTTCATAAATAACTTAAAGACTTCTTATAATGTAAATTATTTACTAAATCGTAAAATGATATAGTTTCTAACTTAAATGCTTCGTGTAAATGTAAAACGACTGCTAACTCATAAGACGACTTCACTTTTTAGCTAAAAGCTTCTTTTAAATGCAATATGTCTGCTAAATCGTAAATCGAAACTCGTTTGGAACATAACGTGTTTAGTTAATGCTTAATTCAAACTAAGTTCGAAGCTTAAAAGCTTCTCATAAACGTTATAAGTTTATTAACACATAATTCGACTTCCTTTGAAACTTCAAAGCTTCTTAAAAACCTAATAAGCTTGTTAAGTCGTAAAACGATTTCGTTTCTAACATAAAAGCTTCATATAAACGTAATACGGCTATTAACTTGCAAGATGACTTCGTTTTTAACTTAAGAAACTTCTTATAGACGTGAAACATTTGCTAGTTTGTAAAACAACTCCATTTCTCACTTAAAAGCTTTGTATAAACGTAATACATTTATCAACTCGTAAAACGACTTCCTTTTAAACTTACAAGCTTCTTATAAAGGCAATAAGTTGGTTAATACTTAAAACGACTTCACTTTAAACTTAGAAGTTTCTTATAAACGTAATACATTTACTAAATCGTAAAACGACTTAGTTTCTAACTTGAATGGTTCGTATAAATGTAATAGGGTTGCTAAACCGTAAAACGACTTTGTTTTCAACTTAGACGCTTCGTATAGATGTAATAAGTTTACTAAATCGTAAAACGATTTCGTTTGCAACTTAAAAACTTCTTATAAATGTAAAACGATTGCTACCTCATAAAACGACTTCACTTTTTAGCTAAAAAGCTTCTTTTAAACGTAATACGTTTGCTAATCGTAGACCGAAACCCGTTTGAGACATAACGAGCTTAGTTAACGTTTAATTCAAACTAAGTTCGAAATCGAAATCCATTTTCGAGGCCTAAAATCTGAATACTACATACGAATTCGCACTAATATTAAGGGAAGCTGTAAATTGGGGAAACTCAAAGTTTGTCCACACATACAATCGAATTCATACAACAACAATCCAATCCACCAATTTAGTAAATTGATTCGTATAATTATCATTCGTAATCCATAAAATTGGAGGGATTAAAGATTTACCCACCTCGAATCCAAGCTATATGCGTGCAAATTAGCTAGATCGAAGCCAAATTCGAACTCCACACACCCAGAAAATCTGCTGCCTTCGCGTGAGGTTCGAACACCACCAAACCCAAAACCCTAACCTATGATTTTTGAAGAATTCAAGCACAATTAGCATGAATTGAAGGGAATTAAAGCAATGATTCAATTTATGGCAGAAGAAAAGGTTCGAAATTCACCTTGCATGTGCGGATTGAACCGAGCGTTGGCCCTGCTCCGGTTGAAATCAGCACAATTGTGGCTGATTTTCGGCCAGTGACGCCGTGGTGTGATGGCCGGCAGCTAGGGTGGGTCGACTGGGGTTCAAGACCGGCGGCTGGCTCCGGCGTGCGTGGCGGAGAAGCGAAGGAGGAGATGAGGAACAGAGGGGAGCAGAGCAATGTCGAGAAGAAGAAGAAGAAAAAAGAGGAGAGAGAGGGGGTGGTCGGGGGTCACGCGTGAAGGAGGAAGGAGAAGCAGGCACACGGGGGGGTTCACGCATGTTTGATAAGTTTTAATCCCCTTTTCCCCTTTCTCTTTTTTTTTGATCTACTAATCCCACACAACTACGGCCCACTTGATTATTATTATTATTATTCAAATTCCCGGGCGCTTAATCCTAAACCAAATCCTAAATATAATCGCGGGTCAGCTTGCCCACCCCTGAATATATTAAGGATCGATTTAGTAAATTACAGAACTATTACCAGGGTTCAATAATCTGAACATATTTGGGAATTGCTTTTGTCGAAGTTTCAAGGAATCGAAGGCTTGTCTTGTTACACAACTTTAGGAAATTTATTTTTGGGATCTAAAGTTGAATAGATCAATAACTTGGGCGATATGGCAATTGTAGATTGGCGGATATTAAAATAAAAGTTTCCAACCCAACAGGCATAATATTTGATAAGCAAGTATGACGAAACTCCGGGTCTCACATCTGCAGACAGCATTACCCACATTTTTCAAGTCATTCCCCTGAGAGATATAACGGTCACTAAGGTAGCTTCATATCTTTGATGCTGGCCAGAGCATCCTGAGGCACTAGTATTCAATTTAGAGTCCGATTGATTTGAAAACACATATATGAAACTGAAGTCCCTCTCGACAACAAAAGTAAAGTTTATGGCCACAAATTTAAGGATTAACAACAAAGGAAACCCGTGAGCCCTAAAAAAACTAGGCAACAATTTAAGTTGACATCCAATAAGGAGCAACAATTGAAAAACACAAATTAGCCAATGATAGAGTTGATAGGTGATTAAAATTTGAAATAGAAACTTGAGGCCTAAAGAAATTCACTAACCCTAGTAATCATAAAAGGAGAAGAGAGATTAAGAAAGTAGAGGGATGATAATTTAGTATGATGAATGCTAGAAGCGGCTCCATACATGCATTCTAGAACACAAATTGCGTCAAATGGATAGTGAAACACGCATAACATGAAGCCCTTTTTACACCTTCTCAATCAAAACACGAAGCAATGGTGTTTCTTAACCAACGATGACATTAGATGAGAGATCCATTGGCATTAACAATAGACAACAATCCTAGGTAGACGAGGGAATTTTCGATTGTAAGACTCAAAAAGGAGAAGTGGGGAGAAGTCATTATTTGAGCTCTGGGTTGTGAAAGGATTTATTAGGGATATGCAATTCCCTGTGATGGAATAGAAAATACTATTTGAATAGATAGTAATTTTCTTCTATGAAAAGAACATAGCTTTTAAAAAAAAGAGAAAGAATATTAGATGGATAATAGCTAGTAAAGGGAGACTTTAAAAAAAGCAATGAATTTTTTTTAACGCAGATTATTTCCTTCGATTCCAAGATGCCTTTTTGAACTCTTCAATCACCCAATCGTACAAGTTAAGAAATTTTCCACAATAGACCTATGTTTTTGTGGCAAAATTTATTTTGCTACTATTAATTTTTAGTTGTTATAACTATTGTAGCAATATTAAATTCGCCACAAAAAATTGCTACAAAACATCACTTCTGTTGTAGTGTGAAGAGCAATTGCAATGCAAGGACTGTGTTCCATGTAGTGGGTGCCACATTCTATTCATTGCTCTGTAGCGCACAATTCCTATTACTGGGCATGCTTATTGCCTAGGGGAAGAGTTCCAGCCTGTGTTCCTTGGATTTCATTTTTTCTATTTTTTTGGATTTAGTTTGGTTTCTCATTTTTTTTTTAAAAAATGTATGTGGCGAAGTGGGTCCGTAACAAGTATTTTATTGGATGATCCAAGTTAGAGTTCCATAGGTTGGAGAAGTGAAGGATTATAAATTCTAAAAAATGGAATTGTTAATGAAGTAGAGGCGTACAGTTCCAAATTTTGGAACTTAGGCTGGAGATGCTCTACGTCATATAAAAATTTGGCAAATCAAGTGCAATTTAGAGAGCAAGGCAGTAGAATAGTGGCTTGGAAAATAAGCAATCATAGAAGTTGGTACGTATAGGATGGTTATCACTAGTATAAAAGAAGGTCTAGGGTACCGCTATTTATCAATCAGTTGTTTTCCATTTTGGAATAGCCTAGTTTTACTTTTTAGAAGTAGATCAGTTAGTTTAGTTCAATTCTCTTTCAAAACCTTTAATTCAATTCCTTTAGATATAATTTAAGTTGAACTCCTCAGTCAATTTAGTTTTCTTTCAATTCCTGCTTTTAGTATGATATGTTTCTGGTAACTTCTTCTCTTGTCTTTTTCTCCCTGCTCTTGATTCAAATTTGCTGTGTTATGATTCATTCTACTAATTCGCCTATTAGTAGTTGTTTAGTTTATAGATTTAATCATATTTAGGATAGATTTAAATTTTGTAGGGTAATGATATTTGTTTTCATGTCTACTGCTTTTAATTTAGTTATTATGGGCTAGTAGTCAGCATAGTGGCTTATATTCAACTCCATCCCAATGGGTTCGACCCTCAAGTACTACTGCTGACAACTGTACACTTGTGGTATAACTCTATATCCTTGTAAGATCACGTTAAGTTTTTGGCATCATTGTTGGGGACAGTGATTTGAGGTTAGGTTACTATTTTTTAATATGTTTCCTTATCATGATTATTTTCATAATTTTTTTAGTATATCGTTTTAATAATTTTTGTTAGTGGATTAAATGTTAGCATCCCGATTTCTTATTATACTATCTTCTTGTCCAAAAATTTTGAAAACCCACAAAAATCAAAATTGTAAAAAAAAAAATGATGATTTTCCACGTGCCCCAACATTAGCACAAATTGTTCTGTAGGTACTTTCACCGTTTGAACAATATTGCTTGTCGTGGTTACTATATAGGAAAGTGAAAAATTTTGAATGTGATTAATGAGGAGTGAATGATGACACTCGAACTCTTATAGAGTATTTCAGTTTTGTTTCCAAAAACATTTATGAGGCTATAGACTTGCTCGAGTGGATGGTCAAGGATACTTATGAGTTTCAAAAAGACTAGTTGTGCCTCTAAGATATCCCTTCCTGATTCGTATGCTTTCCATGCTAGATCCTTTTGTGAGGAACAATTTGTGACTCCTTGTGCCCTTCCTCTTTACATCCCTAAATATGTGATTTCTATTTGTGACCATTACCATTCTTTCGACCATGACACTGACCATGCCCACAATAAGTTCAGTTGAAATCTAAAATTCAGAACAATATGGAATCTACATTTCATCCAATGGAGCATATGATGGGATGGATGTTCAACTAGTTTTAAGAATTAGCTCAGAACCAAAAGGAATGCAATGTGCCCAATTTCAGCGAGGCTAACCTTAGTGTAGGTTTTATCATGTCCGAGGTCTATCCTACAGCTGACTTCTTCCCTTTTGATCCCTGAAATTCACTTGGACAATCCTATATGTGCCCTCGAGAGGGAGAAGGAATTTTCTTCACATGCTTTTACACTTGCATCCCCTGTTAAGACTAGATTGACCATGGGCTCCCCTAAAATCAAATTATTCCTAATCCCTCTCTTTCTCTAGCTTTCTTAGGAGCGCCCGAGGAGACTGATACTTATGAGGCTAAGTTTAGTTCTGATGAGTTGAATATGTGTGACGACAGGTTTGATGAGTGGTATATGTACATTTTTGATGACGAGTAGCGTATATTAGAGGATACTATATTAGAGGAATATAATGAGGATGCCACGGTTGAGGGTCACGTCTTAGTTATGAGATTGATGACCATGCATCCCCAACTCTATTTAGATAGTTCCATCCTCTTGTACTTGTTCACTACCCTTCTCTTTCCCTAAGTACTACCGTATTAAGGCCATGGATGATTATGTGATAACTAATTTTAATAATGATTTGGGTTGCATGGATAGTGATAGAAAAGCTTAAGAGGAATGTGAGTGAATTACTTGGGTCCATGGGTAAAGTAAGAGGATATAACCCCCTCATTGACCCATACTTCCTATACTTATAGGACATGTCTAAGAGAATTATTTTGCCTACCTTGGATCATCTTTATGATGATTTCTCTAGGCATTTGATAAGAGGACATTATATATTATTCCTATAATGATATTTGTGTTGTCTTACCTTCATGTTTGTGAGTTGCATTCACGAGGACAAGACCTTAAGAGCTCTGATAGCATCTGCACTAGAGACTTGAGTCATGGAGGAGAATGTGGAGTGCCTGATCCTGTACAAGCCACCCAATGGCTTCACATGGGTGTAGAGGCATAGTTCGGGTATGTTCAGTACTCGAGTTGGTAACATTGTTTCTACCTTCTTGTATATGATGTATATTGAGTAATGTCTTTCTTTTCTTTTTAACTTTCTTTTGTTTTTCTATCTTTGATATTGTCTTTCCCTATAATGACGTCATTAAGTGATTTTGGTGTAAGTGGGGAAGCCATTATTCATAAATTTTGAGAAATAAAAATAGAGATAAAAATATTTAAAAAACCAAAGTGACTTTCTGTTTAGTTTTGGGAAGTTGTACTATCTTTGATTGACTTTAATTTAGCCATGTGACTTAGTTATTAGGTTGTATATAATCATGATGTACATGATAGAACTTAGTCTAAAGTGTTTCACTCCATACCCAAATTCTAGTCCCGTTAGTGCAGTGTAATCATGAGTTTAGTCCTTACTTGTACATCACCATTGAGAAATTCTAAAAAGCATACAATTTGAAACAAGAGTTCTAATAGCTTACCACTATGAAGGAAAGCATTAAAACCTTATTGTAAAACAAGAAGCAAAGTTAAATTCCTAATCCTTATTCAACTTCTTGTCCTTCTTGGCTTGGGTATCGACTTCTGGGGAGGGTGTAGGATCCTTAGCTCTCTTTCTTCCACTTTGAGATGAGTCGCATTTAGGCGCTTCTTTCTTCTTATTAGCATTCTCCTAATTATAAAGTATCTTCCTCACCTCGGCATCACATGCACTCATCCACTCCAGGTAATGCCGAGAGACGCACGTGGATCGTGGGATAGGTGACATCACAATGTTGGGACGATGAAGCCGCTAGTCCATCCAAGACTTAATGAAAAGGATTGTTCTTGTAGCTCCCGGGTGCAATGTAATCCAATGCAAGGATAGATTGTCTATGTCTAGATTGTCGCATTAATTGACCTGGGAAAAAGTAAGCTCCCGTGGTCAAGTTAATGATTGAAACATCCACATATATAGCATGCTCCCCTCTTCTAATTACATAAATGTTTACTCTTGGCTGGGAGCATCGACAGTGGTTCTTTATACAAAAAAAATAAAATTATAAGCATTAGCATCATAAAAAAATGTTAATAGAGAGAAGCAAAAGCTAGGAAGGAAAAATACCAAATGAGTTATGATCCGGTGAAGGTGGGTGGTATAGTCGTTGAAGTGGTAAACATAGTCTGCAAAGTGGATGCCTACTTTCATCTCTGCCATATCATCCAGAGAGAGAGCCTTGACATAAAATATGGATTGAGGTCGATTCACAGGAACAAAAGGAGGCCACTAGTTGCCTGCTTGGGTAGTAACCTACTCACCCAAGTACTGCAAGACAGTAAAATTGAGTGGCTCCAAGTTCTAGAGTTGATACATGATTTTCCCAGAGGGAAACTAGCATGTGAAGAAAGAAAGGATCAGGAAAAATGAAGTGCCAAAGTTACCATCTCTAAGGCATTGATAGCTACACAAAGCCGCTGAAGATCACTCTATCAGAATCTTTGGCGAATCTGACTTTGCTTAGTCCAAGAGACCATAGTTGGAAAAATCGCAAGTGCTCTTGATCTTTGTAAAAATGTAGGGAAATATTTATAGAACCAAAGCTGCAAAAAAAAAAAAAGTTAGTGAGAAATAATATAATCAGAAATGGGAAATAAAAAGAGAAAGGTTCATGACCTCGATCACCCTCCATAAACTCTAAAGAAGGTATGCTGATGTGCTGCTCTATATGGGTTTGCTCAGTTTTTCTCACCCCTTGGCCCATCCCATGAATAAGGATGGAATACGCGTGAACCCCCCAATTCAATTTTCTCACTCTATTTAGATTAACAAGGTTAACTAGATCATGAAAATGACATCGATTACCTAGATCATAAAAAATGGTCATGCCAAAAAAAGGGCTAAAATAATGCGAGATTGCTATTTAGGAGAATGTTGTGCACAACGTTCATCATCATTTATCAAGTCAACAAGGATTCTATAAGAAAAGTGGTCCTCATGGGGAAGAGTTTCCATGATAGGACCAAAGAGGTGGGAAGTTGATCACGATGGGTGTAGAAGGCTTCCTAGTATACTAACAAATCCCTTGCAAATCTAAAACCCATTAGCATAGCAAAATCATACGGGATTATGGTCATTTCCCCGAAGGGGAAGTGAAATGTGTTGGCGATATCCCAAAATTTCTCAACCACTCGACAACTGATATAGTGGTCAGTTAAATCCGCTGCCATGTTTAGTCCCGAGAAGAAAGCACCAAATCTCGCATGCTCTAGCACATATGGAATTTAAGCCTCTCGAGGAGCAATATCCTCATAAACTTTCTATTCGGCACCCATACTCCTTATAAGATCATCTTAATAAGGGGGAAATAAGTGGCAAACAAGAAGAGTCGACACAAGAAGGGACCCGAATGGGTTCACGAACACATACCAAGTACTTAAACAAGTCTAAACTTGTCAATCCAACATGCATGCGAACAAAGAAGAAAAGAAGAAGTGATGGCATTGGGAACCCGACCGAGTTTACAAGGCGCTTAAATCGTTCGCATGCAAATCACGCACTAGCTTTAACACTAATGAAGGAAAGAATGTGTCAGCAAAGAGACACTACCAAGCAAATAAGGTAAAATTCCTCATCAGATCATGAAAAGAAATCAGATAAAAAACTCGCTGGACTGGCGAAAAGTTAAAATTCAAAAATGAGAATTGATGGCTCTCGACACAATCAGACATCATCAGCCACTGTCGCAGTGAAAGTTAGCAGACGTCAAATCTTAGGAACCTTTGTGGCCAGGTTTAGTTTTCACATCATCAGCCACTGTTGCGGCAAAAGTTGGTGAACACCAAATTTCAGGACCCTCAGTGACCAGGTTTGGATTTCATATCATTGGCCACCGTCATGGTGAAAGTTAGCCGACACCAAATCTCAGGACCCTTGGTGGCCAAGTTTGGATTTCAAATCATCGGCCACATCGTCATGAAAAAAGTTGACTAGTGCCAAATCTCAGGGCCCTCAGCTGGCAGGTTTAGATTTTACATTATCGGCCACTGTCACGGTAAAAGTTGGTGGATGCTAAATCTCAGGCCTTCAGTGGCTAGATTTGAATTTCACATCTTCAGCCACCTATAATAATAAAAGTTGGTGGATGCCGAATCGCAGGACCCTCAGCATTCAGGTTTGGAATTCACACCTTCAGTCATCATCAGGTCGAAAGTTGGTAGACTTCAACTCTCAGACCCTCAGCAGTCAGATTTGGATTTTATATCATCGGCCACTATGATGGTGAAAGTTAGGGGATGACAAATCTCAGGACCCTCAGGGGCCACATTTGGATTTCACATCATTGGTCATCGTCACGGTGAAAGTTGGCGGATGCCAAATCTCGGGACCCTCAGTGTTCAGGGTTGGATTTCATATGATCGACCACCATCACAAAGAAAGTTGGTGGACATCGAATCTTGGGAACCTTAGTGGCTGGGGTTAGATTTCACATCATCAACCACCGTCACTGCGAAAGTTGACAGAAGCTAAATCCCAAGACCCTCAGCGGCAAGGTTAGGTTTTCATATCATCGGCCACTGTTAGAGCAAAAGTTAGCATTCACCGAGTCTTGAGACCCCCAGCGACCAGGCTCGAGAATCACGGTAATACAACAAAATAGTTAGCTACAAGTGTAGACTATTCATTACTTTGACCTTAGCCTTGCTCAGACTCGATTAAAGTCGGCACTAACTATCGATGCCTAAAATTGACATCTTATTTTTAATTGCTAGATGAATAGAGTAATACCCTAACTTATGTATTGGGGGTTTAGAGAACTGAGTATTGAAAATAGAGTTTGATGTAATAAAAGAAAAATTAAAGAAACCGTGCAGAACTGGCCCAGTACGGCTTGATCCAAGCCAAGAAACATGGTCGGTTCACTCAATAAAGAACCCGACCGAGTCCCTTTATCTTCTTGCACTCTGAATTGATGTCCTCCTAAGGAAGATTGATTAATCCAAATCCTAGGTTGATTAGTTCACCATGTCTAGTTAATCAGATTCCTAGTTGAAATAGTGTACCCATTTAGATTAAGCTTAATAAGATGAGGGATAGGTTTCCTTTCTCTAAACTGATTCATACTATCCCTTCAAACACTATAAAAAGAGGGTCGCCTAAGGGGTTAGAGGCATCAACTAATCATCAGCTAGTCACCAACAATCAGAGAAAATTGAAAAATCATGAGACATTTCGGCCAGAATAGTACTAGAAATTAGAGAGAAAAAATCCCAAGTGATATACTGAGAGCATTGAGAAGGAAAGAACTAATTGATCATTAAAGATGCATCACTTTGTTGGTTCCCAGGTAAATCCAGTAAGTTGTCCTAAGGGCGTAATCTCCATCCTCCCTCTATCCTTTTACTTCATGTCTTTTTATATTTTGATTTCAAATTGCCAAAGATATAATCTTTAGGTAGTTCTCCACCCACTATAGTTATTTTCTTTATTTTGAATTTTGTTGGACTAAAAATTGTGTCTTTTTGCATTATTTAATACGATTGATGCTACTATGCTGCATGATAGTATGATAGTGCAATTAAGACCTAATTTCTCATATTGTGGTTTTGAAAGAAACTTTTCATGTCATTTCCATTTAGGTCCGACATAGTAGAGTCCGTTAGTGATGATAAGTGATGACATGATGCATCCCATCATATCACCATATCACTGCCCTTGTATTTGGATCCTTGGTTCGAGCCTTTGAACTCAAGATGGTCCCTACACTAAGGATTACTAGGGCCTTTTTGAAAATCTTTTTGAAGCGAATCAGCCTCTTGATGATAGTGACATAAATAAACTCGTGGATCACTTTGAGGTGAAGGACCTAATTTTAAGCGATTCTTTGAGCTTTCATTTTCATATATCATTCAATTGGCCTTACCTTGGCCCTTTCCCCTTCCCCCTTTAGAGATGTTGGATTTCATTTTGATCATTCAGACCACTCTCGATGGTTTTGCATGCATATAGCCATATTGTTGTTATACCATTGACTTGTGCATCTGATTTTACATGTGCACATCTCTCTTCTAATTAAGCTGCGAGCTTTGATAAGCTCAAGAAAGCCTTGAGTTGCATCGCTTTTATACACTTGATTTAGGATACACTTCCTGTTTCTAACTACTTGCATTTCTATGAGGAATGTACCCGATTGTTTGACAAGCTGCTTCGATCAGTGGTCGGTTTTGATATGAGTAGTAGCTTATCAGTCGTGATGGAGTGGCTGATGCTCCATGGACCTCCTCGACACCATTTAAGTGAGGCATTTAGTTAGGTATCAGTACCTAACCTGGTATGATTATTCCACCCCCTTCCTTACTCTTCTTTTTCACTTCTTTTCTTTTTTTCTGTGCATAGTTGTCGATATTTAGGATTGTTTTCTTTTCTTTTTGTAAATAATTGTGAATATTTAAGACTGTGATCATGTAAGTGATCGATCTTAAGGAGAAATTTGGGATTTATTCAGCCATGTTGGCTTGATCATCCTTAGTTGTGTTATGATGTATTTTATTTTGTGAATACTTAGTAGTTGTGGATATCTAGGATTGTGAATAGTTGTGGATATCTAGGATTATTCTTGTGTATGTTTGAGTTGTGTATTTTGTTTCCTTGGTTTGTGAGCTTGGGTTTTCTTTGGTTTTGTTTTTGTATCGTATTTTGTTTTTGTTTAATACTTTGTTTTTGTTCCCTATTTGGTGTTTTATGGTTTTGTTTTGGTCTTATATATTTCTTTTCTTTTCTTTTCTTTCATCTCCTGCTTTATTTTAGGTTTCTTTTGGTTTAGTTTGGTATTTAATAGGTTTTTGGTCTTGTTTTATTTTTATTTTAGTAATTATTTATGTGTTGGTTTTGTTTCGTTTTGATTTTGGTTTTGTTGTTGTTTTAGAATTGGTTTTTGTTTCTGGCTTTCTTTTGTGATTTTGGTTTTTATTTTGATTTTGGTTATTTAGTTTTTGGTTTTGTTTTTGATTTTCATTGTATCCTAGTTTGTATATACTTGTGAATGTGTTGGTTTTCGGTTGTATAGCTTATGTGATTGCTTTTTGGTGCCTTAGTCCTCACAATGAGAACATTGTGGACTTTTGGCGTGTGGGTAAGATGTCCATTTGTACATATTTTTCGAAAATTTTGAAAAAATCAAACAAAAATTTTTCTTTTTATTTTGGGATTTGTGTGCTTTCTTATGTTGTTGTGATCTCATGTGCTGGTCACTGAATTATATGTGGATAGAGTTTGCATGATGAGAGGTCTGGTTAAGGATGTAGATTCAATTTTTCATAATAATCTCGTCTCACATATATGATTTGTGCTACCTTGCTCACTTTATCGTCAATTCTTAGGGTCATGTTGTTAAGTTGGTATGTGAACTCTTTGTTTGTCGAAGTTGCCTTCTATGCTCTTGGAAAATGAAAAAAATAGAAGGAAAAAGGAAAAAAAGCTCTAAAAAGTGAATAAAAACCCAGGCACCAATGCTCAAAGCCACTATCTTTATTTCATATTTTAATTAGCGTGAATATGTGCTACTTTACTTGATTACACATATGTTTGGGCAATGAAATAAGTGCTTTACGCAATCAAATAAAACCCCTTTTTAAGGGAAGACCCAAATATTTGTAAGACAAGTAGGTTTAGAGTGTGTGCATTATTATTCTTGAAAAAAAGTGGAAAAATGGAGCAAATAAGACAATTAGGCAAGGAAATGGGGATCGTGTCAATGTTAGCGATTTGATTCATAAGGATTGATACACATTAGCACATGCACCACAGTATACATATCACTACATATCATGTGGGGTGAAAAATGAGAGTCGGGATGCTTCTTGTGACTTAGATGTCTTCTGATTATACACTTTATTTGTATATAGTTTGGTGACTTGGTTGCTAAGGTGATATAATTGCTTAGGTTGTATACATAATTTTCCATTACTTGTATATATGTTTATGTTTTGGAAAAAAAACCAAAAAGGATTTTCCTTTGTTTTTCAAGTAATTCTGTGGGTATTTCACCTGAAAACCCTCACGAGACCTCACTCATCCACTTGAAAAGTCGAGGGGTTTAAAGGGCTTGTTGCATATGCTAAATGCAACCATGATTCCTACAAAAGTGAGTTAGAATTTTATTTTTCTTATTTTGCATTTCTTTTTATCTATTTTAGTTTATTTTCCTCGAGGACGAGCAAAATCTTGGTATAGGAGTATTTGTTTACACTAAAAATATGCTAATTATACAATACCACTATGCTTAATTTATGCTCAAAATAATTATTATTTTTCAATTTTTATTTAATTTTATTTTGTTTGTAGTATTGAATAATTTGGGAAAAAATGCGGAACAAGATGAAGAGATGCCGAAAATTAAGAATTGTGCCAAATTGATTCAAGCCTAACTACAAGTCCTCAGCCCATTCTCTCTTATGACCCATAAGAAGCAAAAAAAAAATAAATAAAACAAAAAAAGCTAAAACCTACCTGGTCTCATGACAAGCACGTGACCTTCCTCCATCCTCCCTTAATTCACTCTTTTTCTCTCCATTGGCTAAAACAAAGACAGAACCCCGACATTCCACTCCCAACTCTCGGCCTCTCATCGCATCTTCTCTTCTCTCTCTCGCGAATTAGACCAGCACAGCGTCACCATCCACCATCTCCATCATCTTCCACCATCACTACCTTCATTCGTACACCAAACCCACACCAATCATCTCCTTTAGACACCAGCTTGCATCATCACCACCATCCACGCAATCCCACATCAAGGGCTGTGATTGAAGAGGAGAGGCTATAAACGGAGGCTGTGGTGATTGAAGCTTTTAGGGTTTTAGTTAGTTATTATTCTAGTTTTTGTTAGTTTAATTCGAATATTAGGAATTTAAGGTTTGTTTTTATTTGGATTTCGAACAGCAGATATTTTTTGAGCTTTTAAATTCTTATAATTAGGCTTAATTTCGTTAATTTGGAGTCGACATTCATAATCTTAGCTTGTAATCGTGATGGTTGGGGTTTGAGTTTGATTGATTTCGATCTCCGCCTATTTTCATTCTGTTCAAAGCAAGGATTAATGGCAAATCTTTCATTTCAACGAGCCTTGCAGGTCGCTTATGGGTTATTCTTGATTGAAGTTTTGAATCCCCTATGTTTGTTTCTAGTTTTCTGGGTAATTTGCTTGTTGAGATTCAGATTATTGCTCTGCCCTGTTTCGATTCAGGCTATGCTTAGTTTTAGTTTGATTTTCAAGTGCTATGTTTTATATTGAATTTGGGCTTGCTTCTTGTTTATCAATGGAGGCGAACAAAGGGAGCTAGGTCGAGCTTCTAGCCAGGACACCCATGGCTCCCTCCTCTTCATTCTATCTTATCTGTTTTCCCTATTTATTCTACTTGTTTTATTCATTTTGGTTTATTGGCTCTGGGGTTGAGGCTCTTAGGTTAGTAACTCGGTTCTAAGCTGAGCTTTGACATATAAAAATCCCAATGGTGGTGTATTGATGGGATTATCAATTAGGTTGAATTGGTTGAGTTTCAGTTCTAGTCATTCATTTCATTTTTGGTTGAATTGGGAAGTTGGCCATGGAATTCACTCAAGTAGCAGCTGTGATTTTATTTTAATTAATGTTTGCGTGTTTAATGCCCTTAGTTCCTTTGATGTTCTATGTGCTTCTAGTATTACTTATTTTGCGTTTAATGTTATTCAGATGATCTAATCCAAACTTTAGGGAATTTAGCTATTTATAGCCTAATTAGATATATTTATGGCTTGTGTTTAGGTTGATATAGATAATTCTGCCTATTTTAAGGCAGTTAATTTAATTGATCATGACCTCATTCTCATCCTCGTTCCTGTGGAGACGACCTTCAAGTACTATAGTGAAAGTTGTATACTTGCAGCTTTAAATTTACACCCAAAATTCTCATACAGCTGCCAATCAATCAAAATCCTTTAATTAAATCACTTTGTTCAAGAAGTTATGAAGCGGTAAAGAAATAATGCTAGCAATAAAATAAAGATGTCTAAGATAAAACGACGTCAATGATTTGAAAGTGATGGGAAATGTTGCCAGTGTGAGTCATTATTTCGAAGAATAGATAATAGAGTATAAAATGACAAATAAAGGAAGTATTATCATCACAAGATGGAGCAAAAATAACTCTAAGCATGACCATTTTAGAAATGGGTGGCAATAAGGATCAAATACTTCTATAGATTGGTTACGTTAAAGAACAGAACACAATCAATATTGATTTAAGAGACATACAAGTGCAAAGAACAGACAGTTTAAGTTGTTGATCAAATAGCTAAAAAACACCTCAAACATCACCATTTGTAAGGAATAGAAGGTAAAAGATGTTCTTAAAGTCATCCTTTCACGTATGGGATTTTTAATAAAGTCAAAATGTTCTACTGATTCTAGTTCAATATAATTAGAAACGGCCATGGACAAACATTTGAACTTGTCGCATAAATCAAAGGGGAAACTGGGTAGCACTCAATCGAATGAAGGCTTTTGCAAACGTATTTTTCATGTATTCACGTGTAGGCCTATGTGGTAGCATGAATAGAAATTATGATGATTCAATTTATTTAAAAGGATCAAGGAGTAGAATTAAAGTGTCAAGGTTATAAACATAAAGAACTTATAAAGCACCAATATGAATGCCACAAATGACACAAGGAACAAAGCAGTCATATACTTAAAGCATTGCCTTAAAAAGTCATATTCACAAAGGCATATAGTCAGCAACCTTAGAAAGGGCTAAGAAAAAGAGTTTGAATAATTGCAAATAGCGATATACTTTACTTATAATTTGAATTCACTTATATGGAGGGGGAGATACTTTTAAATGTAACAGATTCAAGAATAGTGATAAAAACGAATCAAGAATCAGAGTCAGTTACAATCAAGAGAGGTCACGCTATTTCTGAAAGGAGGATTATGAGAAATAAGCTAAGTAAAGATATTTCGTGAAGGTAAAAGGGACACATTTTAACTTGGTGATCGAGATTCCATATAAGGATTGATGTTATGAGGTAATTCAATGATAGAAAAGATATCCAATGAAGTATTGCCAGGTCGATCAAATGATTTTTTTACAAGGGAAAGGGGTTAATTTAACTCAAAAAATAATTATAGGTTAGGTTGTCTTATAGCATAATGTTGGTGTGGCTAGCTCTTGGTTGTAATCTAAGAAATCAAGGGTTACCAACGAAGGATACACAAATATGTAATGGTATCTTACAAGGAAGGTTCAATGTCAGTTGGCCGAAGGTTATTATAGGCTCTTTTAAATCAATACAAAAACTCACATGGTTGAAAGTACATGGGTGCGATATGTTCAAAAAAAAGTCACCTGGGTTTTTAACTTTCATGCAGACACTTCCCATATCTTCTTGTCCTATAATCCTCTATACCTAGAGATGTCTCTTGGTAATACCTTCCTGAATATGACGTCTTAATCCTATAAAATCACTCGTAATAACCCTATAGAATCCATGTAATATACACTTGACTTACGACTCCTAATTCCTTACCAGCATGAGTTGTAATGCATCAGTATCGAGGGTCTTGAGCTTAACCATAGGACTATTGTACTTATATTATACTTTATGCATTATCTATCTTCCAAAATCATATCCATGAATCTTGTCCACTAATTAGTTAGAATATAAATTATGGCATCTAGAATTCCTAATATACAAAAGTAAAGAGCATATGTACATAAGCAACTCATTCCCAAGCTTTTTCTCTTTCTCATCTAGAATATAAATTATATCCACGAGTATGCTTGAAGTTCTTATCCACTACTCTTGTTTCTTTAATGATTCCCACATCAATGCATCCTTTATTTCTTTCTTCTTCTTTTTTTTTCTCATTTACTTTCCTCAAACTCTATAGAACATCATTATACTCTCATGATCACCAAAAAGTCTACTACTTTTGATAGAATAATGAATGAAATACTTATGCCCTCCTTTTCTCTTTCTCTTTATTTTTTCCTCCGGTCTAATCTTTGCTAGTTCCCAAGGAGTTTTTTTATCTAATCACCTTGTACACTACTAATCTTCTTAATGAAATTTATGTGCATAATCGAATGAGCGCATCTCGGCCCAAAAGCATGCATTACATAGTCAAGTGAATTTGGTAAGAAATGATGTACACTATTTCCTCAAAATCTCCAATGAATATCTTGAAACTCAGGTCCATATTTAGTAATTTTCATGCACATGTAGAGTTCATTTAAGGCTTACAACAAGTCTGGGGATAACCTCAACTAGGTCATGTAGGCTCGAACCTTTAGGAGTTTTTCTCTAATACATTTTCAAAGTTTTTCCAATGTTGTTCAGGCTTACTAACACCTTAACTAGGGAATACTTATTTGGGTAACCTTAGTTGATGGCTCAAAGTCCTAGTATCAATTGCCAGCCCATGCCTAAAGTTCCTCTACCTCATCACTGCCTACATAATTATAAATGATGCTTTAAGGTACAATTATATACATCAAGCATACGTATCCCATATACGTTCACATAATCTTGAAATGAATTAGTGACAACACCATCCTTCTATGACAACCTTGATCTTATCGTATATAACCCATATAATACCAAATAATATACCATAAGCTATTGAATTGATGGCACATTATTCGTTAGAGTAAATTATTGTTATAAATCACCTATGAAAGTGTGGTAGGCCCTCCTACATATATACTATTGCAATGTCTATTTGAAATTAATTCAATATAAGGTTACGTATTGTGATAAAGGAAGTTACCTTGTATAAAAGATTAGATGTAACTTGGCACCTTACAAATCACATAAGAGTTCACAAGTGTCATCCTCAAGTCATGTCATTCTCATACCAGAATATAAGTATGCATTAATATACTTTCTACATTGGAGTCATCCTCATAAAGAAAATGGATAACCTAGACTTGACAAAAATTATCTATATGAGCTTGGTAAGCTAATACATTCATCAATAGGAGGTTAATTAAATGCTTCCTATTCTGCTTTGTCAACAAGGGAGTCTCACAGTCGTACCTAACTAGGTCATTGACCTTAACATCAAAGCTAAGGACAAGGAAAATATTGTCTAAAGCATCCTCACTATGTACTCATGCCCATGAACTCATAATCAACCCCGTATTTAACTAGTCTAACAAAACTCGTAAACACCCTATAGCTTATAGTGACCCTTAAACTTGGACTCTGATACCACAACTGTAACACCCGAACTCACAACCACTAGGTTAACCTTAATGATCTGAACTTTAGTGGCTAATACTATGGAAGAATGAGGTTAGAACATTACCACAATCCTAGAGAGGATAAAACTTAATTTATTTAACATAAACATTATAACACATTTTAACTAACATGAAAAACCCAATGGTGTGTAATTTTTACATTCCTAAAGTCAAACGAAAGTCCAGCAACCAACAAAGCTTACATTTCAATGACCCTTGACTTTATGATATGTCACTGTGAGCTTGTCTAAACTTCATTGATTGTCTCCTCGCCTCTCTGGTATTATCAAATAAGGAGTTCACAATTTAGTTACCTAGAAACAAAAAACACAAAAATATTTGACTAATAAGCAGGAGCTCAATACATTCATCATATACTATAAAGATAGAAATTCATTTTTTAGTGTGTGCATTTTAATTCATTTTAGTTCGGAATGAGGTGGAGAGAGAATTATATTAAAAAGTTTACCGCCTATTATTTAAAAGTGAAACCCAAAATTGATGGGCTTATATATATAATGCAAACATTGAATAAGTGCATATCTCCCAGATCAATCGACAAGCCTAAGCTGAAGTCATGTGGGTGAATTGATGGGCCTAGGCCCTGGTAATTAATAACTAGTGAGTTCACTTTATCATGTATATGATGAATGTATTGAGCTTTACAGTAAGTGTGTACGTTTCAATTCATTTTAGTTTTGAATGAGGTGGAAAGAGAATTATATTAAAGTTGTTACCACCCATTATTTGAAAGTGGAATCCAAATGGATGAGTTCATATATATAATGTGATTATTAAATAACTGCACATCTCCCAGGCCGATCGAGAAGCCTAAGATGAAGTCATTTGGGTGAATTGATGGGCCTAGGCTATAATAATTGATAACTGGTGGGTTCACTTTATTATGTGACAAAACAATACTTGAAAATGATTCATTAAATACTTGTATATTATGAGATTTTGATATTTATAATGATATGTGAATTTCTGAAGGGTACATGCAGTAAATGTACTAGGTTTTGAAATCTTTCTCACCCCTATAAGATAGTGATTATCGGCTCGACAAATGACGAAAGTGGACTCGTTTATGTTTCACATGGATCTTTTATTAGTAGTAATATTTTGTAATTTTCGTTATCATTCTCTTAGTAATTGAGCACTGTACACTTGATATTTTTCTTAACTAATTAAAAATTCAATAATTATTTAATTAGTTATATTAATCAATCGCATTACAAATATTTAAATCTCTATTCTTTGAAACTTAGTAATTTGTCACTAAAAAGGGGTAAGGTTAAGTGGTACAATTTATAGGGTTGTCTTATTTCAACATGGCTCTCTCATTATTCAGTTTTGGATTAGCAAGATATTAACTTTATAACTCGACTATAATATCAATTTACATTTACTTGTTTTTACACCATAACCAATGTTTCACTTTTAGCCTACTAAAATTTTTAATCGAACCCATAGTTACTATCTTCAATAAGTTAGCTATAATCACGGCTTAACTTGTTATTTGCACTAATCCAAACCTCTTATTTCATTTCCTCCTATTGAGCATTAAAGCAAACAAGAAGCCCTTTCTTAATCTTCACCAATATACAATCTATTTACTAGAAAAGAAAAACCAATCCAATTTATCACTTGATTATAAGTGCCCAAATATACACATTTAAATTAAAATTACAAACTTTTCCAATTCCCTCATTTATTACCATTAAGTTATTGTTCATATTCCCACCTTTTGATGCTCATCTATGGCTAATAACCAACATACAATATAAACCACAAAATTTTGTCAAGAGAATGACAAGACACCTCAAATATCACTCTATTAAAACAAAATTAAAGGAAAAACATCTATAATTGTTCACTCTTATAGCTCACCCACCTCTAGCATGACACTCATTAACTCCAATCATCCCCAAAAAAGAACAGTTTTCTTCAAAAATTCAAAATTCATAAAACACATCTAAAATCATGAATTTTACAATAATTCTCCGCTAAACCCATTCTTCATAGAAATTAAAACATTGGCCAAAATTACACACTAAAGTAGTGCATTTTCAATCAAAAAATCATAACTTATAAAATATAGAGCCAAAATTTAAGAAAATTTTTAGGAAATTTCCAAATGTCATAGAAAACTTACATCAAAATTTTCAGAATGTTTGACCAATCTAATAATTTGCTAAAATTAATAAAGTGGATGAATTTGGACAAATCAGTCCACCCCCCCCCCATTTTCATTCATCCAATCCAAATATTCTATGAGGGAACTTATAAATTTCTAAATATAAGTTTAATTTATAGTGTAATCATCAAATCCACATCACCCACAACCTCAACTTCATCAAACACCCAAAAACCCAAACCTTAACTCCATTTAATCTCAATCATCCAAAATCAATGCCCAATTCATGTTTAATAATTTTTCTAAACCCGAATGAATACAATAACTTCATCAATTTAGAAAATAAAATCAAATACATTTGAAATAACACAAAAAAGATTCGAACTTTACCTTGCAAAACCAAGTAAAGTAGGCAAGAGGAGGAAGTAGGGAGGCGGAATGGTGGTAGTCGGCGAGCTGCTCGTGACAGGACCAACAACAGGAGTGGCGATGTTGCTAGCTAGGCAATGAGCAGGCAAAGCAATGGGAGGGAGGAGGACGTGAGAGAAAGTGATATATTGGGGTTTTTGAGGGGGGGAGGGGGTTTGGCTCATTCACTTCTAAATTAGGAGTTTTGTTTTATTTTTTCCTTTTTTTGGCCATATTTGTGTGCTAATTCTTCACCCCCTTGTTTTGTAATAATTTTTATTTCCTCCCTTTTTAAAATTAAATATTTTCCTTTTAGTTAAGCAATTGCTAATCAATTGAGTGACATAATGGCTTACTTATCTACTTATTTGCTCTATTACTTTTGATTACTTTAATCGAAATACTAAACTTGAATATATGTTTTGTAAACTAAGCTTTGTCATTTTGTACAGTTTTACAAACTAAGCTTTATCATTACTGCATTGTTTGCTTTATTGCAAAATAATTTAATGAGCATATTATATTATAAAAATCTAAACATGAGGCCATTTAACCACTTAAGCCCCTGGTTTCAACTTTCAAATACTCAATTGAAGTGCACCCGCTCAATTTTTGTTAAACTTAATTAAGTATGAGTAATTAATACAAATTAGATTCGAGCCATTACCTGGACAAACCCTATAAAAAGTCCTAATAGCAATTTTTTTAAAAAAGATAAACTAAAAACAAAATGGATGAGATGGGGAGTGGGAAGAAGAAAACAAAAAAAGGTATGAGTTCTCGGAAGGGCTTGATGAAGGAAAAAATTGACCAGGAAAAAGACAGAGAAGAGAGGGCAAAAATACAAGAAAAAAAGAAGAAGAAAAAAAGGAAAACCTAAAGAGCTTTTTCATTGATGAAGGGAAAAGTTTAAAAGATTTTTTGTTAAGTCATAGGAAAGATGGTTCTGTACAATTGGAGGGGGGGAATACATTTTTCCTTTCCTTTCTTTCCTTGTCATTTATTTTTTTATTTTCCCCTTTTTTAAAATATAGAAAAAGTAAAAAGAAAAATGATAGGGGACCATCTAGTTCCATTAAAAAATAATTCCTTTTTTTTGTTTGTTGGGTTTGAGCCTTGTGTTTGGACCTTGAGTTGTTGGACGTAGCACCTTGGCCTACAAATCTATCTCTCAATCTAATCATTTTAGTGATTTCTTTGGGCCACAGAGACAACATCATGTGTTTTATGCCTGTTTGCTTTCATGATATCCTCTTAGGGTGTCCGAAGGTTCGATTACTCATTATAATAGCTACACGCTAAACTATGTGATTAACATAATAAACTTTTAAGGAACGATAGTTACAATGATAACTAAAATAATGTAATACAAATAGACAGACTAAGCGTGTGCACTTCAATTTGATAATTTTTAACTAAATTCTTGGTTCAATCAAGGCGAGAGAGCCCCATAATTCCCAAATTCCTATCTTTGATCGTTCATTGACTAAGTGCAGTAACAACAAATATTATTGTTAAACTCCTTACAACCTCACAATCATTAAAACGTGTAATCAACAAGAAGTGTGACCAGCCTAGCAGTGGTATCAACTGAACTCATGTAGGAGTTGAGAATTCACTTTGACTAGCCAAATTTCTTGAACTTCTTAACTTAATAATAATAATAATAATAATAATAATAATAATAATAATAATAATAATAATAATAATAATAACAACAACAACAATAGTAATAACAATAATAATAATAATATATTTATATTTATACTTATATTTATATTTATATTAAGGCGAGCGTGCAGATAAATAGGAGATTGTCCAAATAATTTTCTAGGATGATGGGCTACATTCTCTTGCAAATAGTAATTTGGGCTCGCTCATTAGGTTGGATTAAGTGAGGATGAGACATGGGGTTGAACAAGTTTTTTTTTTTTTATTTTTTTTTTTTTAAGAAAAGAGAAAAGGAGGAAGAATAAAAGAAAAAAAGAAAAAAGGAAAAAATAATTTCAGCAACATCAGTTTTAACTGTTGAGTGGCCTTTCGCCTCCAAAACCCTTTCTCTTTCCTCTCAAACTCATAAAAATATTTCTCATTCCCCCTTCCTCCTCCTTACACACCCCACCGCTGCAGCAGACCACCACCAGCCACGCTGCCACAAGACCGCTAGCACTGCCCTACCCAGCCGCCCTCACCCTTTGCTCTCCCACTTGTTTAAGGTAATTCTTATCCTATTTGATTAAATAACTTTGGGACAGTGAATGCAAGTGAACCTTAGTACATGATCATTTTAATGGGAGGTTTCTTTCTTTGTTCTTGCTATGTGCGCAATTAGTGATCGAACCCTCGAACTAACTTAAATTCCTTGAGTGTTTATAGCGTTATTGTGTGTTAAAATACTGAAATTAGAGAGCTTAAGTATTATTTTGAGTTCTTTATCAATTATTAGACTATTAGAAGATGTAGAAGGATGTATGAGTTTGGGGTTTAGGTTAGAAAGTTGTGACATTGTGAAAAATTGCTAAGACCAACTAAGCTATAGTGTAATTGCCACATAAATTATGATGTGGTTAATTTGAAAAGGTGGTGATGTGCATGTAAGATTGAAAGGAGGTTCTTGAAGAAAGGAAACATCTCCTCGAAGAATGGTGCTAATGTTATGATCATACGCATAATGATTAAAATTTTAGACGGAAGTTGGTATAATGGGTTGTTTTGAAGCCAAAAGTGTTTATTTGAATAATCAAAGAGCCACACAAAGTATTAGGAAGTGCAGAGTATGCGTAATGGAAAATTTCCTAATGCTATTGGAATAGGAAAGAGTCGTTTATGAGCAGAACGAGTGTTTAAAGAACTTAGTGTAGAAATAAGAAAATAAATCAAGAAGGGCTGAGGAAGAATTAATAATATGGAATAGTAATGTTTTCTTTGAGTGATAAATACAAGAAATTGGGTGATATTAATAGTCCTTTAAAATTTGACGAGGCCATGGCAACACAAGTTAGGTTTTCTCTAACCTTTGAGGGCGGCGCGTGGGTTAAGAAAAAGAGAGTAAGACATCCTTACGGATATAGTAGTGGGAAAGGGCTTGTAGGCAAATAATGGGTTACAAGTATGTTTCTACGACTCAGCTCTCTTCTCTTTTAATGGTGGTAGGGTTCAATGCTCTAATGTTAAACAATTGCCCCAATAAGGGCAATATCGATTAAGTGCCTGTAATTTAGAATCGTAAAAAAAAAAAGCAAAGGTGTTTTGACTACGAAGCTCACTAAACACCTTGTTACGCAAGCCTCAACATACTATTAAGATTAACTTATTCAATTATGAGCACTTTGTATTAAATAGTCCATATTGGATAGAAGTTAGAGGGTCTTCCAACCATCTAACGAGTGAACTCATTAGATAAGGGAGAGCATCACACGAAGTATGTTTATTCCATATACCTTTGCAAAATTCACTCTTTTTTAATTCAAAGCAATTAAATATGACATTTTCTTTATGGCAATCTAATTAGTTTTGCCTCTCCACCCCAAAAGCCCGCCTAAAATCACACGTAACCGAATATCAAAAGCAATTACAATCTAAACCTAGCCTGTCTCAACCAACTTCGGCCAACCAGACTTCCCAATCGGTCTGGATATGCGCATATGAAATAAGATCATCCCTATGATCGTAATTATTCATAATAAGGCCTCGACTAGATAATAATTATCACAGCATAAATTTGCACTATTTATCTTTCTTGGTTATTTTAAAATCCACAGAATTGAAATTGCGCACTTACGAGACTTTCGAGATTGTTTTTACCATATAGGGGTAGATATATTAGGCTTTGCTCATTTTATTTTTGTTGCTTGTTTTGTTTTTGTTCCTTTTAGGTAAAGGATCTAGCCCCATAAAAGCTGAAGGGATCAAGAAGTGAGGTGTAGGTTCATACAAAGTTGAGGTGGGGAACGTAGAGGCTCACAGTGGTAGTCCAGTCAGCAAGCAAGTCCTTGAAGTTGTCTAAGTAGCAATAAAGATGTGACATACTCTAAGTGTGTGCTATTTTACCTTAACTTATTTTGAATTTAAGTATGAATTTATAGTAAACGTGGTTATATAATAAGACTTAATATCACAGTATGCTTGGTGACTGGATGGTCTCGTCTGGTGTTGCCTAGTCCCTAAGGGACGACGATAACATTTCAAGCTTTTTTTTCCCCGCTACATGTAACCCTAGTTAGTTGGTTATTAGGACTAATCTAGAGGCTATAAGGCTTGGGATGTTACAATTTATAGTATCAGAGCAATAGTTAGGGGTCACTGTGAGCCATAGGATGGGCATACGCTTTGCATCGGGGTTAAAGGGCTCGTAAGAGAAAGAGAGCAGGTTTACTTGTGTAAGTTGCGTCTTGTTTTGTTTCTTCTTTTCATAAAAGTATGTGGATATTGAATTGTGTGCTAGATATGTGAATTACTTGACTTAATAAAATACTTAGCTATGAGATGATCTTTAACCATAGTGTATTTTAGATGGCATTTCTTGGTGTACCCATTGATCCTTATGTGGCTCATATGACGCCTGAGAGCTTGGATGCAGAACATATTCCACAATTGGAGGCATGCATGCAGCCACACTTGCAAGACCCCTATTCCCCTTTTCATAGTTCACCCATTAAGACTCATTGCTTACTTTGGACCTTACCTCATGTCGCATCTTGGATCCATTTTAGGGTCTGATACCATGATGTCCTCATGATCGGGGACCCTAGGGCAAACTAGGAGGGGTTTTAGGGACCCGGTGCTTGGGCTGTTATGACGCATGACCTCCTCATGCGTAAGTGCTTGAGTAAGTAGGTACCCTACATGAAGCTATCCCTTTCTTCTTTCCGGAGTTGTTCCTTCTACCACCCCCAACTCGACATCCTAATCCTCTAGTAGCCCATCACCTATGTCACCTCCCCCATTTGACCAAAAGTCATTTGAGGGTTAAGTATCATTGACTAACTCTAAGGAGTTATTCGAGCGATCGAGCCTTTCCCTTTGATGCCTAACCATTTTGAGTACTCTAGCAGGGCCTATATTGTTATTGACATACCAGAGTTCCCTAAGGTGGTTATGGTGGACTCTGACCATGAGAAGGACCTAGGAGATAGAGACGAGTTGGAGCCAGAGGACGAGACTGGGGAGCCAAAGTGCGGATCAAATATCGATATTAGTTCAGACTAAGGGGCTGATGATAACGTGATAACTAGGTTTATAATCCTACTAGGGATCATTAGATATCTGTAGCAAATGTATATTTTTTGTTCTAAGTTTATAGTAACATAGTACATAGTTGGCTAGACCTTTCTGTTTGTGGCGATTTATGTATTTATGCAGATGTAAATACAAGGAGGTGTATATGCTAGCCAAACTAACCATGATTAGAGAACGTGAAGCGGATCTAGAAAAAGAAGAAATCCATTTAGCCAAATAAAGACATAATCATCCCAATGAAGATCCAATAAGATGAACACCTCGAGGAAACTTCAATAGAGGAACACCCAAATCCAAAGGAAACTCTTGGGATTCTTAAAAGAACACCAAGATAAACAAGTCACCAATTAATCTCCTAAAGCCTAAGAACCAAGGATATAATATAAAGGGATGACTCTAAATCACCATTCTAATAAGAGATAAAGATTAAGAGATTTTGAGAGAGAAAATGGCTTCTAGCCTTTTCATTCATTTATAATCATCAAAGCTGAATATAATACAAGAGATAGGGAATTAAATAGCAAGATATCCCCTCCCCCAAGCTTAGTACTAGCTAATAGCATTACAAGCATTTAATCCAATGATATTCAAGCTAATTGTACAATTAAAGGGGGACCACTAGGGGATAAGGGTGTGCTGGAATTTTTAGTTGCACATTCCTTCTCATTGGTGATGTCATTCACCTATCCAAATGGAGGAGATTAAGGGGGGGTTTTTATGGGATTCTTCTAGAAGAGTCTATCAGTTACCCACCAAGTTTGGACCCTTAATTCTCCCATTTGATGACCCAATTAATCCCTTGAGTAAAAATGTGCACCTTCAGACCCGCACTGACCATGGCTCGGTTAAAACCCCATAACTTTCTCGATTCTTGGAATTTGATGATGATCTTGGACTTAGAAAATAGACATCCAGGGCTATCCATCATGCAAAATTCACCCAAAATGAAGCCCATTTACCCGGCCAAAAATGAGTTAGAAGTCAGGCCACATGTTCTGTCCAGAATAGGGAAGTAAAATAAAATAGTTGACTTGGAGATAAAAATAGCTAGGCTCCTTATTTAGGCTGCTAAGTGCCATGCCACTTTGCTTAAGCTTCCTTTGGGGCCCCCTCGAGCCTCCCAAACCAACAAGGACTTTGGAGAGCCCATTACTTGGGTACCACCCTCATAAGTGAGTAAGGGCCCAGGTTGAATGCAAGCCTTGATGTTGATAAGCAGGTTAGGCCTCATGGTTTGCCCCACATCAACCTCCCCTCCTTGAAGAGGATTTGCCCTCAAATCTCTAATGTCCTCGTCTTCATCCTCAATGTAGAGAGTGAGGTCTCTAACATTAAAAGTGGTGGAGATGTTCATGTCACCGGAAACCTCTGCCTTGTAGGCATTGTCTCCCACTCTTTGCACGATCTTATAGGGGCCATCTCCCCTTACCATGAGCTTGCTTTTCCTCCTTGAAGGGAACCTCTTCTTTCTCAAATGTAGCCATACAAGATCTCCCAGTTTACACTCAAGATGAGTGCGATTCTTGTTGGCCTTGGTCTTGTATTGCTCATTCACCTTCACAATTTGAGCTCTCACTTACTCATGTAATTTCTTCATAACTTTAGCCCTTTCCTCGACTTCAAAGCTCACTTTAGGCTCTGGAGGAATGGGAATAAGATCAAGAGGGGTGAGAGGATTGAGACTATAGCATACCTCAAAGGGTAAATGAGAAGTAGCATAGGAAGGAGTCTGCTTGTAGGCAAATTTCGTATGGGGAAGCTTGGTGTCCTAATCTCTAAAGCTCTTACTCACCATTCCTCTCAACAAGGTACTGAGTATGTGATTGGTCACTTCCATTTATCCATCGGTTTGGGGTGGCAAGTGGTGCTAAAAAGTAGTTTAGTCCCCACTAGCCTCTATAGACTTCTCCAAAAGTGTGATAAGAACTTGGTATCTTTACCTGATACAATAGTCCTTGGGATCCCATGAAGCCTCACGATTTCTTGAAATAAGAGATCCGCAATATATATAGCATCATCACACTTGTGGCAAGCAATGCAATGCGCCATCTTGGAGAACTGATCAACAACTACCATGATGGCATCCTTCCCTTGAGGGGTCCAAGGAAGGGCCACTATGAAGTCCATACTAAGGTCATCCCAAGGCCTTAAAGGAATTGGAAGAGGGTTGCAAAGGCCTTGGTGGAAGTGACTCTTAGCCATATAACAAATAGCACACCTTCAGATGTGGACATCCCCACCTATCTTGGGCCAATAGAAGTGCTCCTTGAGGATCTCAAGGGTCTTGTGATACCCAAATGCCCGACTAAGGCTCTCCATGAGCCTCCTTGATAATCAAGTCCCTTAGAGGACTCTTGGGGATGCATAACTTGTTTCCCTTGAAGAGGAAACCGTCTTGTAAGGTACAAGTGCCATAGTTGGAGGGATCTTCAACCACCATCTTGAAGTCTCCATCTTCTATGTACAAGGTCTTAATGAAATGGAAGCTAAGAGCCTTGGCCTCTAGGACCGATAGAAGAGCATACCTCCATGACAAGGCATCAGTAACTACATTCTCTTTCCCACTCTTATCCTTGCAGGAGAAAGTGAAGGATTGAAGGAATTCAACCCACTTAGCATGCCTTGTATTCAACTTGTGTTGGCTGTTGATGAAAGACAAAGCCTTGTGATCTGAATGGAGTACAAAAGGCTTGGGCTTGAGGTAATGATTCCAATGTTCCAAAGCCCTAACAATGGCATAGAACTCCTTATCATAAGTGGAGTAGTTGAGTCTTGAGCCATTCAACTTCTCACTAAAGTAGGTAAGAGGATGCTTGGCTTGAGTGAGAACTGCACCAATCTTAACTCCACTAGCATCACATTCAATTTCAAAAGGAGCTTAAAATTGGGTAGGGCCAAGATAGGGGCCAAACAAAGCCTCCTCTTGATGGACTCAAAGGCTCTTTGGCTGGCCTTTGTCCACTCAAAGGTGCCCTTCTTCATGCACTCGGTCAAGGGAGCCATAATGGAGCTAAAATCCTTAATGAACTGGTGATAGAAAGAAGCTAACCCATGAAAGCTACAGACTTCTATAATGGTTATAGGAATGGGCCAACTCTTGATAGCCTCAACCTTGATTTCATCAACTTGGATTCCCTCACCGAAGACAACATATCCAAGGAAGACAACTAGAGGAGTAAAGAGCTCACGCTTCTCAAGTTTAGCATAAAGAGCTTGTTGTCTCAAGACTTGGAACACTTGAGTAAGGTGTTCCTTATGAGATGCCTCATCTTAGCTATACACCAAGATATCATCAAAGTATACCACAATAAACTTTCCAATGAATGACCTCAAGACTTCACTCATGAGCCTCATGAAAGTACTCGGAGCATTAGAAAGACCAATGGGCATTATTAGCCATTCACATAACCCATATTTGGTCTTAAAGGCCGTTTTCCACCCCTCCTTCATTCAGATTTGACGATAGCCACTATGAAGGTCAATGTTGGAAAAGACCTTGGACCCACGCAACTTATCAAGTATGTCATCTAACAATAGGATAGAGAACCGGTACCTGATGGTGATATTGTTGATGGCCCTAGAATCCGCACACATTCTCCAGGTACTATCTTTTTTAGGTACGAAAAGAGCGGGAACTGAGTAAGGACTCAAACTTTCCTGAATGTACCCATGATTAAGCAACTCTTGGACTTGTCTTTGGAGCACTTTCGACTTATTAGGATTGCACCTATAAGCCGGCTCATTCGACAAAGGAGCACCTGTTACGAGACCAATTTGGTGCTCAATTCCTCTTATAGGAGGGACGCCGGTGGTAGATCGTTCGGAAAAACATCCTCAAACTCTTTCAAGAGTGACTGAGTGAGAGGGTGTAAGGGCTTCACTTCCTCACTGGTGTTTAATTCAACCATAAGTAAGGTAAATAACGGCGTGCTCTTACTAAGGGCTCTCTCCACTCGTGTCTCACTCATAAAGAGGCTTTTCTCACTTCCCTTCCCAGGTTTAAGTTTGAGAGGTTTGAGTGGTGGAAGAGGGGTCAAATGAGGCTACGTCCCTTGAACTTAAAGGCATGTATGTTAGCATGCCCATCATGCATCACATGATTGTCATACAACCAAGGTCAAGCAAGCAATATATTATAAGCATCCATAGAAAGAACATCACAAAGGACATCACCACAATAAGGACCAATGGAAAAAGAGATAAGAGCTTGTTTAGAAATGATTACCTCGCTTCCTTGCTTGAGCCATTGAAGAGTATAAGGGATGGGATGCACCTTGGTGGGGACTTATAGCTTGTCAATGAGAGTCATGGAAGCCACATTGGTATAACTACCTCCATTGATAATAAGCTCACACACTTTGCCTCCAATGGTACATCAGGTGTGGAAGATTTGCTGTCTTAGAGTAGGTTCAAGGGGAACCTCTTTGACATGGAGGGCTCTCCGGATTACCAATAGCTCTCCAACATCCGAAGTGACTACAGTGTGATCTTCTTCTTCAAACTCTTCTTCACTAGTCTCTTCCTATAGAGCTTGGATCTCTTCTACCTCTCCAATAGAGAGGGTTCTTCAATTTGGACAATCCGCTTGGAAGTGTCCATAACCATGGCATTTGAAGCACTTCTTTCCCTCTAACCTCTTTGAAGGTTCACTAGCAATCCCTTTACCCTTATCAATGGTCTTGATAGGTGTAGGGGTAGTTTCACCCTTATTATAGGAAGGGAAACTCCTTGGTGTGCTTTGAGGTCGATGAGGGGAAGGCGTTGCGAAGGGCTTTCCACCCTTAAGTTGTTTCTCGATCTTGATTGTGAGGTGGCAAACGTCATTGAATGATAAATATAGTTGTAGTTCCACCTTGTGAGCTATGCTAGGAGAAAGTCCTTTGATGAACCTAGCAATAGTAAGCTCATTGTCTTCATTCAAACCAACTCTCATTTGAAATTGCTCGAATTCTCAAATATATTCCTCCACCTGGAGATTCTCTTGGCAAAGGGTGGTAATCTTGAGATAGAGCACTTGCTTGTATGAAGAGGTAAGAACCTCTTCTCCATGTGTTTCTTGAGTTTGGACCAAGTCTTGATCTTAGACTTAATTTTTCTAGCTCTATTCTTCTTCAACGTCAGGATGACCAACTTGAACGCCTTTTCATCAGTGTACTCCTTGAGTTCAATAATCCTCTCAATGGCTTGCACCTAATTAATATAGTTTTCCAGTTTGAGGTTGCCATCAAACTTTGGGGTCTCAACCTTGAGGTCACTAAGATCATCTCTAGGATGACCTCCACCCCAATTACCTCTATCCTTATGGTCCTCATGAGAAGATGAGTAGGCAATGTCAATCGGGTTCACATCAACCTCTCTAGGTCGAGGAACTCGTTGTTCGGATCCCTTAACTCGCTCTAGCTCTATGGTGAGCTTTCTTACTTGTTCTTAAAGGTCAATTATGGCCTTATCTCTCCTCATTTTATGGGCTAACTCTAGAGGGACACCCTAGGTTGAGAAGGTTTCGCATCATTAGTCATGGTTCAAGGTGGACAAGAGATAGAAGAAGATTAAGTGTTTGAGAAAAGCTGGCGCGGTCGTGCCAGAGAAAGCATGGGACAAAATGGGGTGGCACGGTCGTGCCTAGCAGCGCAGGATGGCCGTGCCTAAAAACTGGAAAAAAAAATTCTGGGCCAAAGGGGCACGGTCTAACCATGCCAAAACTCTAGCTCAGCGTGGGCGAGGGTTTTGGCTTTTTTGTGGAGTTTTTGGGTTGTGTTTTGGTTGGGGATTGTGTTTAGGCTATTTTGGGGCTTTTTTATGGACTAAAAGACAAGTTTTGTGGAGAAATCAAAAATGGGTTTTTAGGGTTTTGGATTGAAAAGAAAGCATGGAAGAGTGCTTGGGCTCTATGAGGAGAATAAGAGAAGAAGGTGGAGCAAAGAGTACCCAAATCTCAAAACAATAAAGCAAAAACTCAAACAACAAATTAGAATCACAAAGTGTAAGGATTTGATGCTTACCCTTGAAGGGTCCTTGTGCTGTGATACCAACTAAAGCAGATCTAGAAGAAGAAGAAATCCATTTGGCTAAATAAAGGCACAATCATCCCAATGAAGATCCAATAAACTGAACACCTCAAGAACACTTCAATGGAGGAACACCCGAATCCAAAGGAAACTCTTGGGATTCTTAAAAGACCATCAAGATAAAAAAAACCCACCAATTAATCCCCTAAAGCTTAAGCACCAAGGATTAATATACAGGGATGATTCTAAATCACCACTCTAATAAGAGATAAGATTAAGAGATTTTGAGAGAGAAAATGGCTTCTAGCCTTTTCATTCATTCATAATCATCAAAGCTAAATGTAATACAAGAGATAGGGAATTAAATAGTAAGATACTCCCTCTCCCAAGTTTAGTACTAGCCAATAGCATTACAAGAGTTTTGTCCAATGATATTCAAGCTAATTGTACAATTAAAGGGGGACCACTAGGAGATAAGGGTGTGCTGGAATTTGGCCGCACATTCCTTCCAATTGGTGATATCATTCACCTATCCAAATGGAGAAGATTAAGGTGTGGATTTATACGGGAGCCTTTTAGAAGAGTCCATCAGTTACCCACCAAGTTTGGACCCTTAATTATCCCATTTGATGACCCAACTAATTCCTTGAGTAAAAACGTGCACCTCCAGACCTGCACCGACCATGGCTCGGTTAAAACCCCATAACTTGATCGATTCTTAGAATTTGATGATGATCTTGGACTTGTTGGAAAATATACATCTGAGGCTATCCATCTATGCAAAATTTACCCAAAATAGAGCTCATTTACAAAGGAAAAAATGAGCTAAAATTTAGGATATATGTTCTGCCTAGAACAAGGAAGTAAAGTAAAATAGGTGACTTGGAGATAAAAATAGCTAGGCTCCTTATTTAGGCTACTAAGTGTCATGCCACCTTGCCTAGGCTTACTTTGGGACCCCTCAAGGCTCTTAAACCAACAAGGACTTTGGAGAGCCAATTACTTGGGTACTACCCTCATAGGTGAGTAAGAGCCCAAGTTGAATCGAAGTCTTGATGTTGACGAGGGGATTAGGCCTCATGGTTTACTCCGCATCAGAACGCCCATGATATTTTTTAGGGTGTAGATAAATAACTTGGATGTTAAGTTAGGGGCAAGATATTCTTTTTAGGTAGGACATAGGCCAGCTAAACCCAAGACAGGAGTAGAAAGGACAATTTAGAGTATGAACTCTTATGTTATGTAATATTTATACTAATGACATAGTGGTGTTGTTTAAGTTTCTTTAGTTTGCCTATTATATATTGTTGGTCTAAAATCATATGTCGTTTGCGATATAAACTTACACTTATGAAACTACATGGTTATCAATATGGAGCAGGAACTAAATGAGATAAAATATTTGTTGCTGTATAGAACGTCACATGCTACGAGTAACAACCAGCACAAAAGCATTAATACTGAGGACATAAGACAGAATCAGGTGCTCAATGAACCACTTATGGAAACACATGTAGCAATCCCACAAGTCCCTTAACCAAATTTATCCCTTCTCTGAGTCCACCCAAATGTTGCTGACCCTATGTATTGGGGAAACCCGATAAAGGAACTCCTTAAGAAATTTCCTGCCCCTGCTATACTTGTTGAGAGCTCTTCTAATATTGACATAGTAGCAGATTGGCTGGCAAAGAGGAATTCTAAGGTGTATGATGAGAAAATAGACCCATTGGGGTTGAAGGAATGCATCAGGAATATGGAAAAGATCTTTACAGTGGTCAAGGTACTCGAGGACAAAAAGGTGAATATAGGCACATTCTACCTATTACGAGAAGCTATCATATGGTGGAATACCATAAAAGACAAATGCCAAGGGTCTAAGTTCACTTGGAGTAAATTTCTGGAGGAGGTAAGGGCCAAATTCTACCTAGTTTCATTGCAATGCCAGAAAGAAAGAGAGTTCTTGGAGTTGAGAATGACTCACAACATAACAGTGATCCAGTATGCTGCCAAGTTTATTGAATTATCTTGCCTAACCCTAGATTTTGTTACCAATGAGAAGGTGAAAATGCGAAGATTTGAGGAGGGATAGCCCTTTTACATAAGGAACTAGTTTACTGGATAGCCAATTACGAGTTACAACAACTCTAAGAGTGGGTAGCAAAAGTTGAACGGGTGAAAAATGCATTGAAACCCCTTAACCTAGGAAACCTAAAGAGCAAATGGAATAATCGAGAAGGTACTAGTGAAAGCATGCTACCAAAGAGACCTAACCAGGGATAAGCCAAGGGTCGTCCAACAATATCTGAGCCATGTGGGATATGTGAAAGGACCAATCATGCCATGGCAGAATGCAAGCTAGAGACCTAACAAGTGCACCCGGTGTGCTAGCACCAAGCATGCCATTTATAACTGAACTAAGAGACATAAAGTTATAGATAAAGAGACCACTAGGCCACTAAACAATCCGCATCCAGGCCCATTGCAATCAATCCCACCAATGTAGGGCGAGCATATGTGATAACCAAGAAAGAAGCACATACAACTAGTACGGTAGTCACTAGAACCTTCTTTTTAAATTCCAAACCATTTTATGTTATTTGACTTAGGAGCCACACATTCATTCATATCAGTCCAAGCAGCTTGCGAATTAGGTCTAGACTCCCATAAGGCCATAATTGAATGTTAAATCTACTTACCTAACAAGCAAATAGTTGAGTGCTTGACTATTCACAAAGATGCACCTATCATCCTATCGGGTGAGACCTTTCTTGGGGATCTAATTCAGTTCGACCTGTCGAAAATTAACTTAATACTGGGAATTATGAAAAAGATTGTGATAAGAAGCTAGTGGGGAAAAAGGGTACAATTCTAGGGAGAACGAGGGAAAGACAAAAGCCTAGTGATATCTCTTATGAAGGTTAGGAGACCCAAAAGGCAAAGGTGCAATGGTTATCTATGTTATGTGATCAAGTGTGAGGCACCAGGAGTAACCATCTAAGAGTGAATATCTTGATATGTCTCCTAAGGAATTGCCTGGGCTACCACTCCAAAGGGAAATGGACTTTGAGATAGAGTTGCTTCCTGGATCACAGCCAATATCTAAAGCACCGTATAGAATAGCCCCTGTGGAGTTGAAAGAAATGAAAAATAAGCTAGAGGAACTCTTACAAAAGAGATTCATTAGGCCAAGCTCTCCACACTAGGGAGCTCTCGTGTTGTTTACAAAGAATAAGGATGGAACCTTGAGATTATGCACAAACTACAGGGAGCTGAATAAGATCACGATTAAGAACAAGTACTCCTTGTCTAGAATTAATGATTTATTTGATTGGTTAAAAAGGGTTGGAGTATTTTCAAAAAATAGATTTGAAGTCTTGCTATCATCAACTTAGAATTAAGCCTGATGATACACCCAAAACTGCCTGCAAAACTAGGCACTGGCATTAGGAATTTATTATAATGCCTTTTCAACTTACCAATGCCCCTGTAGCCTTTATGGATTTGATGAACAGAGTTTTCTAGACATCTCTTAATAAATTTGAGGTGGTGTTTATAGATAATATCCTGATATACTCCAAGTATATGGAGGAGCATGCAAACCACATAAGAATTGTACGACAAATATCAAGAGAGCACTAACTGTATGCCAAGTTATCAAAGTGTGACTTTTGGTTGGAGAAAGTGACATTTTTAGGCCACATGGTCTCTAAGGAAGGGATTAAGGTGGATCCACCAAAAATAAAAGCCGTAATGGAGTGGCCTAGGCAAGCAACTGTCATAGAAGTTAGAAGTTTTCTTGGTATGGTGGGGTACTACCAAAGATTTGTGTGAAATGTTTCAAAAATAGTAATTCCATTAACTAATCTATTAAAGAAGATAACTAAATTTAAGTGCTCAAACAAGTGTGAGCAGGCATTTTATGAGTTGAAGAAGTGACTGACCACGACCTCAGTTCTAACCTTACCTGGGGATGGCAAAGAGTACACTATATATAGTGCTGCATCAAAGAATGGGCTAGGGCGAGTCTAGATACAAGATAGGAGGGTAATAGCCTATGTCTCGCGCTAACTAATGCCTTACGAAAGGAATTACCCAAACCATGACTTAGAATTAGCTGCTATTGGTTTTGCATTGAAAATGTGAAGACACTACTTGTAAGGAGTGAGCTACAAGATATACACTGACCATAAGAGCCTAAAGTGCATATTTACCTAGAAAGAGCTTAATTTGAGGCAAAGGAGATGGTTAGAGTTGTTAAAGAACTATGAATTGCTCATCAGTACCAACTAAGTAAAGCTAACATAGTAGCAGATGCCTTGAGTAGAAAAGCCTAGCATAGTCTAAATACTGTAGTCATTTCTCAACCCTCTCTCATTTAAGAGTTACAAGCAGCTGGGATCGAGTTAATAAGTCACCAAAGGGAAAAGGCTTTGATAGTAAGCGTAGAAGTTAAACCCTCTTTTTTTTAAAGAAACTAAGACTGGGTAAGCCGATGATGATGAATTGGAAAGGATACGACAAGGCACAGAAAAGGGTAAGTCATTTGGGTTCCTTGTACATGAGGATGCGACCCTGAGACTTCAAAATCTCTTATGTGTGCACAAGCAGGAAGGAGAAAGGAGGAGAATTCCAGAAGTGGCCCATAACACTACATATTATGTAGATCTTAGGGGGACAAAGATGTATAATGACTTAGAAAGCACGTCTGGTGGTCGAATATAAAAAGAGAAGTAGCAGAGCTTGTGGATAAGTGTCTCAAATGCTAAAAGGTGAACGCCAAGCATCCACTTCATGTAGGTGAACTAAGAAGTGGATTCCAAATCTATAGACTTCATAATGGGGTTATCCATGATCCCACCAAGAAGAATGTCATCTGGACAATAGTAGATCGGCTTACCAAGTCTGCGCATTTCATACCCATCAAGGATATTTGGACAGTGGACAAACTATACCAGTTGTATATAAAGGAAATTGTGAGATTGCACGGCATACCAAAGGACATATTCTCGGATAGACATACAAGATTCTAATTCTGATTTTGGGGTGCCTTACAATAAGCCCTATGGACTAAACTAAATTTTAGCAGTTCCCATCATCCAGAGTAAATAGAAAGGGTCAACCTATTCTAGAAGATATGTTAAGAGCATGTATTCTAGACTTTCAGGGAAAATGGGAAGATTATTTGGCCTTGGTAGATTTCTCATATAACAACAGTTATCAGGCCACCATTAAGATGGCGTTGTTTGAGGTGCTATATAGAAGGAGATGCTAATCACCATTATGTTGGAGCAACTTGATGAATCACTCAATATAGGGCTTGAGATGATCCAAGAAATAGTAGAAAAGATTCGAATCATCTAATAGCATATGAAGATAGCTCAAAGTAGGCAAAAAAGCTATGCTGATCAAAGGAGGTCGCTAGAATTTTAGGTGAAAAAAAATGGTCTTCTTAAAGGTGTCACCCACCAAGGGCTAAAAAGGTTTAACAGTGAAGAAAAACTAAGCCCCAGGTACACTGGACCTTATAAGATTGTGGGAAAATTGAACCTTATCGCTTATAAATTATCATTACCTGCAGATTCAGAACACCTTAACAATGCGTTCCACATATCCAAACTTTAAAAATGCGTGCCAGACCAAGTCACGTGGTAAAACCTGAGCCCATAGACATTGCTCATTCTAGCCTGTGAAGAGCAACCGATAAAAATTTTGGACCAGAGGATTAAATAGCTATGTAACAAGACCATTCCCTCAGCAATGGTCCTACGGACGAACCACACCTTGTCTAAAGTTACATGGGAAACGAAGAAGGACATAAGGAATAAATATCCACACCTGTTTTGAGGTAAGTTTGTATAATTCTACATTCCTAATTTTTGTGGTAGAAACTTATTTTAAGGGGGGAAAGCTGTAACAGCTCCACCCTAAACTATGTGATTAACATAATAAACTCAAGTAATGAGAGCTACAATACAACTAAAAGAATGTAATAAAAAATAGATTCACGTGCACTTTAATTCGATAATTTCTAACTTCCAAATTCTTAGCTCAATCAAGGTGGGAGACCCCCACAATTCCTAAATTCCCACCTTTGGTTGTTCATTGACTAAGCGCGATAACGATGAATATTATCATTAAGATCCTTATGACCTCACAATCATTAGAACACGTAATCAATAAGGAGTATGACCAGCCTAGCAGCGGTGCTAGCTGAATTCATTTAGGAGTCGAGAATTCAGTCCAGCTAGTTTAATTGCCCGAACTTCTTAACCTATTATTATTATTATTATTATTATTATTATTATTATTATTATTATTATTATTATTATTATTTTATATTGAAGCGAGGGTGCAAGTGCTAAACATTTCCTAGGACGATGGGTTATATTCTCTTGCAAATAGCAATTTGGGCTTACTTCTTGGGTTGGATTCAGCAAGGATGAGACTTAGGGTTGAATAAGTTTTTTTTTCCCCAAAAGAAGAGAGAAAAAAGAGAAGAAAAAGAGGAAGCATAAAAGAAAAAAAAGGATGAAGGGAAAAAATATGGTGCAACATCAGTTTTAATATGCTGAGTGGTCCTTCACCTCCAAAACTCTTTCCCTCTCCTCTCAAAGTCAAAAAAACCACGACATATTTCTCCCCTCCCCTTCCTCCTCCTCACATGCCCCCCAACCGTTGCAGCCAACCACCACTAGCCACGTTGCTGTGCTCAGCTCCTGTCTAACTGTGCCCTACCCAGCCGCCCTTCCCCTTTATTCTCTTACCTGTTCAAGGTAATTCTCACCCTATTTGATGAATCTCGTTCATGTTATGTGTGGTTAGATTCAACATGCAATTGGTGAAACAACTTTGGGATGGTGAATGCAAGTAAATCTTAGTAATTGATCACTTTAATGGGAGCTTTTTTTTCCTTTGTTGTTGCTATGTGGGCAATTAGTGATGGAACCCATGAATTAACTTGAATTCCTTGGATTTTTATGCGGTGATTGTGTGTTAATTTGTTGAAATTAGAGAACTTATGTGTTGTTTTTTGGTCTTTATCAATTTACACTAGTGGAAGATGTGGGTGGATGTATGAGTCTAGGGTTTAGGCTAGAAAGTTATGAAATTGTGAGAAATTGCCAAGATCAACTAAACTATGGTGTAATTGCTAGATAAATTGTTATGTGGTTAATTTGAAAAGGTAGTGTTGTGCATGTAAGATTGAAAGGAGGTTCTAGAAGAAAGGAAACATCTCCTCCAAGAATGGCGTGAATGTTACGATCTTAAGCATAATGATTAAAATTTAGATGGAAGTTAGTATAATAGGGTGTTTTGAAGCCAGAAGTGTTTGTTTGAATAATCAAAGAGCCAGGCTAAGGTATGAAGAAGTCTAAGGTATGCATGACGGAAATTCCCTAATGTTGTTGGAATAGGAAAGAGTCGTTTATAAGCGGAACGAATGCTTAAAGAACATAGTGTAGATATAAGAAAATAAATCAAGAAAGGTTGAGAAAGAATTAATAATGTGGAATAGTAATGTCTTCTTTGGGTCATAAATACAAAGAATTGGGTGACATTAATAATCCTTTAAATTTGACGAGGCCATGGGGACACAAGCTAGGTTTTCCCTAACGTTTGAGGGTGGCATGTGGCTTAAAAAAAGAAAGTAAGGTGTCCTCATGGATATAGCAGTGGGTAGATCTAGCAAAAACTGTCCTAACACAAAAATTCGATCCGAACCCGCCGGAAAAGTTTGACTTTTGAACATAATTTTTCCGACTTGAACCCTAAAAACTAGTACATTTTTGGGTCACACCCGATCCGAATGTGAATTGAACCTGCCCGGTAAACTTGAATATGATATTCTTATTTTTTATTTTTCTTTAATTTTCCCCTTTAATTATAATAGCTTTTCATTATGGCAAATCATTTAGAGAGTCGTTATACAATTATCACATCCCTTCGTAAATTAGATGATAGTACTCGTTCTTTCTCAAATTCATTCCCATAAAATAACGTCATATGCAACTTATAAATGAAACAATTTTAGGAAATGGGCCTGAAGTAACTATATACTCTTAACAAAAATAATTTAGAATAAGGTAAGTATTAAAAATGTGCAAGCCATACCATTATATTCTTAGTGAAAGGAGTACGTTTCATCGCATTCCAAATAATATTACTCTATGATAATCTAAAACTTTGATGTTATAATCAATAGGCAGTTGTAATATCTTGTGCATCTACAATATTCTTTTGTTTGGTTTCCTTTTAATTGGTCTCAAACTTGATGTTAGTGTTAGGCAATGGACCAACTTGTATTTGTGTTAGGGTCGATTTACCAATAAAGTATATCTGATTAGGTAATGGTAGGTTAATTAACAAAATATCGAATTATCAAATGGGTTATTAGCATGTTAAAATGCTCCGACCTGTTAACATACTTTAGATGAATCGGCCTATGAATGACCTAACCCATCATTAATATTTTAATATATGGGTCAACCCATTCAAACATGATTCATTGCCTACCTGTACATGATGTTCATATATCATATTGAAAAGTTTGAATATTTTTGATATGCTTTTAAGAAATTGCAATTACAATGCTTGTTCATTAAATACATATAATTTTAATTAATAAATATATCGAGAATTTGATGTTGACAAAAAGAAATAATTTACTAAAAAGGCGCTCCAAACCCGTTGGGTTGACCTGAATCCGATAAAACCGAAATATGCCTATCCGTATTTTACCTGAACCCGAAAAACACTAGACTTGTATTTTACCAAATCCAAATACATCCAACCCGCATTTAACCTGCCCGCCCGAACTGACATGTGTAGTAGTAGGGAAAGCATTCAACCCTAAATTATTACATTTTATACCCATTATTATCTGATATTTGATCAAAATAAATTATTAAATTAGGATTTTAATAATATTTTTATTTATTTTCTAGGAATTGGAAAAATAAATAAATTTATTAAACAAAATGAAACTTCTGATTAAGTCAAGCAAAGGAAGAAAGAACAGGCTCAGCCCTCTTGCACCACGAAGCCCGGTCATGCCAGACCCAGTTTGCTCATCTCTCTCCTTTTTCTCAGTCTCTCGTGGCCTCTTCTTCCTTCGCGAGGCCCATTCGTTCCCCCTCAGCTTTCTCCTCGCCTTTCGGGCCTGCTCTTTCTCAGTTGCGACCCAAAGTTTTCTCCCCCACCTTATCTCTTCTTTTTTCCCCCTTCTCCCTCCTTTTGGGCTTGCTCCCTCCTTCATTTACCACACACACGAGCCAGCCTCCATTCTAGCCCTACCACACTTAATCACACATGCAAAACTCATGTGATCACAGCTTCTTCTTCCTCCTCATTTTCCCTCTCCTGTTCCAACCCAGAAACCTGAAAACGCATGGCTGTTATTCTGCTTCTCTCTCCTCCTTCACTCACCTTCCTTCAATTCACTCATCACCCACATCAAACCGTTACCTTCATCAATACACCCATCATCAACTCGGCTCAGTAGTTACAAGTAGTAAATAGAGAGCCTTGATTCAAGTGAAGGAGTGTCTTAATAGTTCAAGGGGAAATATAATTGGTACGGGCAAGTGAATTGAAGAGGGGGGAAAGAAGCATAGTAGAGGATAAAGTTGAATATTTTAGTTTGAATTTAGCTTTTATTTCCACCTTTATTATTTTTAGTTTTCAGATTTAGATTTCAGCTCTCAAATTGGTGCAAGACTTTGGGCATGTTGGTTTGATTGAAGGTTCTAAATTTAGTTCTGAATTGCACATTGTTGAGTTGAATTTCTGGCTTGTGTGCCCCATTTCTTCCCCTGTCTAATTGCCATGTGTCATTCGAATTTTTGATTCTGATAGTTGCGCTCTTCTACTTATCTCGATCTGGATCTAAGTTTATTTTATACTAGTATAGGAGATCAACTGTCAGGGTATAATCTCTCTAAAACTAAACTTTTATTATTTTGGGTTAGTGAAGATCTGAAACAGGATTGTGTTGCTCCTAATGGTGCTATGACGTTCTTTCTCGCTTGGTTACTCAACTCGGATTTTGGTTTTCACTTGGTCGCTCATTGCTTAGGCTAACTTGGTTCAATTTTGAGTCCTGATAATAAATAAAAGCTTTTAGATGAGATTATTTAAATATTGGGTTCTCAATAATAGTAATGTGCTAGTTTAGATTATTTATAATAAAATTTCATGTCTATCCCTGTGGATCGACCCCTAAGTGTTGCAACGAAAACTGTACACTTACGGTTTAAAACTTTACCATTATTAAAAATCACACCAAGTTTTTGGTAGTGTTACCGGGGATGGATTCATTAAATTAGGTTGTGTTGAGCAGTAGTTTAGTCATTTGAGTTGTTTTCATTTCTTTTCGCACTTTTTAATTTTTATTTTTAGTGTGTTTTTATTTTGTTTTAGTTGTTTTAGTTTAGTTTAGATTTCTTTTGTTTTTGATTTTTAATTAGAGTTGCTATTTTGATTTTTATTTTGTTTAATTTAATTTCATTTTTGGTGATTATTTGGTGCTGGAAAAGAAAAATCAGATCTAATAGTTTTGGATTGAATGCATGTTGGAATAGAAGCGAAAAGAAAGAAATTCATCCAATGCAGGTTTTTACAAATTTTCAGTTGTTGCTTGAATTGTTCGGCACTATTCTGTTTTTTTTTTTTTTTGGTTGATATGATATTTTTAGTGGATTCTCACGGATTTTTGGAGTCTAGGTGAACTTTTGTGGAACTTAGAGGCATTTCTGGCATTATCTGTGATTTTTAGAAATAATATTTTGGTGTAAATTTTATGCACTGTTCTGGGAGAGAAAACATTGAGAAAAAAATATATTCATGTTCCTTATGATTGTACTAAATTTTCTGTGTGTAGTGTTCTGACTTTCGAGTTTGATTTTCTATTTTAATTTTATTTTTAGATTTTGCTTGTTTAGGTTTTAGTCTACTTTCTATTTTCTTTTAGTTTATTTTGTGTTTTCTATTTTGCGTTTTATTTTAAGATTAGTTTACTTTCTGTTTTTTGTGCAAAAAGGATGTAAAAAAATCAAAATCCAAAAAATAAAAAAAAATCAAAAACAAGAAAAAAATTAGAAAAAGAAAGAGACCAAAAATACTTTTGTGATGGTGTGGGATTTGCATGACTGGATAGGTTAGAGACCCTGAAAGCAAAAGACTTGTCATGAGTGAAACTAACCCTGACCTAGAACCCGAACATGAATCCAAGCCTGAACTGGAATTGCAAGAAATAGCACAAGAGAGATCTTTGAGCAATATTTTCTATCATCATAGGACCACTTTGTCATCGTGTTTTAATCTGCCTGACCAAGGACCTAATGTTCTTCGAGTTAAAACCTCATCATACTCAAATGCTTCCTAAATTTACTGGTTTAGATGATGCATATTTGTTTTTGAAGGAATTTGAAGAAATGTGTTCCATAATGCATTTCCTAATATTCCTATTGATGTTGTGCTGATGAAATTAATTCCTTTTGTTGTGAAAGATTCTGTTAGACGATGGATGTATGGCTTGGCTGCTAATTCTATTACTTAGAATGATTTTGTTAAATTGTTCTTAAGTAAGTATTTTCTTAATGCCAAGACTGTTAAGATAAGGAATAAAATTAATCAACTGTTCAAGTAGAAAGGGAATCATTTTGGAAATACTTAGATACGTTTAAGAATTTGTTGGCTCATTGTTCCGATCATGGTTTAGACTATGCACGTTTGTGACAAATTATTTATGAAGGACTTAACCAACAAACCCGAACCATGTTAGAGTCCACGTGTCAGGGTAGTTTTCTTTCTAAGAGTGCCACCGTTGCTTGGGAGTTTCTATAGGACTTAGTTAAAAAGATCATGTAGTGGGAAATCACTTGAGATGACAATCTAAGTTCTGGATTTGCTGGGGGGATGCATTCTATTTACAATGTGAGTCACTTAGAGTCTAAGACAGCAGTTTTAAAGAACATGCTAAAGGGGTTGCCCTCCCAGACTCCCCATATTTCTCAGACTTCTATGGTGTTTTGTTCTCATGGTCAAGCCTTAGATCATTCGTTAAGTGCATGTCCTTATTTTGCTCACCTGTTATCTACTAGATAGGAGCAAGTGGATGTGGCCTTTCAGAGACCTAAGAATGATCCACTTTCCCATTACTACAACTCAGGGTGGAGAAATTATCCTAACCTTTGTTGGAGTAGTGGACTAAACGCCGTGGTCCCTAACTCCCAACTTAGAGTGTTTCCTGGAAGCAAATCTTAGCCCGTCTTTCATTCCTCCAACGCTTTTCAGAGACTAGCTTTTTGAGGTGTGCCTAGTACGCCTAGACCTTTTCTTCCTGTAGCTTAGATTCAACCTCCTCCTTGTTACACTGATAATGATAAAATTGAGAGAAAAATTAATAATAATATGGAGAGGATGGTTAATGCTAATATGGAAAAAATGATATGAATGACGACTGAATAGTTTTTGGAATTAGCACCATCTCTTAGGGAGCTGAGCACTTTTTCTAGTCAGCCTGAGGTGAACCCTAAGGATCATGCCTCATCTTCTTCTAGAGTAAACCCTAGTGAGCTTGTGAGCAAAGTAAATATAGCCATATCTTTTAGATCCGGTCGAGAGATTGATAATCAAGTGGAAAATTCTAATGAATCCTATAAGTATTCTTACAGTTTCTTCCAAAATCCTTCTCCCTCTCCTTATTCTGTAGAAATTGATTCATCTAGTAAGGCAGAGGATGCTACTGAGGGTGTCCTTAGTGATTCTGCTAACCCTCGGTCTTCTGAGTCACCTTCTAATAAAGAGGAGCCTAAGGAGAAAGATTCTATTGATTTAGTGGGTCCTTTAGCTCCTAAGGATTCTTCTTTATCTTCTTCTGCTGAGGGAGTTCATAAGTCTTCACCTTCTTTCCCCTATAAGCTGACCACGAAAGATAAAGCTCATGTGGACAAGATGAGAGAGACCTTCTTTCAAGTCAAAATTAGCATTCCCCTGCTCAATGCTATTCAACAGATGCCTTCATATACTAGGTTTTTAAAGGATCAATGTATCACTAAAATAGCCACTAGTGTCCCTAAGAAGGCTTTCTTAGCGTTTGGCACTACTTCCATTATTTCTCACCAGATCCCAGTAAAGTATAAAGACCTCGGTTGCTCAACTATTTCTATTGTCATAAGGGACCGACTTATTCATAGAACTTTACTTGACTTAGGGACCAGTGTTAATTTGATACCTTTCACTGAGTATGAGAGGCTAAGGTTAGGTGAGCTAAAACCTACCAAGATGATCATCTAGTTAGATAATAGATTGACCAGGTTGCCTAGGGGTGTAGCTGAGGATGTGCTAATTAGAATGAGTGAATTTATTTACCCTACAGACTTTATTGTGATTGAAACTGAAAAAGTGGCTAACACAGCCAGTTAAATCCCTGTGATTCTAGGCGTCCTTTCTTGGCCACTGGCAATACCCTAATTAATTGCAAAAAGGGAATTATGAGACTATCTTTTCGGTAACATGACCCTGGAATTGAATATTTTTAATTTTTAGAGAAACCCTTCTGGTTTTGATAATATGGAGTTTTCTACTGTTAACTGAGCAGAAGATTCTGTATCTGATGATGATTTTAATGACATGTTCATTGTTTGGTATGAGTCTTTTCTTATTGATGCTGAGCCTGAATGTGATGTGTTTGAATTTGATGACTTGTGTTCGACTGCTGACTGTCTACTTGCTTCTACTTCCACTTCTGAGTCTGCTTCTTATTCTGTTCCCCCTCCTACTTCTCTTGAATTGAAACCTCTTCCTGACTGTCTTAAGTACTTGTTTTTAGGACTCGATGAATTCTTAGTTGTCATTATTGCTTTTGGCTAGACGAGGACCAAGAGAACAAATTGATTGCATTACTTAGAGATAATAAGAAAGCCATAGGTTGGACCTTAGGAGATATCAAGGGTATTAGTCCCTCTATTGTGCACATAGAATCTATTTAGAGGACAATGCTAAGCCCTACTAAGACTATCAAAGGCGTTTGAACCCAACCTTACGGGAAGTAGTTAGGAAGAAGGTGATTAAGTGGTTGGACCATGGGATTATCTATCCCATTTCTGATAGTGAGTGGGTTAACCCTATTCAAGTTATTCCTAAGAAGACTTGTATTAACATGATTAGAAATGATAAGAACGAGTTAGTTCCCACTCAAGTCCAATCTAGGTGGCGTGTTTGTATTGACTATAGAAAATTGAATGTTGCCACTAAGAAAAACTATTTTTCCCTTCCCTTCCTTGACTAGATGTTAAAGAGGTTGGTCGACATTCTTTCTATTGCTTTTTAGAAATTCTGGTTATATCCAGATGGCTATTGCCCCTGAGGATTAGGAGAAGACCACTGTCACATGTCCTTTTGGGACATATGCCTTTAGAAGAATGACTTTTAGACTTTGTAATGCCCCTACTACATTGTAGAGGTGCATGATCTCTATTTTCTCAGATTTAGTTGAGCAGTTCATGGAAATTTTTATAGATTACTTGTCTATGTTTAGGCCTTCCTTTGATGATTGTTTGTCTAATCTGAGGAAAGTTTTACAAAGGTGTAGGTGTTGTAATTTCCCGCAAGCGCAGGGTTTATCGCCGTAATAATTACGGATATCGGCCTCACGGATAGGTTATGAAACTAGATTACCAAAAATTCTAGTCTAATTTAAAATTAGATGCTAATTAACTAACTCAAAGGTTGAATAATTCTACAAATTAATGGACCAAACTCACCTAAATTAAATCTTGAAATTGCAAGCAAGCACTTTTCCGAAATCAGGCCAAAAAAATAAAAAGGCCAAACTGTAACAAGTTTGAGTCACCAACACCTGGTTGCAATTATTCCATGAATTTGAGCAACAGAGGAACACGAAAAGAAAAAAACAGAGGAACATGAGCAGAGCAACGCAAATCAGAATGAGAGTAATGCAACGGAGCTTCAATCCCAACCCAAACATTTGAATTAACAGCACCGGGAGTTAAATCTTGAAAGCTTCATTCGAATTCAACAAACTCAGGCTTAATAACATGAAATTGGTGAAACAAAAACCTAGATTTGAAATTGAAATAAAAATGAAGATCGAAAACTAAAACTAAATTTGAAGGCCAAATCTCCTCTTTTCTGTTTACTAAGCTTTGCTACTCTCTACCACTACCTCGTCTCCCCTCCTCCACCTCCATTAAATCCACCTCCTTCCCCCCTACCGGTTCGACGCCCATTTTTTAAGCGCCAACCTCAACCCCTTCGAATGCTTGAAAACCGCCTATTGATGACGATGAATAATGGTGGAGTGAATGAGGGGAGTGATAGAAAAGAGCTTCAGTTACATTCATGGGGGAAGGAGAAAAGGCTTGAGGGAGCGGAAGGGGCACAAACGTTGCCCTGTTTTCAGGCCCCTTGTTCTCTGGTTGCTGAGTCAAAGAGAAAGAAGAAGAAAGGGGAAGCTGATGCTGGCACGTGAGGGAGGCACGTGGCCTCATAAGTGAAAGAGAACCGAGAGAGGGGGGGAACGGAACTGGGCCAGGAACAGTGGAGGAAATGGAGAAGGAGGAGGCCGGCTCAAAAGATAGAAAGAAGAGGAAAATATGTTTGGGGTGGGCCGCTTGTTCTGAGCTGCATTTTTGGACATCGAATTCTTCTCTTCTTCCATTTTTCCTTGCTTGAACCAATCCTTGAGCTAGTGATTATTTTTCCATAAGTTCCTAATTGGTCATTTTCTTCTTCTTTCTTATATGCTTCAATCTGATCCAAATCTAGCACTTGTTTGAGCGGATTTATTTATTTTCTTCAAGGCGTTTTCAATTCCTACAAAATAAACAAAAACATTATTAAAAATCTAATTTAACGATTTATTTAGAGCAAATATTAGATGACAAAAGGGTATAAAATATCATCATTTCAGGTTAAATAAAAACCCCCCCACCAAAGTTTTGCTCGTCCTCGAGTAAAACAAAACTAAAAATCCTAGAAAAATAAAATAAAACAAAATACTAACTTACTTTCGTAGGAATTACGGTTGCACTTAGCACGTGCAATAAGCCCTTTAAATCCCTAGGTCACCCCTAGTGGACGAGTAAGGTCTTGTGAGGGTTTATAGCAGATTTACCCACAAAATCCATAAAAAGAAAACAAAAATGGAAAATCAAAAATCTCTTTTGTTTTTCTAAAATTAATATGCACAAAACTAAGGAAAGACATATACACATTGTAATCAACTAAATCACCCACATAGAAAAGATCTTAGCATGCATTTAAACATAATATACTCATCAAGACTCTCTACCTCATGAATGACAGCAAAGCACTAATTGTTCACCCAACTGTACATCAAAACTTTGAATCCATCCCAGTGCTCGTGTGCAAGTGTATCATCATCTTAGAGCTCAGGTTTACCAAAATTAAACTCAACCCCATTTGACTGACACAAAATACAGTATTGACTTATCAACATAGGAAGCAAGTTTTCCCAGTAGCGGTATTGCCTCAAAGGGTAACATCCAGTGGCGCATGTCTCAAATGGTTACTTGTCATTCCAAATTTCATTTTATTTCCTTTTCCTATTCTTTCTTTCTTTTTTTTCAGTTTTTCTTTTCCATTTTTTTCATTTTTTTCATTTTTGTTTTCTTTTTTTTCCTTTTTCTTTTGTTTTTCAAGATAAAAAAATCAAAGTAATTGTGTCTAAAACAAGTGGGGGAGCCGATCATGAAAAACTAAGACCTTAAGACAATGAGGATGAAATAAATAGGGACTGGATCACACAGCGATAATGAACAAATGGGGTTAGAATTAATTAGGGCTAAGAATGACACACCGAGGATGGAGACCTAACATGCACATCACGCTTACATACAGGCTAATAGTCAAAGCACGGGGAATTTAAACTGATCAGAATAGTACGAAACCTCCCAAAAACAAAACAAAAATCTTTTCAATAATTTCTAGAGATGGAATTGAAGTAGATAAGGCTTACTGATCTAATTTCAGAATAATTTCAGGCTGAACAGTAGGGAGAAACATCTGACTTTGAACTAGGAAAAATGTCACTTTATGCTTGAAAAGGGGATATGCGTAGGCCACATTATTTCTAGAGATGGAATTGAAGTAGATAAGGCTTACTGATCTAATTATTAATCTTTCCCCGAGCATTTGTGTGAAAGAGGTGAGGTCTTTTCTTGGACACTCTGGCTTCTATCCTCATTTCGTTAAAGACTTTAGTAAGATAGCCAAGCCTTTGACCAAATCTTTTAGCTAAGGATGTGCCATTTCACTTATTTGAGGAGTGTCTTGTGGCATTTACTAACCTTAGGAAGGTCTTAACCTCTGCTCCCATTCTTCATCCTCCTATTTGGGGAGAGCCATTTGAATTGGTGTGTGAAGTATCTAACTATGTTGTTAGGGTTGTTTTAGGGCAACATGTTGATAAGAAGCCTCGTGTCATTTATTATGCTAGTCACACTTTGAATGATACCTAACTAAATTATGTTGTCATTGAGAAAGAATTCTTGGCTGTGATATTTGGCTTTAAAACGTTTAGACCTTACATGTTGGGCCTTATGTAACTGTTTATACTAACTACTCTGCACTTAAGCATCTTCTTTCTAAGAAGGATACTAAGTCGAGACTTATGAGATAGGTCTTACTTCTGTAAGAATTTGATTGTGAAATTAGGGATAAGAAAGGTTCTAAGAACCTTGTTGCTGACCATTTATCTAGGGTTCTCTGTGGTAGAGAGCTTACGTCTAGTATTTCTAAATGCTTCCCTGATGAGTAATTATATGTAATCCGCCCTAGCCCTTGGTATGCTGACATTGTGAACTACCCAGTGTTTGAGGATTGGACTAAGAATGATAGAGATAGGTTATTCCACCTTGTGAAATTCTTTATTTGTGATGAGCCTTGCTTATTTAAGTATTATTCCGACCAAGTCTTTAGTAAGTGTATTCCCGATCATGAGATTAGGAGTGTCCTTTCATTCTGTCACAACCAAGCATGTAGAGGGCATTTCAGTGGGAGAAAGACAGCAACCAAAGTTTTTCAATGTGATTTTTCTTGGCCTACCTTGTTTAGAGATGCTTTTGAATACTATAAGAGTTGTCCTAAGTGCCAACAGTTGAGTAGGATAAGTAGGAGAGACATGATGATACTTAATCCCATCATTATGGTGGAGGTTTTCGATGTTTGAGGTATAGATTTTATAGGATCATTTCTATCTTCTTTTGGGAATGAGTATATTTTATTAGCTGCGAACTTTGTTTCTAAATGGGTAGAGGCCATCTTTACTAGGACTAATGATGCTGAAGTGGTTGTAAAGTTCCTTAAGGAGAATATATTTGTTAGATTTGGCATGCCTCAAGCTATTATTAGTGATTAGGGTACCCACTTTACTAATGGGTCTTTTGATGCCTTGTTGATGAGGTACTTCATAGCAGGGGCGGAGCTATGGTGGGGTCACGTGGCGTCAACCGACCTCGTTTAAAAAAAAAAAAAATCTGCTAGTTAAGTTAAAAAAATAAATAGCATATATATGTAATTTGTGATGGACCAATTGCATCAAAACAAGATTGCTCTGGTGGTAGAGAGGGTGTGGAACTCGGACAGAGCACTCCTAACGCGTCCCAGGTTCAAATCTTACCGTTAGTGTTTACACTCACAAGCTCTCCGTTCTTTTTTTCCCCCCAAGTTTCGGACTAAATTCTGCAACTCTCCCCTTCTCCTCATTCTATTCGCCCCACTGCCTAGTCATAGAAATGCAAACGCAGCAGCCAGTCCAGCCACCACGCCTAGCCGCTCAGACCCACCTAGCTGTCCACCACCGGAGGCGTTCGCTGGCAGCCACCGTCAACCCTCTAGGCTGTGCGCCCCTGACACTGCGCCACCCACCATCGATTTGACCTATGAAGGTATAACCCGTAAAACTCTGGATAGTTTTTTAATTTTCATTTTCTTTATCAAATTTTTGATTGTTTACCCTCTAATTATTTAGATAGTTAGATTAGTTTCAATTATTGAAATCATTTGACGAAATTGACTATAAATCACTTGTCAATTGCAATTGTATACATTGTTCACTCCTTCGATTCTCTTCTGATTAGTTATAATTATTGAATATCCTTCACTTGCCTAATTAAATCTTTTTTTGTCCAGTTGAAAATGCATAGACATTTCAAAAAGTTGGCTACCAAATCAATTCCTTCAACTTCTGCATCTGAAAATTCTCCTTTGAATCAAGAAACCGATGAACACAGCACTCAAATACAAACCCCAAATTTTGATGCAAACACTAATCCCTCGTCTTGTGGGAGAAGCTGAGTTGATTCGAGTGCTCTTCAGTCAGATCCAACTGAAAGAAAACCAATTTCACATTATCATCCAAATAAACATGATGAGTAAAGAAGAGCTTATATTCAAAAAGGCCCTTGTCAACCCCGAAATCATACTATTCCTCAAAGATTGATGTCTGGAAATTATCGTCGTTTCAATGAGTTTTGGTTTGATATTATGGCAATTGGTTAGAATATAGCATAAAAGAAGATGCGGATTTTTGCTTGTGTTGTTATTTGTTCAAGAATGAGCATGAAAGTTCAAGTCATTTTGGAGGTGATATATTCACTTCTAAAGGATTTAGAAGTTAGAATAAGACAGAAAGATTTAAGATGCATGTGGGTGGGTCAAATAGTGTCCATAATCAATGCGTGAAACAATGTGAAGACTTGATGATGCAAAAACAATCCATGCAGACTGCTTTGGATAAACAGTTAGAGCAAACTAAGTCTGAGTACTACACTCGCTTGAATGCTTCAGTTGATATTGTGAGATTACTTTTGTTTTCTGCATTGGCATTTCGAGGCCATGATGGAAATGAATTGTCGAAAAGGAAAGGACTTTTTAAGACTTTCTGACAGTTTCATGCGGAAAAGAATGACATTGTGGGAAAGGCCATTTTAAAAAATGCTCCAGGCAATCATATAATGACTTCCCCTGACATCCAGAAAGAAATTGCAAATGCTTGTTCAAAAGAAACTGTGAAGGCCATTCTTGAAGAACTTGACAATAGATATTTTTCTATATTAGTTGATGAATCCTGTGATGTATCATGTAAATAACAAATGGCTCTCGTTTTAAGGTTTGTTGATAAAAGGGGATTTGTTATGGAGCGTTTGGTTAGCCTTGTTCATGTGACTGATACTTGGCCTTCGGCATTGGAGTCTATTTATTCATTGCTTTCTGGATTATCATTAAGTTCATCTCGAATAAGGGGACAAGGGTATGATGGGGCTAGTAACATATGAGGTCACATTAATAGGCTTAGAAGCTTGATTATGCAGGATTATTCATCAGCCCATTATATTCATTGCTTTGCTCATCAACTTCAATTAACTTTGGTCGCGGTTGCAAGAAATCATAATGATATTGGATAGCTTCTTAACTTGGTTGGTGTAATGTTGAATGTGATTGGAGGTTCCTATAGACGTAGAGATGAATTTCGAGAAAAACAAGCAGAAAAGGTTGAAGAAGCATTACGTATGGGTGAGCTTCAAACTGGGTGAGGTCTAAATCAAGAACTTGGGCTACAAAAACCTGCAGACACTCGTTGGGGCTCTCATTTTAAAACATTCGCCAATATTATTATCATGTTTGATCGAATTCTTGATGTGCTTGATGTAATTGGAGATTATGCTAATCATCTAGAAGACAGGGTCAAAGCCAAAAGTGCTTTAGATGGCATGCAAAAATTTAAGTTTGCTTTCTTGTTGCATTTAATGAAATTAATTTTAGGAATTACAAATGCTCTCAGTCAAGCTTTATAAAGAAGAGATTAAGACATTGTCAACACTATATCATTGTTTGGTTCAGCTAAGCGACAGCTACAAATGACAAGGGATCAAGGATGGGATTCTTTGTTTGAAAATGTTTATGCATTTTGTCACAAGTACGATATTGAGATTCCTATCATGGATGATTTCCATGTTATTCAGGGATAAAGCGTAAACCGCATAGTTTCTAAAGTGATAAATGAACATTACTATCATGTTAATGTGTTCTACACAATTCTTGATGTGCAGATGCAAGAGCTTAATAGTCGCTTTCCTGAAGCGGGCACTGAGTTGCTTCTCGGTGTAGCTTGTTTGAACCCAGCATATTCATTCTCCAGTTTTGATAAGGAAAAAATACTTCGAATGGCTCAATTGTATCCAGATTATTTTGATGAGTTGGGCATTGAGACACTTAGTTGCGAACTTGATACTTTTATTGTCAATGTACATGATGATGAGAGGTTCTCCGACTTGAGGGGAATTGGTGAGCTTTCAAGGAAATTGCTTCAAATGAAGAAGTATCTGAGCTTTCCTCGCCTATATCTACTTGTGAAGTTGGCTTTACTTTTACTAGCTTCCACTTCAACTATTGAAAGGGTATTCTCAATGATGAAGATCATCAACACCAATTCGCGCAATAGAATATCAGATGAGTTTTTAAATGATACTGTTATTACTTATTTTGAGGATAATCTTTTTGAAATAGTATCAAATGATGATATCATGTATCATTTTCAAAACATGAAGGTTCGCCGAGGACAATTACCTTGATTGCATTAGCTTTATAATTTCGGTTTTATGACTATTGTTAAATTTCAAATTTCAAATCATACGTGTGTTTGAGTCCCAACCCCGCTTGAATTAATTTCTGGATTCACCACTGCTTCATAGTCTATAGACTTACCACCCCATATCGTCCTCAGAACAGTGTCCAGGCCAAAGTGTCCAATAGGCAAATTAAAAAAATACGTGAGAAGACTATGAGTAGGAATAGAAAGGATTGGGCCGACATATTTGTAGATGCTCTTTGAGCTTATAGAACGACTTTCAGAACTCCCTTTGGTATGTTACCTTACAGGATTGTTTATGATAAGTCTTGTCATCTACCTATTGAGATAGAGCATAGAACTTGGTGGGCTAGTAAGATGCGTAACTTTGACTTGACTGAGGCAACTGAGGAAAGAGACTGTAACTAAGTGAGTTCAAAGCGATAAGAGTTGAGGCTTATGAGAGTGCTCGATCTTATGAAGAGAGGGCTAAGTTATTTCATGATAAACATATTCTTAGGAAAGAGTTTGCTCCAAGAATGAAAGTACTCTTACATAATTCTAAGCTTCATTTGTTTCCAGGGAAATTGAGGTCCCGATGGACGGGTCCTTATCTTGCTTCACATGTTTTTCCTTATAGTGTGGTCGAAATACAGGATCCTGAAAGTGGTGCCAAGTTTCAGGTGAATGGCCGGAGGTTGAAACTATTTTTGGAGCTACTGAATATGTGGAGTGTCTAATATTCCACAAGCCAAGTTCTGATCAGTGATGTGCTTCTGAGATAGCTCGTGGATACTTAGTACCCGACTTGGTTTGATTGAGATTTCTTTCCTTTCTTTCTCTTTTCCTATTTTTCTTTTATTTTCTTTCTGTATATTTGGATGCTTTTCCTTTTTATTTCTCCTGTGTGTATATGTTTGTATATTTTAATTTTAGAGTCGTGTCCTTTTTCTTTTTAGGTCTTTTTTTTCTTTCGGTATATTTGTCTTTCTTTTTAGTTTTTATTTTTTTTGGGTTTCATTTCACTTCTAATGAAGGACACTATTTAATTTAGGTGTGGGGTTGAGAGACTACATAGAAAAAATGAAAAGATTTTTATTTTGTTTTAGGAATTTATGTGCGATTCTGATTGATTATGTTATCTTTACCTATGTATTAGGTTGTCTGTAGATATTGTGTGAATCATAGAACTTAGTCCAAATCATGGTGTTTGTATACAGTCCTAACTCCCGACATTTTTCGAATGCAGGCTTGACTTTGGTAGATGAACCTGTGAAATTTTGAGACTTAAAGACTAATTCATCATTTTTGGTCTCAAATGTTTCTTTCATATGTGACTCTTCCATAATTACATATGTAGACCTTGTTGTGATTCTCTTTGAAATCACATTTAGCATGTGCATTATGATAATATGATTGAGGCATTCTTTGTTCTGTGAATCACATAGCCAAATCACCACCCTAATTTGGAATGTTTTACCCTTTGCTAGTCCTTTAAGCCTTGACTAATTTTTATGTGAACCCTTCATTTTAGCCCATAGCCTAAACACATTTCCAATATCTAAGCCAAGACTAGTAGAACAATGCTCTATTATTTGGTAGGTAGCTTTTGGGTATTTTATATAATTGGTGGTTAATTTAGGTTAGCTGTATTGTTTGGAAATTGAGCAGTGTCATTATTATACATGTCATTATGGAAAAAAAGAGGTAAAAACAAAAAAAAGGGAAAAAAAAGTTGCCAAAAAGTTGAAAAAAAATCTCCAAAATTGCAAAAAGAGTTGTGAATAAGAATGTTTGGCATGGATCTTGTCATTGTATACACTCATTTCCAATGGTTTCTTCTGATGGGTGTGTTCTTATTTTGCTTTGGGAGAAGGTGTGGTTATTATAGTTGGTGTACATGTCGGCTGCTTTGAAGTCACTTGGGTTTTAGCTCCACATTTCCTAAAATGTTTGTCTCTTTCCCCACCTTTACCTTAGCCCTATTACAACCCTGAAAAGTCCTCTTAATTATCAACTTGTGTATTGCATTTTAGTGGTGGATATTTGAGAATTTTAGCAAGCCTATGGTAGGTTGTATGATTGGAAGATGAATTAAGTGAACCTTGTTATATTTTAAACACATGAGTGGGAGCGTTCCACTGCCCCTAAAGGTTAGGTTCTACCATTCAGATAGGTTCCTATTTCTTAAGTGGGGTGAAAGTTTGTGTACATATATCATCAGTGGGGATTGAGAATTTCTTAATATGTATATTATGTTTATATGTGATCTTATGCTTAGATTACTTGAGTGATGTGGTTCATTAAAATATGTATATTTTTCCTCAGTGTATACATATGAGTTTTGAAAACCCAAAAAGATTTTCAATTTTCAATTTCGTTTTCATAACTTTTGTGGGTATATCTTCCATAACCCCTCAGAACACCTTACTCATCTAGAGATAACCTATAGGTTTAAAGGGCTTGTTGCATATGCTAAGCGCAACTGTGATTCCTACAAAAGTGAGTTAAGGTTCCGTTTTCTTTTCTTAGGATTTTTAGTTTTAATTTTACTCGAGAGCAAGCAAAATATAGGTGTGAGGGTATTTGTTCAACCCAAATTATTACATTTTATACCTTTATTATCTAACATTTGCTCAAAATAAAGGATTAATTTAGGATTTTGACAATATTTTTATTTATTTTGTAGGAATTGAAAAAATAAACAAATTTGCTTAAACAAAATCAAACTCCGGATCAAGTCAAGCAAAGTAAGAAAGAACAGGCTCAGCCCTCTTGCACCACGAAGCTTAGTCATGCCAAACTCAGTCCCCTCACCTATCTCCTTCCTCCCAGTCTCTCGTGGGCCTCTTCTTACTTCCGGGGGCCCATTCATTCCCCTTCAGCTCCGTCCTCTCCATTCGGTCCTATTCTATCTCAGCCACGACCCAAAGTTTTCTCCCCTACCTTGTCTCTTCTTTCTTTCCCCCTTCTCCCTCATTTGGCCTTCCTTATTCCATTTACCACACACGTGGGCCAACCTCCCTTTATTCTAACCTCACGCCAGCCCTTCCTCACTTAATCATGCACATAAAAGTCAGGTTATCACGACTTCTTCCTCCCCCTCATTTTCCCTCTCCTGTTCCAATCCAGAAACCCAAAAGCCCATGGCTATTGTTCTGCTTCTCTCTCCTTCTTCAATCACCTTCATTCAATTTACCCATCACCCATATCCAACTGTTACCTTTATCAATACACCCAACATCAACTCAGCTCAGTAGTTACAAGTAGTAAATAGAGAGCCTTGATTCAAGTGGGGGAGAGTCCCAAGAGTTGAAGGGGAAATATAATTGGAACGAACAAGTGAATTCAAGAGGGGGGAAAGAAGCATAGTAGAGGATAGAGTTGAATATTCCAGTTCAAATTTAGCCATCGTTTCCACCTTCATTTTTTTTTATTTTTAGATTTAGAATTCAGCTCTCAAATTAGTGTAAGACTTTGGGCATGTTGGTTTGATTGAAGGTTGCAAATTTAGTTTTGAATTGCACATTATTGAGTTGAATTTCTGGTTTGTGTGCCCCATTTCTTCCCCTGTCTAATTGTCATGTTTCAGTCGAATTTTTTATTCTGATAGTTGCGCTCTTCTACTTATCTCGATCTGAGTCTAAGTTTGGTTTGTGCTAGTAAAGGAGATCAGCTGTCAGGTTATAATCTCTCTAAAATTGAACTTTTATTATTTTGGGTTTGTGAAGATCTGCAAAGTGGATTGTTTTGCTACTAATGGTGTAACAACATTGGCTCTCACTTGGTTACTCAACTTGGATTTTTCTTTTCGCTTAGTCGCTCATTGCTTAGGCTAACCTGTTTCAATTTTGAATCTTGATAATAAATCGAAGCTTTTAGATGAGATTATTTCAGTACTGGGTTCTCAATAATAGTATGGTGCTAGTTTGGATCATTTGTAATCGAATTTCATATCCACCCCCATGGAGCAACCCCTAAGTGTTATGATGGAAGTCATACGCTTGCGGTTTAAAACTTTATCATTATTAAAAATCACAAAAGAAGGGCTTGTTTGGCAAATAAAGGGTTGCAAGTATATTTCTGCGACTCAGCTCTGCTCTTTTAATGGCGGCACAATTTAATGTTCTAATATTAAACAACTGCCCCAATAAGGGCAATATCGATTAAGTGTCTATAATCTAGAATCATAAAAAAAAAAGAAAAAGGGAAAGGTGTTGTGACTATGAAGTTCACTAAACACCTTATTAGGCAAGCCTCAAAACATTATTAAGATTAACTTATTCAATTATGAGCATTTTTCATTAAATAGTCCATTTTGAACAGAAGTTAGAGGGCCTCCCAACCATAGAAAGAGTCAAGGTAACTCATTAAATAATGGAGAACATCACATGAGGTACGTTTATTGCCTATGTCTCTACAAAGTTCACACTTCTTTTATTCAAAGCAATTAAATTATGACATTTTCTTTATGGCAATATTTTTATTTAGTTTTGCCTCTCCACACCAAAGAGCTTGCCTTGAATCACCTATAAGCGAATATCAAAAGCAATTATAATATAAACCTGGCCATTGTCAACTAGCTTCGGCCGACCAAACTTCCTGATCGGTTTGGGTATGTGATTATGAAAGGAGAAAATCCCTATGATCGTGACTATCCGTAATAAGGGCTCAATGAGATAATAATTATCACAATGTCAATTTTCACTATTTGTCATTCTTGGTTATTTCAAAATTAAAAGAAATGAAATATGCACGCTCACTAGACTTTCGAAATTGTTTTTACTGTGTAGGGGTAGATGTACTAGGCTTTGTTCATTTATTTTTGTTGCTTATTTTGCTTTTGTTTTTTTATGCAAGGGTCTACTCCCATAAAAGCTGAAGGTATGAAGAAGTAAGGTGTGGGTTTGTGTGAAGTTGAGTTGGGGAATTTAGAGGCTCACAGTGGCAGTCCAGTCAGCAAGAAAGTCCTAGTAGTTGTCTAAGTAGCAATAAAGATGTGACTTACCCTAAGTGTGTGCTATTTTACCTTAACTTATTTTGAATTTAAGTCTGACTTTATGGTAAACTTGGTTATATAATGAGACTTAATATCATAACATGCTTGGTGACTGGACGGTCTCATTTGATGGGTGCTTGGATTTTTAGTATTGCGCAGTCCTTGAGGGACAGCGGTAACATTTCAAGCTTGATTTGTTTTCCACTACGCGTAACCATAGTTAGTTGGTTAATTAGGACTAATCTAGGGGTTATAAGGCCTGGGGTGTTACACTTATGGAAACAATAAGACCACAACTTTATGGTAACTAAGTTGTTATAGGGCCAATTATTTTGGGTTAGATAAAGGTAATTGGATGTTGTAAGGAGTTGATGGATTTTGTGATAATGTAAAGGGTAATATTACCATTTGATTAAAATTTCATCATTTACAACTGCAGAGGGGAAGAGTTGATGTAACTCAAGCCCTTAAGCACAAAAACTTTAGATAAATTCTTTTTCAACTTTAGATATTTTCTTTTTAGCTATATACACAATCATGTATTGAATGCTTTAGATAATTTCCTGAGCTACTGTCTCTACCTTCCTGGATCTATTACCAGAAGTTCTTGGATTTCTTTCACCTCATATGGTGTATATAGTAGCTGCCACAGATATACACCATAGTTGCCTCTTGCCTTTTAGGGAGGATGTCTGGCTATCCATTTGATAGTCTTATCTTGATCAATGTAAGGGACAAGAACATTAACCCGCTTGAAAATAGATTTAAACACCTTTTGACTATATTGACAACAAAGGATAGAGAGGCATGGTCTTCTTCAGCACACCACGCAAGCAACACTTGGTATCAGTTATAATGCCCAACTTTTGCAATCTGTCCCTAGTAGATAATCTATCAAGGATGCTTCTTCAAAGAAAAAATATGTATCTTGGGATATGGATCTACACCACCCTATTTTAGCATGGTTTTCACTGTCAATCTAACCCATGAGCCATTTGTAGCCATTAGAAATTATGTAAGTACCTGTATAATTGCTATTCCAACTTGAATTTATAGCAAGTCTGCCTCAGAGTTTAAGAAACTTTTTCCAATATTCTGGAACAACAGTCCAAACATTAGATGCTTCAAGTGAGTACCATTATCCCATTTCACCTGTAACTAATTTTTTTTATTCAAAGCAAGACACCATATATACTTAGCTATGGCTGCTCAATTCCATATTTTGCAATTCTTGATGCATAGACCTCCAAGTGCTTTTGCTTTGCATATGAAGTCCCAGGTTTCGGGTGGTTGTTTCATATACTCATTACTTCATGCCCTTAAATTTCTACATATAGCTTCCACTTTCTTGATTAAAGGCTAACGCAATATAAAAATTCCTGTAGAGCAAATAGCATTGCATTTATCAATTGTAATTTGACAGCAAATAAAAGAAGCTTAGTATGGCAACAATTAATTCTGTTAATGATCTTCTTAATAAGTATGCCACAATTTGTTGTTGTCCACTTCCTTGGACTGAGGGGGACACCAACCTATTTGACTGGAAAGTCTCGGTTTACAAAATCAGTCATTCTTACGATCTGATCTAAGGCTTGCTCATTTACACCTGCAATACAAATCTAGGAAATGTTAGGATTAGCATGAAGACTAATGGTGGCAGAAAAATGTTGGAAAGTATCCATGATTAACTTCAGCATAGGATATGGGCTTTGTAAAAGGCTACAAGTTCATCAGCAAAGCAGAGATTGACCAAGCTACCGTTCTTACACAATGGGTGGAGTCTAAATTGAGAATTTGAGGTTGATTTGGCTAGATACCTGGTAAGATAGTTCACAACTAAGACAAAAATTAGAGAAGTTACAGGTAGTTAAAAGCGCTTTTATTTAATGCCAAAATTTGGCGGGAAATTTAAGCGCCTGAAGAACCTGCTCTACAAATCTCCAAGAAATAGTATCATAAGCCTTTCATAAGTCAATCTTGTTAGGCATCTGGAAGAGACCCTATCCCTTTTATAAAGCTCTCAAGGTCTTGGGTTATCATCAAAATATGAGATATAAGTCTGCCCTTGACAAGTTAACTGATTCTTATTTATAATGAGCCGAAGGATGGGTTTTAGTCGAGAACAAATCATTTTGGAGAAGCATTTAAAGATAGTTTAGGAACAAGCTATGGTTTTAAAATCAGAAGCTAGCAAGGGATTGGGTATCTTTGGCACCAGAGTGATGACAATTCTATTCCAGCACTTGGGTAGATAGTCATAATCAAAGAAGGTCAAAATTGCATTGGTTACCTCTTTTCCAATAATGTAGCAGCTAGCTTTAAAAAACCTATTAGCCATTAGAGTTATGTCTCTTATGATTTAGAATAGACAAAATAGTTTGCTTAACCTTTTCCTCGGTAAAAGGCTTCATTAGGGCTATTTGCTGTTCAAGAGAGAGGCATGGCCCCATAACTACTATATTATCATTAACATTTTCAAAAGTAGACAAAGGCTAGCCTAGAAAACTAGAATAATATTGAACAAAATAATCAATAACCTCGTCATATTAGGAAAGCATCTTACCATCCTCATTCTAAACAGAAGATAGCAGTTTCTATTTTAGTGCAGTGCAGAAATATCTCTCATTTTGATCTCCCATGTTTAGCAAACAAAAACATGAGGAACTAGCTTGCCATTTCTTATACTCTTGTATTGTTGTTTTCTCTAGCTCATAAAGGTTTGCATAATTGGGATTGACATGAAGACTTTTCTTAATACGAATCAGGTTGTCTCTAGCTTTAGTAACATTTAGCTGCACATATCCAAAATGACTTTTATTTAACAGTTTGAGAGGTTTCTCTAATCATTTCAATTTCTTTAAAATCTACATCATAAGGGAGCCATAGATAGGCTTGTTCCAAATATCCTTTGCCATAGTTAGGAAACTTTCATCGGGTGCCCACATGTCGAAATATTTATAAGGGACATATCCCTATTGAGGAACTTAAAAAATCTAATAAAATTAGACAATGATATGATGTTCGTTTTGCTAAGATGCGGGCTCTAGTGTTTATAAATCATGTAACTAGCTTTTATTTACTAAGGCTTTATCAATTTTGGAGAAAATCCTGTTAAATCCCCTTAACATAAGTTCCTCTAATCTAGCATCATGCAAGCAGTCTTAAAATCTTTAAATCTATCATTATGACAACTTTGCCACTAATTCTATCATCCGCATGTAGCACACTATTAAAACCACTTAAGAGAATCCAAAGGCCTGGGATGCTAGCAGCCTTCTCAACAAGCCAACCCCATATAAGAAGTTTGTCTTCAAGTTCATTAAACCCATGAATGATTGCTCCTCGAAAGATTTTCTTAGAGAACAGATGAACTGCCTCACAAAAGATTGCTTGTTTAGTAACAAACAATATTGTAATCTAAAAATCAATAAATTCCTACATAAGCTAAATTCTACCTCTAGGGTGAGCTTTATAATTCACATAAAAGTTCCAGTTAGGGAAACTAGCAGAGATTTTTACAAAATTGACTTCTCTGACTTTAGTCTCGACTAAATCTATCAATTCAATTTTATTCTTTCAGCAAAAAGCTAGCATATCTTGGTGCTTATTGGGGGCATTCATACCAAGCGACAATGTTATCCATGTTCAGATGAATCATGAATAACAAAATTCCCTATATTCTTATACTGCACAGTGTCATTGGCTATGATGATAGTTCCTGTTTGAATTAGATCCAGAAATAGCATAAGTGTTAACATAATAGGAATACTATTAGATTCAAATGGTGCCTGAGTTGGAGCAACATATTTTTGCTTAGCCATAGTCTATTCACCTTGCTCAAATTGTTCTCCTTTAATGGATTGATGTTGACAATGTAGGTTTTCTTTTCATTCGGTTGCACAAGCTTTGGTCTCCATTCCCAGCGACCTTCTTTTTCCTTATAATCTACATCAGTATGTCCATACCCAGCACATTGATCACAGTTAATTGGTTGCCATTCAATTTGATATCCTAATGGACCATAATACCTCTCTTTCTCTCAAACACAATAGATATAGGAACGGTTGTCACATGAGCATAGTTAGCTCTAGTTTTGAATCGAATATTCCTATCTGCCATGATGGGTTCTCCTCATAGACTTGCTAGCTTACCCAAAGAGCTTAACACTAATATTTCAGGTCTAAACCTAAAAATTGAATCCAAAGAGGGACTCATTCAATCTATTCCTTTCTAACATTTGTTACCTATGGTCTAACAATAAAACATTGTTGTTGAAATGATAGAATCCTAGTTTCAAAACTTGATCTCCGTAATGAACAAATTCAAATTGAACAATTATTACGCCATTCTTAAGCACCAAGATCTTATCTATCCCATAAGTCACCTAAATACAACGGATAAATCCTTTTAAAATTGTCAGGGGGAGCACTCATAACATAGCAAATAACCATAGATTCCCAATAAGCAACCCTAGATTCTATATCATTAAGCTCAAATTTAGTACACACTACATCATTTTCTTTTCGTGAAGGTATATAGCTTAGCAGCTGTCCAAAGTTCCGTAATTTTGAGAAATCAAGATTAGCCTAAATAGATCGAGCCCTTACCTCTTCATTTTTGGCAGCATCTGCCTGAGATAGATGACACTCTATCCTGGTCTCTTTAGTAATTATAGCTTTAGCCATAATCACATACATGATATGGGATTCTATCAAACTTTGCGGTGTCTCTAGTACTTTTTCATTGACTTTGGGTTGATTGGGGTGAGAATTGTTTTGCTTATTCCTAAAGGTGAAGGAATAGCAGCTTTTGAGGCTTTCATTTAAATGAAAGGTGTAATCCTTACTGAGGTCTTGCCTTTCTAGCCATAACGTGAGGAAATCGCCAGAGCTCACAACATGTTGATTCATGCATACACTTTTTTTCTGGAAGGAGTTTTATATTGTATAAATTAATTTTTCAAGTATGTTGTAACATTTAAATTATTTTATTAATATTGGTAAGTGATAAGCTTTGTACATCAAAATGAACGTACCCAAATTACTATGCCATTGGAGGTGGAAATTAGTGAAGTGACTTATAAGAAAACAATTACTAAGTTCCACAAAAAAGGCAAAGAAATTAAGAAAAAAGTATTGAGAATGCAGTAACTTGGAAGAAGCATATAGTAGCCTCATATAGAACTAAGTACATTGTTCTTTTAGAAGGAAATAATTATTTAAGATAAGGACTTTAGATGGAAGTCAACAAAATAATGTAGTATTAGGTACAATCTAAACATATCGTTGGCTATTAGGCAACCGGTTCAAATGTAACACTAAAAAAGAAATAAACATAAGTAAAATATAGAGAAACTTTTTAAAAATATCAAATTATGAAGACAAATAAAAGTACAATATAATTTCTTGTGAATTCTTATATCTTTAATTAAATTCTTCCCTCTGATTAAATATCATAGGACAATGTCTAACTTATTTATTTTCTTTATTTTGAGATAATATCTAAATTTTAATTTAGGTATAAAATCAATACAAAAGTTAGGTATTGAAAAAATTAAAATGAGAAAATCGCAATATTGGCATATATATATATATATATATATATATATATATATATATATATATATATATATATAATATATATATATATATATATATATATATGAATAATGAAATAATCTTCAGACATTGGTTGAAAAAGTAAATAATTTTCACATCATCTAATTTCATAATTATGAGGACTTGGAAAGTGATGAAATAAGTCGGAAAGAGTTAGAAGGAATCGAAGGGACGTAGAAAGAGTTAGAAATAGTCATAACTTTACTTCCAACCCAAGAGAACATGCCCTTAATCTCTCACTCTGTTTATTTTTCTATTATTCTCTCTTATGTAATTAGATGTGTATGTTTTATTTGATTAGTATTACGCATGCATAGTTGTGGCTTTGAACATCTTAAAAAAGGAAGACAATTTAGCTATTATGAGGAACACATATGAAATTGCACCAATTATGACGTTGCATGCGTCCGCTTAAAAAAATGTTTCTTGCCAAGTGAACATAAAACCAAGCTTCAACTAATAGAATGAATGTGCCTGATTCTAAAGTCCCATTAAGAAAAGCATATGTATAATATGATAAGCACAAAACCTATGCTCCCCTTGGTCACAAAGGAGGAGGGAAACGAAGGGCTTTTTAACATAACCACTCATTATTTCTCTTTTTCTTTCATGTTGGATGAAGATAGCTAGACCATCGTTCATGCTGGTGTAAAATACTATATGATCCTAGAAGTATGTATAGCAATAACGTAAGCACACGGTGTAAGTCGTTATACTTGAGGGTCGAATCCCGGTCAAATCACTAACTACTAATCCATAACAACTAAGTTGAAAGCAGTAAACAAGAAAACATAAATCATTTAACCTGCAAAATTTAAATCTAACCCAAATATGATTAAACCTAGAAACTAAACAATTGCTAATAGACGAATTAGTAGAATGAATAAGAAAGCAACAAACTTGATTCATGATAAGGGACAGAGAAAAGGGCAGAAGTTATCAGGAATAGATTGAACTGAAAGTGAAAATGGAAAGCAGGCTAAATTGAATAATCAAAATATTAAACTTGGATTAAATTTAAAAGTCATGAATTAAAGTTTCAAGAAGAAATTGATTAAACTAAACCCACTTTCGAACCTAAACTAAGCTATTCTAAGCTCCCAAACCCTTCTTTTATAGAGGTGCTAGCCATCATTTACTTTCTAAATTCTAGCAAGAGTGTATTTCCTATTCTTTAATATTCATCAGTACTAGGAAACTGCCCACAACAAGAAAATTACTTGGAGCCAACTTGATTTTTAGTTTTCACTTGGCCAGAAACTTTCTAAAATCAGGTCCAATTAGTCTTGCACATCAAGCTAATGACCCGAAATATTTCATCAAATTACTATTGCACAAACATACAAAATCCAAAAAAATGAAAATAATCTTGATTATGATAAAAAAAACTAAGTAATTAAAAGCATGTATTTAGTCACTTTTGGTGGCAAAATAAATATTTCCACATCTAAATTTTACCCATCCTCAAGAAAAATAAAAGAGAAGAAAAGAGTATCCTAACCATCTAACTCACTTTCGTATGAATAATTATTGTACTTAGTACATGCAACAAGCCCTTAAACCCCTAGGTTGCCCCTACTGAATGAGTGTGGTCTCGTGAGAATTGCAGAAAATATACCCACAAAGCCTTGAAAAAGAAATGAAAATTTTCAAACCACACACAAGTATACACATGAGAAATTGTACTCACTTCAACCAACAGTATCACCCTTGTAATAATCTAAGTACTAGCCCATACACAAGTACAATATACATGTCAAGACTCTTAGCCCTATTGATGACATCCAAACAACAATTTTAATGGTGAATCCATCTTAGTGCTCATTGTACAAGTGTACAATTACCTAGTACAATTACCTAGGAGTTAGGCTCACCAAAGTTGAGCCAATTCTATTTGAGTAACACAAACTATTTTATTGACTTGCTCACATGAGAAGCAAGCTTTCCAGTAGCAGTATTGCCTCAAAAGTAGTACCCAATAGCGAATGTCTCAAAGGAATACTTATCATTCTCGAATCTACGACTTATTCTACCCTTGTTTTTCTGTTTACTAATTTTCCCCCATTTTCTACCTTTTAAAATTTTTTCCTTTTTTTGGGACTCTTTTTACTTTTGTTTTTTTTTTTTTAATGCAAGAATGAAAGCAAAACCAAAAGGAACTATATAACAAGACAACTAGAAGAATCAACCATGAAAGCTAAAATCCTAAGACAACAGTGATATGTAAATATAGATTAAACTCAAAATTATAATGAATGATGAGTTTAGAACAATTAGGATGATACATGTAAGACTAAGCCTTCTCATGCACATTACACTTATATACAACCTAATAATAAATCACAATGGGTCAAAGTCAATCAAGATTGTACAACTCCCCAAAATCACACAAAAATAGAAAATCTTTTTTCTCAAAAATTTCTCTTTTTTTCTTTCGTTTTCAAAAATTCGAAGCATTGTCTCCCCCTTGCCCACCGCCCAAGCACTAGGATCAAAATACATTTGCATCGTAGGTCATAAGTCTTCAATAACACAAGAGAAATTGGGAAAGAAGAGGAAAAAGAAAGCACAACTGTACAAAACTATACAAAAGGGATAGAATAATCATACCAAGTTGAGCATGGGTTATCCTCGAATAGGGATGGGAGTTGCACCCAAATCCGAAAAACCCGCCCCGAACCCGCCCCATTTATAGCGGGTATGGGTATGAGAACTTATAAAAAAAGGGTATGGGGCAGGTATGGGTATTGCGTTTGAAAATGGGTGTGGGTATGAATATGGATTCTTAAAACCCGTACCCGATTGTGTACCCGATTTGCTAATAAAAGGCGACCAAAATACGGTAAAATTCAAAAATAAATGTTTGGCATGAAACTCTAAGTGTATAGTGTTTATTTATGTAGAAATAAAAAATTAATTTTTTTTATATTTTTAACTTCCGTGAGTTTATCCGACATGAATTTAAGTAGTATCGCTTGAAATTGCTAATCAAATATACTGTGCATGCAAATATAGGTTGAATATGGGTGACACTTTGCGCACTCTATATATACCCGAATAAAAACCAAAAAATCCGATGGGTATGAGTACAATCATCCAAAACCTGATGCGTATGAGTATGGGTATGGGTATGGGTATGACTTTTGAAAATGGGTAGGGGTACGGGTATAGCTCAACCCATCCCGAACCCGCCTCATGCCCATCCCTATCCTCGAACTATGCCTCTCGCCGTGGATACCAAGCGAGGCCCAAGAAGCATCAACCATCCCCCTTCTTTTATGACTCTGGTCTCTAATTCAAATGTAGTCCATACTCTCAAAAGCTTGTCATATATATGCAAATGCATCTCATGAATATGCATGTAAGAGAACACAAATATCATTATTGTAATAATATACAGTACCCTTTGTTATTTGTTAAAAGCCTTAGAAAAGTTGGAAAAATGACAGAAAAAGGTGATCTACACAATGTTTCTAGGCACGTATTCTAGATATATACAATAAGGACCAATTAAGGGATTATACCCTCCATGGTTACCTAGGGACCTATCAAAGTCATTGGTCATCCCCTTAAGTCTTTCTATCTCAATATCCATGAGGCCCAAATCATCATTGAGGTTAGTTATCACACAAATCATCCACAGGCCTTACAAATGAATACACAAGGGAAAGGAAGGGGTTGAGAACAATTAAGAGAGGATGGGAGTACTAAATGGAGTTACGGGACACATGGTCATCAATCTCACAGCTAGGAGGTGACAACTCAACCATTCCCTCCTTATAAGATTCCTATAATGTAGTCTCCTCTAATATAATGCTCATCCTCATCAAAATTCTGCATGCACCACTCATCAAAACTAGACTCAAACTCATAAGATGTACTCTGTGAGGCTCTCCCAAGTGAACTAGAGAAAGATGCCGGTCAAGAATAAATTGGAGTTCCTCATGGGAATCCATCATCAAGCTATTCTCAATAGGGGGCGCAGGTGTAAAAATAGGGGAATAACAATCTATCTCCCCCTTGAGGTGAAACACACGATTTGTTATCAAAACTCTAGGACTCAAAAGGAAAGGGGACTTAAACCCACCAATAAGACATTCCTTGGGTGGGGTAAAACCTACATTATTCAGTCTTAATTTGGCACATTGCACTCATTATGTCTTTGAACCAATTTTGAAAACTTGTTAAACATACTATGCATCTTATGCTCCATTAAATCAAATGTAGATTTTTTGTTGCTCTAAATTTTGGATTTCATTTGAACATATCGTGGGTATGAGTCAGTGTCATGGCCAAACCAATGGCAATAGTCACAAACAAGAAGAACATATTCAGGGATGCATGGGGGAGAAGCACAAGGAATCACAAATTATTCCTCATAAAAAAATCTTGTATGGGAAATGCACAAATTGGGAAAGGATATCCTAGAGGTGTAACTAGTCATTTCGAACTCAAAAGTAACCCCAGTCACCCACTCAAGTAAGTCCATAGCCTCACCAACATTTTCGCAAAGAAACTTAAAATAGTTTAAATAAGTTCGAGTCTCACCATTCAACCCCCATTGATCACACTCAAAATTTTTCACCTTCGTACGCAGTGATGATGTGGAGTAATAAAATTTTTTTAGGTGGTCAAAGTACGTCCAAAATTATTTGTGCCCATGTTAGGTGAAGTGCATAAATAGTAAATTGAATACCTACTGTTTTATGGAAATAATTTTTAAGAGATAACATTTTTGGAATGTTTTTTGAAGTGCCTACTACTTTAGGTAAACTATTTGCAAGGGTCAATATTTTACGAGACAATGATTCTTATGGGTTTTTCTTTCAAATCCAACCCAAAACTTTCTGAATTTTTTGTTTGACCTAGAATGGGGTTCAAAGTGCAAACACTCGAACTTTTGTGCCTTTTTTAGGAAACTATGCTTGTACTAATGTTTAAACTTCTTATAATGATTTTACCAGCACTAGTTATCGCAATCTATTATTTGTATCATAAATATTATATTTTTTGTGATTAGAGGCCTACCATGCTTAGCAAAATAATAAAGCTTAATTAGAGAATTTCAACCAATACCTGAACTTAGTAGACGTTAGACTCTAACGTTCCTTTAGCTTCCAGTTTACAAGGATTGCTAATCTCAATGACACCTTTTTTAGATCAGGTGCAACACAGATCTGTTTACTTTCCTATCTCGGACTATAGTCACTAATCAAGCTTTATATTTTTAAGGATAGTGGAACTTAATCAAGAAATTATAATATTAAAGACTAAGGTCTGATTGAATAACATTCCTTACTAGAAAACTACTTTTATTGAAAGTTTGAAAGTAGAAATATTATAATGGGAAGATTTGAAGAGGGAGTAAACTGCTAAGATCATCAGAGATGCTTACTCATAGAGAAATGGAGATGTCTGACTTCTCTTTTGATCAAGTGTGCTCAAGTGATTGTTTCCCTTCACAATACTCTACTTCTCTTTTATAGAGGAGATGGAATACATATGATTCTGTAATGGCTATGGTACATATAATGTTACAAGATGCTTTCACATGGCTATAGTAGACTACATTATTTTACTAACTTGGCACTTGAAAAGATAACACATAATGGTGCATCAACTTTTTAGAATACTTAATTCTGACAAGACTAGTGATACATATTGAGATTCTTCATCTGTTCATCCCCAATAATATTTTCTAGTCCATCGTTATCCAGATAATCATTAAAATTTTCATCAAGTTCAAGATGTTTGGATCCCATTTTTCAAATAATTCATGTAGCTATCTCTTTTCTTTTTCTGATAAAAATTTCTTAGCCCCAATATCAAAGAGATAATCAAATACATCTTCTGAAGTAGCTCATTCTACCTTCATATATTTGTTGAGATCACTATGTTAAGTGAAAGTAATATTCCTACAATGCATTAGTATGTTTCCTCATTCAATCGATGCCCACATTTGATGATAAATGTTGTGAAAACCAATAACTCTTATTGAAGAAGGATCACTAGGTACTTCTAGTCATTCTAGAAACCATTTTGTTGTTGATCAGCGAGATGTTCTAGATCAATTAATTGAATAAGATAATTGGTTTTTTCATTTTCATATGCGATCATTGTGCAATGTACCTTAATATACAACTTCTATTTTATGAAAATTTTATTGGACCATCAGAAGATATAAAAATCTAATGGATCCTTTTAAACATATAATTGTGAAATTTGATTAAAATTCAAAAGAATGGGTACTTCAGATTAGGGATTTCCAAGAGGTGAGCTACCATCCCGTATTCCCACTCTTTCATGATGTGGTCATCTAGAGGGATTGAATTTATTGGGAATTTAGCACCACCAACTCCAATCCATCAAGGAAGAAAAACTTAATACTCCATGATTCCTAAATATCATAGGAATAATTATGATAGTATCGATGCATGTAAAGCTTGTCGAGAGTTATAAATTTAACCGCTACTTCGATTATTAAATACTTTTTTTATAGCATAGGGAAGTAGGGATCGATCCACGAGGAAAGATTGTTTTAAAAAGGCTAGCTTAATCCTAAATGATTTTATTAATCCAATTTATTAAATCTAATCTTAATAATTCTAAAATAATTAAAATCTAATGAATAAAAATCTGAAAAAACACCCAATGATGCTCCTAAATATTTGGATGATATTCTGGAAAGAAAACAGCAAAAAGCTTTCCTAAATAATCTAGAAAAATAAAAACAGAATAGTAACTGAAATTCTAATTAAAAATCAAAACAGCAAATAATAATCAGAAAATAAATATTAAAAATGCCAAACAGTAACCTAAAATATTATTATTTAGGTGTATAAGCTTATAGCTCCTCAATTGTATCCAAATAAATTCAAAAAAATCAAATCAGAAAATTACCACAGAATATCAATACAGAATATTAAATCTGAAATAACAAATAAAATAATCTGCATAAATATAAATACGAAAATAATCAAGAAAATTACCCTAATTCGAGGACTCAATTTTGCTGGACTTAACAAAATTAACAATTAAAATTGAAATTTTCAGAATTAATAGCCTAAAAACCTGCACATATCAATTTCACAAAATAATTCTGAAAAACTATCAAATAACTTCCAGAAATTACGAAATTAAATATGGGCAGACTAGGACATTATATGAACTCTAGGAACTATTAAAAATCGAAAAATAACAAAAATAACTATTTTTAGTCTAATTTCTAACAAACCGGTAATTAAATACTAAAACTGAATATAAATCAATCTAAAATTATAACCACTCTAAAAATTAAAATTTAGACACTCCTAAAAGACTATACTTTTTGGGGGGGTTGATTGAAATTATGTTGAAGCTAATAAAAATAGAACGAAAATTAACAAACTAATCAAATTCACTATAAGCAACAAATAATGATCAAAGTTGTCAAATTTATGAAGGATACTTAGTATAATCTCAATCCACCATGCAAATTAATATTTATCATTAACACACAAGTTAATTTCATTCATGAGTTAAACTGTAGAAGATATCCACTAGCGGTTCTTCCCCGTTTTTTCATAGATTCTAGTTTAATTAGGTCCAACCCTAATGTAAACCCTACTAATTTGATAATCTTTACACCAGCGCAAAAATTTAATCAAACTAGAGCATTAAGAATTAGAAAAATATCATTTAACACTTTGTAACCAATTTACCAACAAATCGATTTAACAAAAATCTAAAGCGATTACCTAATTAAAAGAGATGGGTTCGAGCCATCCATGATTAATTAGGGTGATACCTAAGCGTAAAAGACTATAACTTTTACGTATTATTGTCTTCTAAACTATCAATCGAAATCGTATTAAACTAAGTAGCATGCATTCTAATTAATTTAACACGAATATCATAAACGATAAACGCTAATCGCTATAGAATCATGAATATAAATCAACTAAGTAATAAAGGATAAGACTTGTTTCAAAATAGTAAATTTAGCATGGCTTCATGAAGATTATACTAAGCAAAAAAAAATTACTCAATCATATTAAAAATAACATCACAAAATTCACCCAAATAAATCATGTTTAATAATTAACTAAACAAGATTGAATAATCTAAAATAAAATAAAGTAAACAAAAATAAAGAACAAGGAACACTACACTTTGGCTTTAGGGGGTGGCGTGGCTGTGATCTTTAATGGCTACCATGAGCCGGTTTTGATGAAGGTTAGATGATTGATGAATGATGATGATGATCGGATGATGATCGTGGTGATGAATATGGTGATGGAGAGGATGAAGAGGAAAGATGAGAGTGTGATGGAGTGATGAGGAGATGATCCCCGGAGATGATGAAGGGGTTGGCGTGATTTTTGTGGTGAGGTGTGGCTGATTTTTTTTGTGAGGGAGATGAAGATAATATATGATTTTATGATGGGGAAGGTAGTTAGGGTTTTTTTTCCCCACTTAGATTTCTTCTCCCCCAAGTCTTCTAGCTCTCTCTAACTCTTGTAACCCTAACCCAAATAAATAATTATGAAAATAATTTTTTTCCATAAATTATTATTCTTAGACCGTCTTGATAGCCAAGCGTGTAAAACCCGAACTTTGACGTCTTCTCTTCCCTTTTTATTTTATTAATGCCTAACCTGTAAAATATATAAATTAAAGTAAATTAGACGCAATAATATATATAATATAATCAAAATAATTATTAAAACAATACATGATTTTTTTGCTTAACAAATTCCCCTACACTTAAACTTTGGACGTCCTCGTGTAAAGAAATCTTAGACTCGACTTAAACTTACTCTCTTTCTTTCTTATAAAGTCATGCATACTATGATATTCATACTAGGCCTTAACTTGCTTTATAAACAGTTTTATTGAAAAGTGATTAGTTTTTCTTCATACAGGTAAATAACTACTAGACATCCAACTACCATCAAAGAGTTTATTCATCAACCTCACAACATTTCCTTAATGAAATAACAAGATCAATAATTATCCATCTCTTTTAAATATGCATACACCGATCAAGAGGTCTAAAAAATTTATGATAGAAAATTGATGTACGGTATGGCTATAGAGACAATTGAACTAGGTAGAATAACTCATTGATTCTAAACTTGCCTTGTACTTTTTGCTTCTTCTTCTTCTTCTTCTTTTTCCCCCCTCAAACTCCACTTTCGCACATATTCGAGACCCATATAGGGTCTTAGAAATTAAACACTCTCTGTCTTACCCTCACCCGAATAGAGGTGCTGGAGCAAACACTTTATTTTTCATTTTTATTTATTTCAGTGACTCACTAGTATAGGAAGCAAGCTTTCCAGTGGCAGTATTGCCTCAAAGGGTAACACCGAGTAGCGCATGCCTCAAAGGCGTACTTATCATTCCCGACTTTCGCTCCTTTTCTTTTTTTGGGGGGGGAGTTATTCTACTAATTCAATAGTCTAGGAAATGGGTAGGTCATTTTATTGTCTCTGCACGGCTATATAACATGATAAAATAAGATGAATAATTATGACAGTTATTCATTAAAGAGATATATGAAGATCAACTCAAACTTCTCTGAAAGACAACTAGCATGCTTAGAAGTCTTCACTCATAGAAGAATAAACTACAAAATAGCTAAGAAAACAAAAGAAAATTTTAAACAAGTAAGCCTAGCATAAACTCATAACATGCATTATTTATAAGAAAGAAAAAAAAAAATTTGTGGGGCGATTTTCTTTGTGTTTTTTTTTTCAAGAATAAAAACTGCAAGAATTAAATGCAGGATGCACCCCCCCACACTTAATTCATGCATAGTCCCTAATGCATGCAAAAAGATAGAAATAATGAAAATAAAAACAAAAGTAAATGGATACTTTCCTGAAAACATTGGGTTGCCTCCCAACCAGCGCCTTTGTTTACAGTCGTTGGCTCGACTTTATGAATGCTCATGGATCCTCAAGTCGGATCTCTTCTATTAAACATACCTAGTCTCCTTCATAGAATTGTTTTAGCCTGTGATCATTCACTTTGAAAATCTTGTTAGTAGCAAAGGATTTAATCTCTACAGCACCATGGGGATAAGTCTTTACTATCATAAAGGGTCCTAGCCACCTAGAGTTTAACTTACCAGGAAAAAGTTTCAGTTTAGAATTGAATAATAGCACTTTCTCACCTACCTGAAATTCTTTCCGAATAAGTTTGGCATCGCGAAATGCTTTGGCCTTACCCTTGTAGATGATTGAATTGTCATAGGCTTCTAAGCATATCTCTTCTAGTTCCTGCAATTGCAATTTACGCTCTTTTCCTGCTAACTCATAGTTAAGATGACATTGTTTCACAACCCAATATGATTTATGTTCTATCTTAACAGGGAGGTGACATGGCTTTCCAAAGACTAATCTGTAGGGTGACATACCAATTGGAGTCTTATATGCAGTCCTATAAGTCCAAAGAGCCTCATTTAATCTAAAACTCCAATCCTTCTTATCTGGCTTAATTACCTTTTCAAGGATGCCCTTAATCTCTTTATTAGAAATTTCAGCTTGGCCATTAGTCTGGGGGTGATAACTAGTAGATACCTTATGAATTATATGATATTTAGCTAACAAGGCACCTAAAGTTCTGTTACAAAAATGAGTCCCCCTATCACCGATGATCACTCTTGGCACTCCATATCTATGCAAAATTAGAGATTTAACATGTTTCACCACAGTCTTAGCATCATCAGTCCTAGTGGCCACAGCTTCTATCCATTTGGATACATAATCAACAATCACAAGAATATAGGCATATCCAAAAGAAGGGGGAAAGGGTCCCATAAAATCAATACCCCATACATCAAAATTTTCACAAACATAAACATTACATAAAGGCATTTGATTCCTTCTTGACAAGTTTCCAGTCTTTTGGCACACTTCACATCTTTTGCAAAAATCATAAGCATCTCGAGAAATAGTGGGCCAATAAAATCCACACTCAAGCACTTTATGTGATGTTTTTTTGGGTCCAAAATGTCGCCCACTTTCTGAAGCATGACAAAAGGTTAGAATGGAATGGATTTCACTATCATCAACACAACGCCTTATTATCTGATCACCACAAAATTTCCATAGATATGGCTCATCCCAAACATAGTATTTGGATTGAGCTCTTATCTTTTCTTTTTCAGCTCTAGTCAACTCAATGGGAAAAGTTTTGGTGACTATATAGTTTACAATATCAGCATACCAAGGCAACCTACTAGTAACAGCATACAGAGTCTCATCAGGAAAACAATCAGTAAAAGGGTTACCACTCTCCCCTGTTTCAAGTCTAGTCAGATGGTCAGTAACTAAATTCTTAACTCCAAGTTTATCTTTAATTTCCAGTTGAAATTCCTGCAGTAATAACATCCATCTAATCAACCTGGGCTTGGAATCTTTCTTTTCTAACAAGTGTTTAAGAGCAGAATGATCAGAGTAAACAGTAACTTTAACACCCAACAAATAAGGACGGAACTTTTCAAGAGCAAAAACAATAGCATACATCTCCTTTTCTGTAGTGGTGTAGTTACACTGTGCAGGATCAAGAGTTCTAAAAGCATAGTAAATTACATGAGGTACCTTCCCAACTCTTTGACCTAGAACTGTCCCCACTACCTTATCACTAGCATCACACATTAACTCAAAAGGTAAGGCCCAGTTTGGGGGTTGCACAATAGGAGGGAAAGTCAATGTTAACTTTAACTGATCAAAAGCCCTCATACAATCATCATTAAAATCAAAAGAGACATCTTTTGCAAGCAAGGCACATAAAGGAGAAGTAATCTTAGAAAAATCTTTGATGAACCTCCTATAAAACCCTACATGTCCTAAGAATGATCCCACATCTTTGACACACTTTGGGTAGGGTAAAGACTGGATGATGTCAACTTTAGCTCTATCTACCTCTAATCCCCTCGATGACACTACATGTGCCAGTATTACCCCATACTCCACCATGAAATGACACTTTTCAAAATTCAAGACTAAATTGATTTCAATGCAATGTCTAAGCACAAGAGTAAGATGATGCAAGCACTCATCAAATTAATCACCATGTACAGTAAAATCATCCATAAAGACCTCCATAATCTTGGTGATAAAATCAAAAAAGATACTCATCATACATCTTTGAAAGGTAGCAGGTGCATTACATAAACCAAAAGGCATACGTCTAAAAGCGTAAGTGCCAAAAGAACAAGTAAAGGTAGTCTTCTCCTGATCTGCAGGAGCTATAGGACCTGAATATAACCTGAATACCCTTCCAAAGAGCAATAATGTGACCTCCCAGCTAATCTCTCTAACATTTAGTCCATGAAAGGCAATGGGAAATGGTCCTTCTTAGTGGCCTTGTTAAGCTTTCTATAGTCAATACACACTCTCCAACCACTTTGGACTCTAGTAGGTATCAACTCTCCTTCATTGTTTTGCACTACTATTATTCCCCCCTTTTTAGGAACCACATGAATAGGACTAACGCACTTAGAGTCAGCAATGGGGTAGATCACCCCAGCATCTAACCACTTAAGAATCTCTTTTTGGATTACCTCCATCATAGGTGGATTAAGTCTCCTCTGAGGGTCCCTCTTAGGCTTAACATCTTTTTCTAAGGTAATAGTATGTGAGCACAAGGTAGGGCTAAGGCCTTTGAGGTTTGCTAAAGTCCAACCTATAGCTTCGTTATGTTCTCTAAGCACTTTAATAAGTTTTTCCTCCTAGTCCAAAGTGAGTACACTAGAGATTATTACAGGTAAAGTTTCATTGTCCCCTAAATAAACATATTTTAAATTTTCAGGTAAGGGTTTCAATTCCAATTTAGGGGGTGAGATGCTCGAGGGAAGTAACTTAGCATACTTTTCAGGTAGTTCAAGTTTGTTAGGTCCATTATGCTCTTGCAAGTAAAACAAGGACCGTATCATATCATCTAAGTTATCATTAACTTGATATGGCACTTTCTGAGACTCAGTATAATGAAGACTCTTACTAAGCACAGTAAACAGTTCATCCTCATGGGACAAGTCATAGACATCTTGAGATAACACATCAAAAACATCAAGTGCATATAGGTAGTTAACATTAGATGGAAATCTCATGGCATCAAAAATATTAAACTTTATAACCTCACCATCAAATTCCATGGTTAATGCCCCTTCGTGCACGTCAATTTTAGTCCTAGCAGTTTTCAAAAAGGGCCTGCCAAGCAAGATGGGAATATCATGACATGCTTCACCTATGGTCATTACATAAAAGTTAGCAGGAAATACTAGTTCATTCACTTGAACCAAAACATCCTCTAACACTCCATCAGGATAAGTATTGCTCCTATCAGCTAATTGAATCACTATGCCAGTTTTCTTTAATTCTCCTAGGTTCAGTTTGTCATAAACAGATCTAGGCATAACATTAATAGAGGCACCTAAATCAAGCATAGCTTTATCAAAGCAAAGGTTTTCTATTTTGCAAGGGACAGAAAACACACCAGGGTCTTGACACTTAGGGGGAAGTTTTCTTTGAAAAACAGCAGACACATTTTCCCCCACACTTATCTTCTCATTACCAATGAGCTTCCTCTTGGTAGTGCATAATTCTTTTAAGAACTTAGCATAATGAGGCACCTGTTTAATGTTATCAAGGAGAGGTATATTAATTTCTACCTTCCTAAAAGTCTCTAAAATTTCTTGGTTATCCTCAGTTACCTTAGACGCAGGGCTTCTAAATCTACTAGGGAAAGGTGGGATTGGCTTATAAGGTTCTCTTTTCTTTTCTCCTAATTCCTTAGTAGTTTGATTAGACTCTGTATCTAATTCTAGTTCAGCCCCTTTCACTTCTAACTCAGGTTCCACTTCTCTATTCTTCGTAGCTTCCTTTAACTCTTTCCCGCTTCTAAGTGTTATGGCGCTAACATTCTCCTTGGGGTTAGGGTAAGGTTGAGATGGCAACCTATTTTGCAATTGAGCCTGTAATTTGCTAATTATGGTATCAGTCGCTGTTTGTCTCTCTTGAACTTGCTTAAGAGTGGTTTCCATACTATAGAACCTATCATCCATTTTCTTAAGGACTTGTTCTAGGAGGAAATTGGTCCTATATTAACTAGACGGCTGACGAGAGGGTTGGTCAAAACCAGGTGGATTAGGCTTAGGGCCATATCTAAGGTTAGGGTGGTCTCTTCATTCTTCATTATAAGTATTCGAATAGGGATCATACCTCCTTTGATTTTAGTTAGAGTAAAGAGCATTAACATTACCTTCTTATAAAGTAGGACATGCATCAGTAGAATGCACTTCTAGACAACAAATACCATATATTACTGCTTTTTGAATACCCCCAGTAACAATCTTATTTAACATAGCAATAATGTGAGATAACTGATTCTCTAGAGATAAACTAGAACCTATCTCATTTACCCTTTTAACTTGTGAATCCCTAGCATCAAACTACTGAGTATTTTGGGCCATTAAATTAAATAGATTTCTAGCATCAGTTGGGGTTTTATTAACCAGAGCTCCCCCACTAGCAGCATCAACCATATTACGGTCCATAAGAAGTAAACCCTTATAAAAATATTGAATCAATAGTTGTTCAGTTATTTGATGTTTGGGACAACTAGCACATAACTTATTAAATCTTTTCCAATACTCATAAAATGTTTTCCAATTCATTTGTTTGATTCCACATATTTCTTTCCTAATCGATCCAATACGGGATGCAGGAAAAAACTTTTCTAGAAATGATTTATGCAATGCAGTCCATGTAGAAAAAGATCCAGCAGGCATATAATATAACCAATCCTTAGCATTACCAAGCAAAGAAAAGGGAAAGGCCCTTAGTCTAATTTGGTCCTTAGGAATTCCTTCAGGCACCATAGCAGAGCAGGTAATAAGGAATTCACTAATGTGTCTATAGGGATCCTCTCCAGCCAATCCATGAAACTTAGGTAATAAATTAATAAATCCTGAGTTTAATTTCAAAGGCTTATCTGAAACAGTACAAGTAATGGACATTGGCTGGGTTTGTAAGTTAGGAGCAACAAGTTCTCGAAGAGTAGACATGCTTATCTCTTTAACCCTAAAACTTACTGGGCCAGGCTGACTCTCTTTGATTTCAGCTCTCAATGATTGATCCCTGACCTCCCCAATGTCCTTATCACTCCTTAATTTCATGCATTACAAGAAGTCCAACAAATAAAATAGAATACTAAAGTTAAAACAAAACAATGAAAGGAGTAAAATTAAATAGAAGTGAACAAGCAATTTAATTTTCTTTCCCCAACAACGGCGCCAAAATTTGTAAACCTTGTCGAAAGCTACAAATTTAACCACTACTTCGGTTATTAAATACTTTTTTTATAGCATAGGGAAGTAGGGATCGATCCACGAGGAAAGATTGTTTTAAAAAGACTAGCTTAATCCTAAATGATTTTATTAATTCAATTTATTAAATCTAATCTTAATAATTCTAAAATAATTAAAATCTAATGAATAAAAATCTGAAAAAACACCCAATGATGCTCCCAAATATTTGGATGATATTCTAGAAAGAAAACAGAAAAAAGCTTTCCTAAATAATCTAGAAAAATAAAAACAGAATAGTAACTGAAATTCTAATTAAAAATCAAAACAGCAAATAATGATCAGAAAATAAATATTAAAAATGTCAAACGGTAACCTAAAATATTATTATTCAGGTATATAAGCTTATAACTCCTCAATTGTATCCAAATAAATTTAGAAAAATCAAATCAGAAAATTACCACATAATATCAATGCAGAATATTAAATCTGAAATAAGAAATAAAATAATCTGCATAAATATAAATACGAAAATAATCAAGAAAATTACCCTAATTCTAGGACACAATTTTTGTGGACTTAACAATACCTAATAATCGTGAATTAACAATTAAAATTAAAATTTTCAGAATTAATAACCTAAAAACCTGCAGAGTAGGACACTATATGAACTCTAGGAACTATTAAAAATCAAAAAAGAACAAAAATAACTATTTTTAGTCTAATTTCTAACAGACCAGTAATTAAATACTAAAACTGAATATAAATCAATCTAAAATTATGACCACTCTAAAAATCAAAATCTAAACTATCTAAAATTACTTGGACACTCCTAAAATACTATACTTTTGGGGGGGTTGATTGAAATTATATTGAAGCTAATAAAAATAGAACGAAAATTAACAAACTAATCAAATTCACTCTAAGCAACAAATAATGATCAAAAGTTGTCAAATTTATGAAGGATACTTAGTATAATCTCAATCCACCATGCAAATTAATATTTATGATTAAGACACAAGTTAATTTCATTCATGAGTTAAACTGTAGAAGACATCCACCAGCGGTTCTTTCCTGTTTTTCCTTAGATTTTAGTTTAATTAGATCCAGCCCTAATGTAAACCCTACTAATTTGATAATCTTTATACCAGCGCAAAAATTTAATCAAACTAGAGCATTAAGAATTAGAAAAACATCATTTAACACTTTGTACCCAATTTATCAGCAAATCGATTTAACAAAGATCTAAAGCGATTAGCGAATTAAAAGAGATGGGTTTGAGCCATCCATGATTAATTAAGGTGATACCTAAGTATAAAAGACTATAACTTTTACGTATTATTGTCTTCTAAACTATCAATCGAAATTGTATTAAACTAACAAGCATGCATTCTAATTAATTTAACACGAATATCATAAACGATAAACGCTAATCACTATAGAATCATGAATATAAATTAACTAGGCAATAAATAATAAGACTTGTTTCAAAATAGTAAATTTAGCATGGCTTCAAGAAGATTATACTAAGCAAAAAAAAATTACTCACTCATATTAAAAATAACATCACAAAATTCACCTAAATAAATCATGTTTGATAATTAACTAAACAAGATTGAATAATCTAAAATAAAATAAAGTAAACAAAAATAAAGAAAAAGGAACACTACACTTTGGCTCGAGGGGGGTGGCGTGGCTGTGATCTTTAATGGCTGCCGTGAGCCGGTTTTGATGAAGGTTAGATGATTGATGAATGATGATGATGATCGGATGATGATTGTGGTGATGAATATGGTGATGGAGATGATGAAGAGGAAAGATGAGAGTGTGATGGAGTGATGAGGAGATGATCCCCGGAGATGATGAAGGGGTTGGCGTGATTTTTGTGGTGAGGCGTGGCTGATTTTTTTTGTGAGGGAGATGAAGATAATATATGATTTTATGATGGGGAAGGTAGCTAGGGTTTTTTTTTCCCCCTTAGATTTCTTCTCCCCCAAGTCTTCTAGCTCTCTCCAACTCTTGTAACCCTAGCCCAAATAAATAATTATGGAAATAATTTTTTTCCATAAATTATTATTCTTGGACCGTCTTGATAGTCAAGCGTGTAAAACCCGAATTTCGACGTCTTCTCTTCCCTTTTTATTTTATTAATGCCTAACCTGAAAAATATATAAAATAAAGTAAATTAGACGCGATAATATATATAATATAATCAAAATAATTATTAAAACAATGCATGATTTTTTTGCTTAACAATGCAGGTTGTCTACCAGTCATTCAACCATTTTTTTTGAACATTGAAACTTATTTTTGCTTAAACATCATAAGAACACCTTAAGTAATTCATTTGTAATTCTAAAAGATTGAATCTCTATCCTATTAGATAAGCAAGTGATACACTTTTTGTATAAAATTCCAAAATATCAATAAGGATTCTATTAGAAGGAGAAACTCGTTCTTGCAGTAACAGTATTTCCTTTTGGATTTTCTCCTTTTTCGGCAGGGGTTCTGCTCTAATGATTACCATTGGCAAGCTCACAAGTTAAACTATATGTCAGAAATTTCTTCAATCACTGTATATGTTCAATTGCGAAAGAAAATTGGTTAAATCATAATTGACAACGCATGAGTCTTCCTTGCGCTTGTATATTTGATAAATTCTTTTTCACAAAATCAAGTGTTCCTTTGTAATCAGTTTGAATAGGCAAAGGCTTTGGGGCTAAAAAGATTAAAAACTTTTCAATTGTCCTCATGACTACAAGGATCTTTCTTTTCAATGTGTGGCAATTGCATTGTGTTTTATCAAAACTTCTACTGCATTATTTATAGAGTTTTTCTCCTTCTTTGATTTCAAGTACTACACTTCAGTGCTCATCGTTGACATTAGTCTCAAGAATTAAATCATCTTCATTATTAGATAAATTAAGAATAAGAAGATTTTTGCACATCTTTTTAAAGTTTTAGACAATCTTTGAACCAATTAGACTTCATGTCCAGCTTATTTATTTCTTGAGCTTCTGCTGTAATGGTTTTCTCCATTTAGCTAAATCTTTAATAAAGTTTAAGGCATAGGTCAGACATCCAAGAAATCTTTCCAGTTGCCTCCTATCTGAGATCTTCTCAGGAAAATTTTCTATTTTTTCTGAAATATGCTTTTGTAGAATAATTTGTCTAACTTTTATTGCCAAACCCATAAATGCACTTGTTCTTACCAAGAATAATAACATGATCAATGCATCTTTGGGTGACAACTAGAATGTCATATTTGTGTTGCTCTATAGTTTTGGAAATAAAAAGAATATCATCGATGTAAACTAGACAATAGTGACTAAGATTTTTGAAGATATTATCCATTCTTTTTTGGAATATTTGAGGTACATTTAAGACCAACGGGTATTAATATCCACTTATAATCCACGAGGAACACTAAAAGCAGTTAAAGAAATGCTTTCTTCGTCCATTTTTATATGCCAATATCCACTTTTACAATTCATTTTCGAGAACCAAAAGGCTCATTGAATCCTATTGAAAAGACAATTTTGTTAGAGATATAATAATCATCAAAGATAATATTATCATTAAACTTTTTATAATTGATTATCATTCTAACTTTTCGTCTTTTTCCTTCGGCGTGATTTTTAACCATGAAAACGGGGCTGGTATGAGAACTCTCACTGTTTCTGATTAATCCTTTATCCAAAAGTACATTGATTTGCTTATCAAATTTTTGGATATCTAATATTGATATACCATTTGTTTAACTCGAATAGTGTTGGGATTTAACAAAACAATCTTTGCAAACGTCTTATCTTTACCCCAAATTTAAGAGGATTATTATAGTAGAGTTCTTTGCATAATTGCTCTTATTATTCAACAATTTGCTCTTTAATAGATAACTCAAGTAGTAAGACTGTTAATGCTACTTCAGGTCGTGTAGAGATTACCTTCTCACCACGTTGACTACATGTATACTTAATCATCTAATGAGTGTACACTTTGTTTAATTTATCAATAGGAACCAAGTGCCCATTTGTTGTGAACGTGATCTAGCTTATGGTTTGTAGCTCATTAGAAGGGTTCATCAGTAACTCATAGAACTGGTATGATGCATTGGACTTCTCCTATTTCTATGAATAATCCTTACATGGCTTCATTGTGACTCATTATACTATTATTGGCTATTCTTACTTATAAAGGATTCTTTGCTTTTTTGCTACGGGAATTCTAGAAATAGATATCTTTTTCCAAAATAGACAGAACAAGCACTATCGATGTAAACACACCATTCATATCTATTGTATCTCTCCAAACATAAATTTATTGGGATACAAATGCTATCGGGATTAGTATTGGTGACTTCATAACATATTTTTATAGTCATATTTTTTATTAATTCATCCTCATAGATTGACTCTCTAATAGTCCTTATTTTGTACCCAATGACTTTTCTATCTAAGCTTATACTTCAATTTACACTGTGCCTTATGGGTTAAAAACTCATTTTACTCATTTTATTGGTCACACTAATTGTAGAATCTTCTTTAGTTGTCGAAGAACCTTCTCTCTATTCTGATCTTGTACTCTTGCTTCTTAATAATTGGGTTTAATGGTAATTTTTCCATTCTCTTGTTACATTTTTCTTATTGATTTTTGTGAGATTGGTAAACCTAGATATCTATGACCTATTACTCTTTATCTCCTAAGGATTTGATTTTATCCTTTGAATTTTTTTTGCATAGAAGTAAGACTTTCAAAATTTTTTCCTTCTATCATTGTTACCTTGGTCTTTAAATCTATAGTCTTATCTAATTTGCACATTAATTTTCAAAATATCCTTAGTGGGTAACCTACTCTTTTTATATCCATTCCAATTATTTTTATTGTAAGGTTATATGAAGTTTTTGGCAAATTCATCTTTTAGGCTCACATAACATCCAAGTCAACACCTGAATCCTACTTGACCATTATACAAATTTGTCTTTATCCCTATCATAATTTGATTGTTAAATTTGGTATGCCTTATATTATAAAACAAAGCATAAAGAGCGATATCTTTATCATAATACTGTAATAGTGTCATTTGAACTTGGACACTTCCAAAATGGATATGCCTATACTTTCTATTCTTTTTATGCTTAAGGACATTTTCCTAGTTAATAAGATTATTTCTCCTGCGTCATGTTCATAATCTTTTATCTCTAAATCCCTGTCCATCATCTCACATATGTATTTACTCTTTTAGTTGAAAGCTGAATTTTTTGTAGATCATGTCTCAGGACCCAATCACCTTTGACATTTTCATTCTCATTATCTACTGTGAATTCTTCTCCTTGAAGATTTCCAAGGCTAATTATGCTACTTTCTATCATATGACTAGTTTCTTTATAAGCCCTGTTCTATTTCGTATTTTTGAGAATTTAGCTAAGAGCTTACATCTCTTTATAGCTTCTTACATCTCCTTACATCTCCTTACATCTCCTTACACCTTCTGACATCTTCTTACATCCCATATAGTTTTTCTATAACATTAATTTATTTTAATTATAGAAATATGTATATTTTTTTAATTATGCTGCCAATATATAAAATTTGTAAATCTCTTATGAAATTTACATAAACATAAAAATATAATATAATAATGTAAATTATATTTGAGATTCAACATGAATAATATATGTTATTATAGATAGAATAAGTGATCATATTTTTAAAATTATAATATAAAGCTTTTATTCATGTTTAATTCTGAAGCATTTATGAAAATTATCAAACTGTATGCGATGAAAGCATTACAGCTGATATAAAGGTGGGTATGTTTCTTTAGGAAAAGTATAAAGTAGTTAGGCAAAAGTAGTACTGGCATTAAAATTTCTACAGCCTCCTGCCTGCCCGTTTAAGTTCTCATCTTTTGTTTTTATTTTTTAAAATTTTGGAAGGTAATATTCAATTTTTGGTTGTTTAATATAACAATACAATTTTCGTATTTTAAGCATTACTGATTAATGTTTTAAGGGTTTATTTATAAAATTTCTTGGTAACAATATTGACCATACATTTACATTTAAAATTGTTTACTTAAAATAAGATTTTATTTTAAGAGTTGTATTCAATTTTGTCAAAAAAATTTATTTTTCTTGTTATACTTTGCTTATTGGATCTAACTAATGTGAACATAAAAAACACCTCAAGTGTACGAAATTTTCTTGATGAAATTTATGGGGTTTAATATATTTTATTGTTATTTAACTAACTTAGTTAATAGTTTATTTTCAATAAGTTTATTATTTTAATATTATTATTTCTCATCTAAAATGTTCTTTGTAAAACAAACATATTTCGTTTCAATTATATTAAGAAATATATTGTTTACTGATAGTATCAAATTTTAGTTGTACATATGACTAATATATCATAATTGTCACAAATTATACTAAACAACTCTTCAATAATTCAATAACTCCTTATATCTGTCTTTACAGTTCCTTACAACTCTTTATATCTTCTTACGTCTTTTTACATCTTCTTACGGCTCCTTACATCTTCTTACAGCTCCTTACATCTTCTTACATCTCCTTATATTTTCTTACAACTTACAGCTGTATTTTATCACGAAATAAAATAGGCCCATAATCACTTTCTTCATATTCATCCTCTATTACTATTTCAACAATTCGTTTGTTGTTTTTCAGGACTAGGTCTAGTGCTTTTTCTTCACTAAGCTTAAAATAGTCTAAACTTCCCAATGTCTCTATAAGCTTATTGTGCTTCCTATTTTTTGCATTCGTTTGCATAATGACATACTTCTCCGCATGCCCAACACTTACAAATATTTTTTTCTACAGGACAATAAGCAGCTTTTCTAAAAGATCTATGCTTTTTGGGACTTGGCCTTTTATAATACTTTCTTTTGTATTTTCCTCCTCTTTTCTTGTTAAACTCCTTTTCCTATAAAATTTCTTTTTTCTTCTCTTCTCAGGTTCATTTCCCCATCGATAAGGAGTATCCCTAACAAGCTAGAAAATTTTTGTTCATTTTCTTCTGTTTTTGAAGATCAAGACATTGATAATTTACCCATTTTCTTAAGTAAAAAATTCTTGTTCTAAGAGTATCAATGACATCTACTTTTTCAAGCCATGTAATGTATTTTTTATTGATTATGGAATTAGTCAGATAAGGTAAGTTGTCATAAAACATATCAACATTGGTTTCATTATGCTCAATTTTGTAATAATATTGACTAAATTCAACAATATAATTTGCCAAATATCTCATATCTATGGCTCTATGTTATTGATCTTTCTTTGTCACTCTCTACCTTTTTCTTTAAAATCAAGTTTAGCTTCGACAAATTCAATTTTGATTTCCTTACAAATTTTTTTGGACATAGTAGCAGGTATTTCCATAATTTTGAACACATTTTTACCTTCCTCATCAAATGAGTCATACCAGTTAATCACAGTACCACACAAAACTTCGTTCAATACAGTTGAGGAAATTTTCAGCAGTCCATATGTTATTCAAGTTCAAGACACTATTCATACCCATTTTCAGTGCTCATATATTTCTTTTCTATTACGAGATCCAATAATGCTTAAGATGTATCCGGTTTGGTTAATTGGGGTGAGACTAATCTCTTCAAATGATATAGTTTTCCTTAGGATGAACCCGAAAGAAAAGTTGGTTGTGCGTCCTACTGGAATATATCTAGATCTCATAAAGTGAGTATTTCTTCTAAAGGATTCACCAAACTCCTAAGTTTCACAATAACAGTGTTAACTAAATTGGATTCAATATCGTCAGTGTTGAGTTCTTCTCCAATTTCATTATTTCAATTTCAGCCACCAATTTTTCATATATTTTTCACCAATCTCTTAATCTTTTCTAAAGGAACAACATCCAAATCTTCTAGTTTAATAAAGTTCTTATATTGATATATTTCTTCTTCTAACCAGACATTATTTGTCTCTTCATTATCATCAGGTAATACTTCTTGTTTGTCTACTATTATGCCCATAATTTTGTTTAATTCTTCAAGGTTTTGCTCTTTATCAAACATACTTTGTAATTTCTGTGGATTGTAAGGCTTATATTTCATCATCTTCTTCTTTCTCTTCTTTTTCAAATGATTTTTTAGTTGATTTTTCCACTTCTTTTTCGATTTTTATATCTTGCGTAGAAAATATATTTTTAATTTTAGGCTTTAGAAAGGATATTTATGCTGAAATAAAATACTAATACCTAAATCAGTTTTTCCACTATATTTGACTTCATTGATTAACGAAAGATGAATTATAGACAATTGTTTGTTTACCTCCTTACTTGAGTCTTAATTCTTGCTAAATCTGCTTTTGATTCTAAAACTATATCAGTGATATAGTTTAAGTATAGTATTGCTAAAGTGGATCCCTCTGGAGTGTGCACAATATGTGAAAAATTTGGCGCAAGACCAATAGATGATGATTCAAGCGTTAAATGCAATCAATTAGCTAAATTTATTATTAATTAGCTTTATTATCTTAATTATTTCTAGTCAAGTGACTTTGATACTAGATAAAAGGGGGCTTCGAATAATACTTATGAGAAAAATATCACATGCATAAAATTAAAATTTTCGAAGGAGGGTTTTTAATGATTGGGGTAAAATATGCAAATAGAAAAGTTTAGGGTGATAGATAAAAATAAAATAGTAAATTGCCCCTTAAAATAGTTTTCACAGAATGTGGGCCCTTTCAAATCTATTTTAACAACATGGTCATCTAATTATGATTTTCACATAATGTTGGGTACGTACCTGGCAGTAATTTTTTTGCATAGATAGCCATCTTTATGTTCTTCAAATTTTTTTTGATTTTATGGATTTTCATTTTTTTTTTGACAAGAAGACAAGACGACAAGATTATAATCTACTAAACAAATTATTTAACTAATATACTAACAAAAATTATGAAAATATTTACGATAGACAGAGATAAAGAAAAATAGTGATCAATTTAAACCACCATCCACAACAACGACGCCAATAATTTGTTGCAATCCTAGAAGGATTTATATTAAGAATTCAAGTGTATAGTTGTCAGCTGCAGTACTTGATAATCGAATCCATAGGGACATGGTCGATTCTATGCTAGTATACTAACTACTAACCCATAACAACTAAGTTGAAAGCAATAAACATGAAAACATAAATCACTCAACCTACAAAATTTTAATTTAACAAAAATATGATTAAATTTATAAACCGAACAATGTCTAAAAGACGAATTAGCAGAATGGGTCGCAAAGTAGCAAAATTGAGTCAAGATAAGGGAAAGAGAAAAGGAAAGAAGTTACCAGGAACAGATAAAACTGAAAGCAGACTGAATTGAATAATCAAAATACTAAACTCGGATTAAATCTAAAAATACAAGAATTAAAGTTTTATGAGGAAATTGAGTAAACTAAATGCATTCCTAAGCTTGACCTAAGCTATTCTAATATGATGAACAATAGTGCCAAAAACTTCCTTTTATATTGGTGCGAACCATCTTTCACTTTCCAAATTCTAGCAGGAGTACATTTCTTATTTTTCAATCTTGATCGGTACTATAAATGTGACCACAATAAGGAAATTACTTGGAGCCAACTTGATTTCCAATTTTCACTTGACCATAGTGTTTCCAAAATTAGATCCAATTAGTCTCCACACTAAGCTAGTGACAGTCACATTTCATCAAATAATAATTTCTTGCACAAACACCAAAATCCAAATAAAACTAAAAAATAATCTCCATTGTGAAAAAAAAACTAAGTAATTAAAATCATCTATTTAGTCACTTTTGGTGGCTAAACAAATGCCACTGACGTAGCATATTTGGAATTATGTATAACATGGAAAGTACCTCCATCGAATTGTGTCATATATCATGCTATATTTGACAATTACTGTGCCACCCCCGTTTGCAGTTTACAATGTTCGCAGCCCAATATTCAAATTGCAAAGGGTGGCAACTTAGTTCAAGGTAATACTTGCTTATCATGAATTATGATTATGACCTATTTGTTAGTTTGGTTGTACATAACTTGAACAATTTTTTTAATAAACGCCATCAATGTATGTAATGGAGTAGGTTAACAAAGTCATAGATTAGTGTAACTTAATGATAATGTAAAATTTAAAATAATTTTTTAGCATTGTAATAAATAATCAAAACACTCTATGTATGTTAGAGTTCACATCTCAAAAATTATTTACAAAATTGCAAAATAAAAATTCATTAATCCACATATAATAGTTAACGATGATTGGTAGCTGAGTTACTAGAAGAATAGTTTGTGTTAAAAATATGCTGCACTTATAGAGGTCTGATGAACACCTTAAGCTAAATCCTAACTCGTGCTTACTCAATCCCAGCCTAACTTGTAACTTATGAAATTAATTTCAATTATAAATTCTAATAAAATTGCTATTTAAGAGTTACATTTATTATTAGACCTATCAATTTGGGCGGGTAGCTTAAATACAGGTTAGGTGATTTTAGTTTCAGGTAAAATACTGGTTGGGTGTATTTCAGGTTCGGGTAAAATACGGGCGGGTTTATTTCAGTTTTACGGATTTTGAGTCAATCTAACGGGTTTAGGCGTGTCTAAAAGCTAGAGCTTTGACAGTGATCAAGAGTGATCGAGCGCCTTTTTTGTGATTTATTTTTCTTTTATCAAAATCAAAAATTTTGCATATTTATTACTCAAAATTGTTATTATTTAATGAAAAAGTGAATAGTTGTAATTTCTCAAAAAAACATTCAAAATATTCAAAATTTTCATTATGATATATGAACATCATGTATGGCGAGTAAAGAATCAAGCCCTCTTTGGGTTGGGTGGATCGACCTTTACATTAAAATGATCTCAATAGCAGATTGAGTCATTTATAGGCTAACCCGTCTGAGCATGTTGATGGATTGGAGCAGTTTGATCTGATAATGACCCATTTAATAATTCAATATTTTTGATTGACTAAGCTCCCAATGTCCAATCAGGTAAAACTTTATTTAGGGGCCGACCCAACATGAACACGGCCAACCTTTTCCTGCCATTAGTATCATAGTTCTAGACTAGTTAGAACAAAAACCAAATAAAATGGAATTGAAGAACAAAATATTATCTTTTAGTTAGAACATCAAAAATTTAGATTACAAAGTATACAATTTAAAAAATGATTAGACATATTTGTTTCACTAAACATATGATAGTGTGAATTTTGCATCTTTAATCTTTGCCTTCTCTTAAATTGATTTTTCTGAAGATTAGATAGCTATTTCATGCAATTTTATACCCATTTTTAGCTTTTTTTTTTCATTTTTAAGTTGCATATGATGTTATGTTTAGAGAATGGAGAGGAAAAGAAAGGGTATTATTGTTTAATTTCTAAATGTATGCAATAGTTATATAATATCTCTTCAAGCTATATATTCAATAAAAATGACTAACTATTATTGTTACAAAATGATAAATTAGAGAAAAATTAAAAAAAATAAGGATATCATGTTCGAGTCAAGCGGGCATGTTCGAGTCGGGCTTGACCTGCTAATTATCAGGTTCAGATTGAGAAAACCGTGTTCAAAATTCAAAATTTTCGGGCAGGTTCGGGTCAGGCTTTCGGGTCGGGTCAGTTTTTGTCAGGTCTATTTACTACTCATTGTCTTCTTATCTTCTACCAATGTATTCTTAGTATATTGCAAAATCTCATAACATGTCAACCTTAGAGTCTGACTGCTTGATATTCATATGCTTTTTTTAAGCCAAAAGTGTGCTTTGCATCATAACCCTCAAGTTAGATTTAGGGAATTTGAGGGCGAATAGTCTTTAATTTTAGAATATCGGGAGGAGGTGATCTAGCATTCATTTAGGGCATGGAGTGAGTGTTGTTCTTATATGAAATTGGGATGTTTCCTTTATCCTTGATTTTAATTATTGGAGAAAGGGTCATTGCTTAGTTGCAAGTTGAAATTGTTGACATAACTAACTTGGTCACTGGGGTCTTGGACAAAAGGGTTCTCAACTTAGAAATTAACCGTCATATGGTCAACAAAATCACAAATTTCACATGAAAAAGGGAGGGGGCCAGAATGCACTTGCATTCACATTTAATCAGTCTAGCTTTAAGTCATTTCACTACTATAGCATATTAAAGTAAGAGCATCAACTTCCAATTTACCTCTCATACTCTTGGATTGTTCTCTCTTACTAGACTATTGATACTTGATAAGCCTCATCTCCTCAACGAAAGTATAAGCATCATCCATTGATTTGTTCATGAGAGTACCTCCCATTGCTACATCAATCATTGACCTCGGAGCCTTTGTAAAATGTTCGCATCATCATCTATGTTTACAAACCATGACAGAGGCACAATCGTAGGAAGTTCCGGTATCGCTCCCAAGTTTCATAGAGTGACAACCAATCTAGTAGCTAGTAAGTGCGGTAAGAGAAAGGGAGAGAGGAGATGTAAAGATTGGTTTGTCAGAGGAGCAAGAAGGGAAGAAAGAAAATAGTTTAATGACATTATTTAGGGAAGATAATGCATATACCTAGCAAGATGGAGGGGTTTTTTTGGGGTTTTTTCGGGTTACGAAAGATGAAGAGTCAAAACTAATGTGATAATAGAGGAAGAGATGTTTGGTTAATAGGTGATTTCATTAATTAACAATCTTTTAGACATGAAGAAATATACTTTAGGGTGTGATTTCTATTGATACTTAAAATCAATATATCTTATCTATCGTCCCTCAGGAGATATTTATCTTTTTTCTCTAAGGATTGTAGCTATATATTTTTTTGACTTATTTTCAAATTTACCGATGATTATCTATTTCAATACACGAAAATTTTAACTCATATCCTATTTGAATCTATGAAAGTTAAGTGCAAAGAAAATTTAAGGATAAAAAAAATGAGACGAGAAAAAGGGGGAAGAAAGTAAATTTTCCCCTTTGTTTAGGGCATGTTCTTTTCATTGGTCTTTTTCAATTTACCAATTTGAACCTACTTCAACCTACTTCAATCAACTTTAATTCACTTTAACCAACTTCAACACACTCCAATAAAAAATACCAACTTCAACCAACTTCAATATGCTTCAACCCACCTCCTTCAAAATTTTATTCTCACTATTTTAACCAAGTTCAAAAAATATACCAATTTCAACCAATTTCAATCAATTTCAACTTATTTCAACTCACTTCAACAAAAAGTACCAACTTTACCTCACTTCAACCCATCTCAACTAACTTTACCCTTTTATCAATTCTAATTTATCAACGAAAAGAACAAGCCCTTAAACTAAGGAAAAACCTAAGGAAAAAAAAAACAAAATAATTTCCAATAAGCAAAAATGACAAAAGAGCGATTAAAAAAATGAAAAAAAAAAAGAAATATTATGCTTATATCCTGATTTCCATCACTTACCGGTTAGTTAATCGCTCTCGTGCCTCTGTCTGTTTCTTCCGCTTCCAATCCCATCTACCGTTTTTTAGAAAACCCAGTATTTGCCCACCAAATTCATAGCCATCCTTGAAATTCACGCACAAATTCCATGAGATTTCTTCATCATCATTATCGTCATCGTGATCATCATCATCTTTGTGTTCTTCTTCGTCTTAATCCTAAACATTTGTGTCAATATATCATTTTCTGGCTGCTTGTAAAATTTCTTCAATTTGTAGATTCTTAGAATTTTATATCATCTTAAACATAAAAACTGTGGTGTAAAAGAGAGACAAAAGCTGTGTTGGGGGTAGATTCGAAAATTGGGCTCAATTGATGGGTTTCAATGTGCAAATCAGTAGTATTTTGTTTTGTTTTGTTTTGTTCAGAGCACAGATGTGTGGATCACCATGAATCCACCTTCGATTACATGGTCAATGGAGAAGAAGCCATTGCTGATGATAGGATTGTGGAGGAGAGAGTGTGCGTAGAGAAGAGAAGATCTCGACGGGTGGGGATGTGCACGCCTGAAATTTTCTTCAGATTTCCTCACGTTTTTGTGAGGAAAGTATGTGACTTATAATTATCCATTTTTTTCATCAGATTTTTTTCCTCATCTTTTTCTTTCTCATTCTTCTTAAATTTCCTCATTTTTTTCTTTCCATCTAATTTTCCTAATTCCAAACAGGGACTTAGTGTTATCATTGGTATCAAGTTAATTAAAAAAACTCTCAAAATTTTTTTGTACATTGCATGAAAACCGAAAATAGTCATTCAATTTTAAAATTCATGCTTAAGGCCCTTTAATTGAATTTTGCTAAACCAAACTGAACTGAACTTATTTTTGCTGAATTGAATTAAATTAAACTAAAGTTATTTTTCTAAAACTGAATTTATTTGTTATTTAGCTAAATTAAACTGAACTAATATTTTCAAAACTTAAGCTGAATTATACGTAATTTATTCTTAAAAAAATAAGTTAAAGAAGACATAGGATAAGTTGAGTTCTAAAATTAAAAAGCCCTTGAAATATTGGTCAATGTAACACAATGCCCCTCAACTTTAAAAAGGAGATAAATACTCCTTGATTTAATTGAGTTACTTTATTAATTTTATTTTTTTATGTTAATTGATGATTTGGCTTACCTAAAATGTGACATGGCAAGATTTGGAAAGAAAAAAGCCATATAAGTATGTTATTTGTCCAAAAAAGTTACATAGTCTACTTTACACAATTATATTCAGTGACAAAACATAGGACAAATTAAAACCGTACAAAACATAGGAAAATATTCAGGCTAAACATTATTGTATTTTAGTGATTCGTATTTGAAATGGAGAATTAAGGCAACTACTTCCATCAATTTATAACATAACTTTTTAGTTTTTTTAATTTAATTGATAAATTCATAATTTCATCATACATGAATTAGGAAAATATTACAGTAATTAAATTATCATAAAGATATATGGATTATTCTTTTTCTTTTTTATTTTTTCTAAAAAATTCATAGATTTGCTTGAAACAAATTAAGGATTTTATTCCTATCAATCAAGCATATTGCACTCTCGCATCACCTTTTTGTTGTCTATTTTTTTTAACTCCCTTATTTCTTGATAATTTTTCCACCTTTCTCGAAAAATTACTAAAATGCTTATTTTGGAAGAAAAATGCTTGTGTTTATAAGATTAATTAAAAATAAATTTCATATGAAAATTTAAAAATATCGTATGCTACGCTCTAGAAATTAGGTTCATACATAGTTGATTTTTCCCCCTCCTTCTATATAAAGATAATTATATATATTAATTTTATGTTTTATTCATGCCCCTAATATGATTTGATTTGAAAATACATAAGGTAATTTTTGAATAATTCATATTAGCTGTTAAAATGTTTCTAACTGTAAGTTAAATTGTCAAGTTAAATAAGATTATGAGATTGAAATGAAAGACTTCGATCTACCAAGATGAACTTTTGAGCTGGTTTTTCTACTAAAAGGGGGAGGAAAAAAATTTGTTTTATTTATTATTGGCCTCACCACAATGTATGAAAAAATATGATGCATTATATTGTTCGATTGTAAGATCTTTTTCGGGAGTACAATCAGAAAAATCAAAGATAATATTTAATTTGCTTGTTTTTTAGAAATAAAAAAATTATATTTAACACACTATAAATTAAATTAAACGACATCATTTTAACATGTTATGTCATTTTTTAAATTTATCACATTATTAATTAATAAAAAATAAAATTGGATAATAAAGTTAAGGGATATTTATCTCATTTTTAAAATTGAGGGATATTTAATACCTTTAATTAAGAGTTTAAGGGTAATATATTTTTAGAACTCTAGGATAAGTCTCCACTTGGAGAGAAATTCAGCTCTTGGATTGTCCAAAGCACCACCTTGAAAGAAACAACATGACGATTTATTCTCGTTTAAATATACAAAAGATCCTAAACGGTTGTACTAATTAATCCCGATGCTTTGCTTAAATATACTCAAGATCCTAAACCGGTGTACCAATCAATCCCGATGCTTATGATTAAACAAATCTAATTGTGCGAGTACACGCTACCCCGCACTCAAATGTAGTGACATGCGGGGCCGTCAGCGACCTCTGTTCCTCCCTGGTGCCTTGCTGCTGCTGCTGCTACCGTGGTCATTGTCTTCATCTTCATCTTCTTCTCTCTCCTCCTCCTCTACAAACCTTGCAATCGGTGTTCCAATTCTGCATCCATGGCGCCATTTGCTTATTTTCCTCTAACCTTGCGGTTGACTGAGGGTGCAAGTAGTGGCGATGCTTCTTCTTCTTCCGATCCTACTGACGCTGTCATCTTTGTCGGAGTCAGCTTGATATTGGGGATTGCTACCCGCCACTTCCTCCGAGGAACTCGCGTCCCGTATACTGTTGCTTTGCTAATCATCGGCATTGCTTTTGGATCCTTGGGTAATTTTATCGCGTCTTCTTCTTCATGTTTGCTTTTGGCTGTGGATTTTTGGTTTAGTTACGTTTGATTATGTTGATGAGGGAATGATTCTGTGTTTGATTGGCATGATGTCACTTAGCTGCTACTTGATTAGTGCGCATTTGCTTGGTACAAGTCCACAACACACAAGATTTTTGCCTGAAATTGTTTTGTCCCGCTGTATTCGCTTGTGTTGATCTTAATCGTTTCCATTTTGGGGATGAAATTCGAGATTCAAGCTCTTCTAGTTGCCGATTGTTTAATCCAATCAGTTGGCCCTTAATAAGATCAGAATCAGACCTGTGCACTGGACCGAACCAGGCTGAGTTATGCAGCTCATTCTTTTTTCTCTTTCTTCCATCAGTAAATATTTTCCTAATCATTACTTGTTTGGAATAGAATTGAAACATCAAGTAAGAAAGGGGGCAAGAAAAGGGCTTAAGTCCAAGAAGGGGGTTGGTTTGTGGCCAGTCAGTATGATGAGCCAAACGGCGCCAAGTTCATAGGATGGTTGACTCTAAGCCAAGCAAAGCTTCACTCACCTGTTACTACTTTCAACGAGTTGAGGTGCATTGAACCAACTCAATCAATGGGTTGCAAGGGTGTTTGACCAGGGATTGGGCAAGTTGAAAAGTCAATGAAGTATCAAAATTTCACACTTGGGGGCACATACCCAGGTCAGACATTGGTGACTGATCCAAGAAATGTCGCCCACCACAGTGAGGGTCTCTCTAGTTTTTGATTTCGTTCGCAATTGGTACTCAAGTATAACTTGCTCTTTCCAATCTAGTGATGATTTGGCATTTCTGTTGTAAATCTGCTGTCTTGCTACTTGCAGGCTGTTTAATCATTATCATGAATGCTCATCAAGCAATTGGCGGTGTGATCATTATCATGAATGCTCATCAAGCAATTGCTATGAGTTGTGTAATTTGTATATTAGAGCTGCTTCTCATTTCCATTCTATAACGCTAGAGGTTTTGCAGAATATGGTACAAAGCATGGTTTGGGGAGGTTTGGGAATGGAATTCGTCTTTGTAAGTTCATACCTTTTCCGTTATTCTACTGAGTATTCCTGTTTCAGTTATTTTGGTTATATCTGGCTAATTATGGGTGCATGGTTGTTGATGTTGTTGCTTTATAGGGGAAAATATTGATCCAGACCTCCTTTTGGCTGTATTTCTTCCTGCCCTTCTGTTCGAAAGTTCGTTTTTGATGGAAGTCCACCAAATAAAGGTTCTTCTGTGCGAAATAGATTTTGCTTACAAGTATTTTTAGTAGTGCATAAGCTTCTATTCTCCAAAATAATTTCTCTATCCATTTCTGGCATAATCTAACATAGCTTTTTATGCACTTGCCAATTAATGATATTTTTAGATGATAATTGGGATCATAAAAGTCGATGAATTGAAGTTCTGACTGCAGTCTAATTAAATCCATTGATTCTCATCTTTTATCTGTGGCTAGGACCTCTAGGGTATAACTTTGCTTTCGTTTTACTTTACTTTATCTTGTTAGTATATTTATTTCAAAGTCATCTGACATTGTATTCTTAAGAATCAAACTAGATGTGTCATTCTTACCTATTCTCTCCTAAGATGGTTCAGGAAGATTCTTATATTTTCAGGTGGCGGTTGTTGTCAAAGGCACTATGAAACTCAAAATTAAATGTGTGGGATGTAAATTTATTTATGAGAGTGATGAACGAATTCTCTCTTATTCACAATAGTAATTTGAAGTTAGATGCCCATCAATCAAATTATCATTGTTGTTTTAAGTATATATATGTGTATATGTATATGTATATCTATCTATCTATCTATCTATCTATCTATCTACCTATTCTATCTATCTATCTATCTATATAGTATAGAACAAGTGCAAAGCCCTCTTATGGTGCAAACTCCTCTATGGTGTTAACTCCATCCTCTTTCTTGAGGTCATATATTTATTTTTGTGTGATCATAGTTCAGCCTTTAGTAATTGGATATTTCATCTTTTATAACAAAGTATCCTAATTATGGGTTGCTATATGGCAGTTATTTTATCTCTATAGGGATAATACATACAATTTGGTATAATTTAATACGAAATTGTATTCATTTTTCATAATAGTTAAAACCCTTTCCCTTGCCCCTTAAGAGTGTTGTTCATTTTTCTCACATCACATATCACTTTTTTGAATGCAAGATTCATCTATCTTCACCATACAATCTTAAAAAAAGAATAGTCCACTTAGCACCCTATATTTCTTGAGAGTCCATGTTGAACACAACCTGGAAATAAATTTGAGTTGTAGTAATGAAATTCTTCAATTGACATTGTGGAAGATGTCTTTTTTTTCCACATCGTATTGCTAATGGATTTGTCAAAAGTACATGGGTATGAAATGGACTATCTCTTTAAATAATTGAGAGCACTTAACCCGACACTCCTTGCCACAGCCAGTAGCTAGTTAAGTAAAAGCCATCCTTTACCCACCCATAGACTCTCAACGTGACACTTGGTGCATTCGACAACTTCAACTAAGCCATTAGAGGACTTCCCAGTGGTCGAAGAACCATAATGGGGCTCACTACTCACTAGCCATCTTCAAGTCCATCAATAGGAGCTGCCCTATGTCACCCTCTTCAACCCTTTTCTCGCTTTCTCAAATGACCTAAACCCTAGCCTCCTTTTGACTTAAACGAGACTATTTGTGAGATCATTGTTGGCGGTGACCCTACTCGTGATTTTTCCCAACCCTTCCCCCTCAATTGTCCCACTTGCTCCTTTGCTTCCCTCCAACCTTGATAGTTGATACAAACAATGAAGCTAGAAGTCGAACAAAGAATTATGACATTAAATTATTTATTGTTTTTATTAGTCCAAAGTTCGTCATTTTTTTGATTGTTACAAGTAATTTTGTAAATTATTTTCGAGTTCATTTAGAAGTAGAATGTTAGGAAAAGTTGTCTTTCTATTTTTTTTTTTTTTTAAATCTTGGAGGTCAATTTTTAGAGTATCTTTAGTACTCTCTCTCTCTCTCTGGTGCAACAGCGATTTTAGGCAATATTTTTGCTTGGAAGATAAGATAGTAAGGATTGAGGGTTATCTTGTTTTCCAATGCTTTCTAGGACTATATAAGCATTATTAGATATTTAGTGAATTCAGAAAATTTCCAGCAACTTTATTACTATTGTTTGCCATAAGGAACTCATGGTTGCCGCGAGTGGATCTCTCACAAACACTAGGTGCATCACCTAGGCTTTCTTAGGTGGATACCTAGGAATTCTATGGTCTATTTACTGTTTCTTCTATTGTTTTTCCTTATTTCCCAAGGATTCAAAATGTGGCTTCGGTTGCGATTGTGGTACGAAAATTCGCTCTGATACGGGAGTCGTGTTTCATATTGCGGTTGTCACGAGGTGAAAGCATGGTTCACCCAACTTTAAAGCCTTTTTGATAATATGGCCCTTAATGACCACATTTTGAACCCAGTGGCAACCAACCCTTCCAAAATCCGAGCTAACTCTAACCCCAGTTTCGCCATCATAAATCATATCTTGCAAAAAATCCCTTTGGTTTCTCCCTATGTTACTCGGACTTGGGTATGGGTGTCTAATATGGACACGTGTCCAGGTGTTAGCTATTTTAGAGAAAATATTTAGATTTTTATTGTAATTTGAAGTGTCGAGTGTCATACTCTTGTATGAGTGGAGAGGGTTGGACACGGGTATGTAGGGTAAAATAAAGAGACGAAGTAACGTAGGTTTTCCCCTTTGCCATTTTGTCTCCTCCTTCAAGGAACTCTTATTGTGGCCTGAGACCCATTAATCCTCGACCCCTAGCCTTTCCCTCCTCTATGTAATCATGCCATCTCCTACCCATTTCTTATCCCGCTGAAATAGTAGCCATATTAGTCAGTGCACTTCAGCTCATGAGCTTACTCCAAGCCGCTCATGGGGTTTGCTGTTGGTTAGCATGTACTTTTCAATATGATCGCCGTGACGAAGGTGGGCAAGAATATGCCCCCCTAATGGAATTGGGGCTAATTTGAGATATCATCGACATCTATAGATAAGCGACAACATTTTTTGTGTTTGTTTTCTAAACACTGGAGACAAAGTAATCAAATTTCCCTTTTTTGCTTTCTCCTCTCTTGAAAATTAATTTTGTTGTCTGCTGCATTTAAAGTTTTACCTTTAAGATGCCTCCAAAAGCTCTCCTCTTTGCCAGTAGGACTTAGAGTTTTCTATTTTCTCTCTTCTCCCCCCAAAGCCAAGTTGAGCCATTACTTGATGCGTACCTTTATCACAAACAATTCTAGTACAATATAGGTGATTGACGTACTTTGTCCTCCCTACTTGGGGTATCCTGAATGGTGACTCATTGCTGATTTGCTTAGGGAGCCATGAGCAAGTTTAGAGAGCAATCGGGAGAGATTTTGAGGTGGTGAATGAGCCATAGCACTCTTTGGTATTTATAGGGACTTAGGGAGTCTTGGATGCTAGATTAAGCTCCCTCAATGCATTGATTTTACACAAAGATTTGGGGATAGATTATGAGGGCTTTTTGGGTCAATGGTCTTCCTTTACCAATGGTTCCGAGGTGAGTCCATTAAATTAGGTTAAGACCTATCTTTCTTTCCCTCTCAAAATTAACTAAAGCCCTAGTCTAATATTCAAAATTAATTAGGAAAGGAAACAGAAAAAAGGTATGTGATTAGAGCTTAAGAGGTCAAAGAGTACATGAATTCATCCCCTTCTTAATTTGGCTGGCAACCTTGCCATGATATATTTTTTTTTCTACATTTAATCCATTAACAAAAGTATTCATATTAAGAGTATCACTAATGGTACAAATATTCATAATAGCATTAAATTTTTTTTTTATAGATAAGGAAAAATATGTATATTAAATAAAAGAATAAAGGGATGGATGCAAGGGAAGCATCCTACAAAAGGCTATACACAACCAATATGCAAGCTATCCACAAAGTAGATCACATCAAAAGATGAGGAGCAAAAATTCCCCTTAGCCAAAAAATAAAGAGTCATGATGAAATTGTATTTTGAGCGCTGAAGGGATGTCTCTTTGCTCTCAAAGACCCTTCGGTTTCTTTCTCTCCAAATGCTCCTAAAAATCACACAAGGAAATGCAAAAGGCCTTCTTTTTACCTTTCCTGCCAAAGTAGCCCTCCCAAGCCAAAAGGTGGTTCGTAACGGAGTTAGAAGAGACCCAACACATGCCTTAGAAACTAAAAGCAGGATCCCAGGGATCCACTGATGGATTCCAGCTCTCCCTGGCGCATACACCATCTATTCACCAAGACCTTTCCATTTCAAATTGTCACTAGTTAAAATCTTCCTATGTTTTTAAAGGGGCCAAAGTCCTCCAAATGAGATTGTGAGGGAACCCTCCTACGAAAAGATCACGTAACGATGGAAAATTCAAATGTAGGAGCTTCAAATAATGTGATTTAATTGTGAAGTCCGTTTAATAGCTGTATACAATGTTATTAACACTAATGCAGATGCCCACAATGTTGGTTAAAGTCCATATTTGTCAATCCAACCCATGAGATTTTGGACTGAGTATTAAACATAAAGTTACTGATATTGAGCCTTGCATGTATATGTGGATTCATATTTAATAACGATTAAATTTTTGGGGCATTACACCCTTGGTGTCATATTAATACACCTTTTGATTATTCGTCCTTTTTTTAATAAAAAAAGATGGGATCTTTTTTGGACACCTATCAAGCAATATCATATTTTATGTTTGCAAACTATAATACCTTTCACGAAATAATAGACTGAATTTTCCATGAAAAATGGGCTATCACTCCTAAATAAGGGAATTAATTTATTGTAAGCGAACATCATGTAAGAAGCTTCCTGGCCAGACAGCACAACAACCCAAACAATTGGGCATACTAATTTTGGCCGAGGATTCACAATGAAGTTTGGTAGTGACTTTGGTTTTTGTTGTGGAGTTGTGAAATCACTCTAATATGGCAATCACATTGCATATCACAGCTTGCGGGTGAAAATGGAGTTTTGCTCAACTTTCCGATGTGGCTGTTTTGTCAGAGACCAACTGTATTTTGAATTCATGCTTCTCGGAACATAAACCCAAAAGTAGCAGCCTTTCTTGTTAGGATCATGGGCATCAAATCTTATATATACTTACTATCCTTTCTCCCAATCAAGGATTCAAAATGCGCTTTTGGTAGCGGTACGACAAAATCGCTCTACTACGGCAATCGCGTTCTATGTCGCGGCTATTGCGGCATAAAAACACGGTTCGCCAAACTCCAGAACCTTTCCAAATTCCAATGCAGCCATTTCATTGCGATTCGTCCACATTTTGAATCCATGCTCCCAATTATTGATGTGGGACAAAATCCCCTTACACATACCTATATATATTTTGGATGCTACCCATGACATTGAACGTAATGCAAAAACAAAGGAACTGGGGCTCACCACTGGCAAAAAGGCTGATTGAAACCCGAAACCTTTTGGAAGAGTATTCTTAGGTTGAGAGAGAAAAAGATAAGAGGAGTGGCAAGGGTGTAATTCACTTCCATCCAAAAAGAAAAGAAAAGAACGGGTGTAGCTTCTTTCTTCTTATTGAACTCAATAAGGGGAGTCTGATTGCATGCTCAACTGAAAAAATCGTTGAATGTCTTTGGATATTTGCTCATTCCCTATTGTCTCTCTCTCTTTTTTTTCTTTTTTTTTTCTTTTTTTTTTTTTTTTTT
>JAKOGI010000095.1:1057500-1065077 GCA_029747015.1 Carnegiea gigantea | reverse complement strand
GAACATTGTTGGAGAACTGTTAAAGGGGCATTATGGGTGTCTTCGATGATTTTCGTAAGAGATGCTTTTCAAAAGAGCTTGAATGCGACTTTTTGTAAGCTTGCTTCATAAGGTGGCAGGGCAGATGACATAACGAAGTTTAGGCCTATTAGCCTTATGGGGAGTATTTATAAAATTCTAGCTAAGGTCGTTGCTTCGAGGTTGATGAAAGTCGTCGATAAATGTGTAGCCCTGAATCAACGTGCTTGCATTCATGGTCGTCAAATGTGGATACAACTTTGATAGCTAATGAGTGTATTGATTCCTATCTCAAATCAAATCAATCAAGGGTCCTCTACAAGCTTGATATTGAAAAGGCTTGTGACTATGTTTCTTGAGACTTCCTCATGCTACTTTTGACAAAATCGGCTTTCCTATCAGGTGGAGGAGATGGGTGTGCTTCTGTATCTCAACCGTTCGCTTTTCAATGCTCGTCAGTGGTGAAGTTACATGATTTTTTTCCCCCCCTAGCACGAAGGGTCTATGCCAGGGTGACCCATTACCCCCCTTTTATTTATTTTGGTCATGGAGGCTCTTAGGAGATTGGTGAACAAAGCTGTAGCAGTTGGCATGTTGGAAGGTTTTCTTGTCACGAATTCGCAGTCACAGAGTATGTTGATTAGCCACTTACTTTTTGCAGTTTTTTTGTAAACCAGAGAGCAATTTGCTCTTGTTAAATTTGATGCTATGTCTGGACTTGGAGTTAAACTTATCAAAGAGTTTTCTCATCACTATTGGGGAGGTGCCTGTGTTTTTCATCTAACACAGTTCTTTGGTTGTGTGGGTTGAGTACCGTCCAGCTTCCTATCTTGGCCTGCCCCTTGGTGCTCCTTACAAATGCAAAGCTATATGGAAACCAATTGTGGAAAGGCTTCACAAGAGATTAGCTGGGTGGAAATCTAAGTTGCTTTCTAGAGGGGGCAAACTTATTTTATTGTAAAGCACCTTATCGAGTCTTCCCATTTACTTCATGTCTTCATTTACCATTCTAGATAGCGTTGCTACCTAATTGGAGAAAATCACAAGACGCTTCCTTTGGTCTAGCAATGACTGGAACAATGGTTTTCATTGGGTTGATTGAGATGAGGTCTGCCAACCTAAACAAGAGGGTAACCTTGGTATTAGACATCTCCGCAAAATGAATGATGCTCTCAATGCCAAGTGGCTGTGGGGTTTGGCAAGGAAAAAAGTGCTATGTGGAGAAATGTGATTGAAGCAAAATATGCGATCAACAATTCTGGTTTGTAGAGCAAAAGAATGGGGTTGGCTGCGGGAGATCTGATATGAGTGGTTTTGATGATTTCCCCTCGCTTGTGCACTTCAAGGTGAATAATGGGTTGACAGTCTTATTTTTACATGATGTGTGGTGGAATGATCAACCTCTAAAGGTGCAATTCCCTGATCTTTTTGGAATGGATGTCTCTGTGCATCAAGTGGTCGATTGGAATGGCAGTCAAAACCTTTGGAACATAACTTTTTTTGAGAAGTCCAAATGATTGGTAAGAATTAGCTTTGCTTGCTAATACGAAAGCTGTTCTCAAAGGTGAGGATGGGGTTCTTTGGCCCCATGATCCGAGTGGGCAATGCTCCGTCAAAAGTTAGAGTATTGAGATGCATAAAGAGTTGACTCAACATGATTTTCTAGCGAGAGCAATTTGGAAGTCTAAAGCTCCCAAGGAAGCGTGCTTTCTTGCTTGGGCGGCCACCAAAGGATTCCGACGGAGGATATGCTTCAAAGGAGAAACTTTCATTGGCTAGTAGGTGTCCGGTGTGTTTTGCTGTTGAAGAGACGATTGACCACCTTTTTAGCCATTGTCGGTGGGTCTCCGATTTATGACATTTGTGATTACCTTGGATGGGAGTTAGTTGGGTTTACCCTTACCATAAGAGATGTTTTGGTGTCTTGGAGAAGAACATTAAAGAAGAGTTGGATCCTAGAAGTTTGCAAGTTGATACTTTTGGCTATTTGATGGAGCACTTGGAAGAAGAGGAATTGCCGTTTTTTTTTTTTTTTTTTTTTTTTGGGGGGGGGAAGTCTTGAATAGTCCTAGTGTTGCCATAAAAAATACGGCAAAGGAATTGCCGTATTTTTTATGGCAACACTAGAACTATTCAAGACTTAAAACTCTTTTTCTTGAGAACTTTGTATAGTTGAAGTGAAGTTCTCAATTATGGTTTAAAGTTACTTTTTTTTTGGATTTTGTCGGTGAGATTAATCAGATTATTGTGGAGAGCTTGAGGGCATGAGGTCACACGTGAGGTTATTTTGTGATTGCTCTCCTTTTGTACATGGGTGGCATCCCTTTGGTGTCTTTTAATACTTAAGTTTATGATTACTCATCAAAAAAAGGAAAAGAAACGTTTGGAAAAGCTTTTTATTTGGGTTGGGGGGGGGGGGGGACAGCTGTCTGTAGTGCATATCTTTCTGTTTAGCTGGTGGTAGATGGTCCTGCAATTTGTTGTGTTGACTGTGTCAGTTTCTAAGCTTTCCTCTTGAGTGTAAACTTGTTTCAATCCTGATCTCCTAGATTTCCCACTGTGCCCCCATTATGTTTCAACAGTCTACTGAATCTCTATTTGTTTTTGTATCATAGGCTCAAGAGGGAATGGATGTGTCTGGTGTCCTGACAGTGATGACTTTGGGAATGTAAGGTTGTTTGCTTTAAAGGAGCTCTTCGCTAGTTTCAATAAGGAAATACCTTTAACTCTATTAATTCACTGCAGGTTTTTCTCAGCAGCTGCAAGAACAGCATTCAAAGGTGAAAGCCAACAGAGTTTGCATCATTTCTGGTATGTGCCGGTTCTTTTATTTGAAGATCAATGATTTTGATAAGAGTTTAAAGTTAATGAGTGGAACTTTTCAGTATATAGCAACTTAGCAAGTTCATTTTATTTTTGACTGAGAAAAAAGTTCATGTTGGTTGGGATGGCAATATATGGCCAATTTGTTTAACAATTATTGTAGCCACATATGCCTTTAATACCATTGGCTTTGGGAGAGAAAAATAAGCACTGAGTTATGTAAGGTTTTTGGGTTTGACGGGTTTCATTTGAATACTAAGTTCAACCTTTTTTTTTTTTTTGGGAAAGAAAATTAAGGAAATCACTTATATGTCATCCGCATTCAAGGTCTAGTTTCAACAAATACAAGTATATTCCCTCCCCCAATACTTGTAAGCTAACAGCCTGCAACATGACTATTACCTTCCATTTAATTGTTGTTTCACTTTTCATTGCTTCTTGTGGAACGCTTTTATTCTTCTAGCCTTCAAGTTGAATGGATCCATTTGACATCGTGGATCTTATCTGAAAGAAGAAGATGCAAGCAGAATCATATCAGCTGATGGTCCAATCCATGCCAAACAAACTATACTTTTTTAAGAGTTGATGAATAACGACTCTCGAAAAGTCAGAGACGATAGCACCTACCAAATTAGGGGATAAACTAACTCTTAGGACTGCAAGACTGACTTTGTTTAAAGGAAAAAAAAAAAAGTGAAAAACTACTCATAAACTAATTAACAGCATAATAAATGTAGACATTGTGCTCATCGTTGGTGATGAAAAACGCTAACATCAATTTCTTTAGCACTAGAAAGATTGGAAATTATATTGTCAATCCCCATTCTCACTCCATTCTTGGTGGTAATCGAGGCAGGAGCAGGCCTTTAGGACCTCCTCAGCTTCATCTTCTCTCCTCCATTTTCTCTCACCTAAGCTTTTGCGGCCAAAACACAGGCCAAACTGATGACAATTTGCTCCGATTTGGCTAACTTTCCGGTGCCGGAGTGTTCCTTTTGGTTCTGGAGAATCAAAGGATGGAGGAGGCAGTGGCGGATTTCAAGAAGCAGAAGGGCGGTTCGCCATCAATCGGGGCAGAGATGCAGCCGAAGAAGCCGTCGTTGGAGAAGTGGGAGAGAAAGAGGAGGAAGAAGAAGAGGAGGAGCTGGAGATGGGCGGGGAGGAATTCAAAAAGAATGGGAGGAAGTGTGACTAGTATTCCTGTTGACTGGATTCTATGGTATAAACACTGAAAGAAAGATAGAGTACGGGTTCCTTCCAAGAAAAGAGGATGGTATTTAGTAATGTTTTCCTTTTCGTTTTTTCCCCCTTCTGTTTGAAAACATTTAGCAATTCAAACAAAGATTTTGACTATTTGAGGAACAAGTACTTAATCCACTTCCAAAATTTTCAAACAAATCCCATCAATGTCTTTAGAATTTAATGCCAATTTTCATGTACACTAGATCCCGAACTATATTCCGTTTTATTTTCTGCCTACCCCATACCAACTTAGAAGTCAAACCCATTTATCAAGTCTGATTTGGGGGTTAAAGTGAGATAGGCTATTTCAGGATTCAATTATATCTGCCATCTCTAGAACCTTCGATTAAAAAAGCACAAGGCACACAAAAGCGCAAAGGGTCCTAGGGCTCGGGCGCGGGCTTTGAAATGAAAGCGCAGGCTTTTTGGACAGGAGGCACACTTTTACTCAAAAATGCTTGTAAATCATTTTCAAACCATATTTTGACAAATAAGTTAGATGATAGCATTAACCAATTGATTAGACATCACAACGCACCATACTCTAGTACCTTATATTGGGTTCATCAATTCTGAAGCCATTTTAAGAAGGCGAGGAAAAAAACAAAAGGAAGGAAACAATATTTCACAGCATATTAGGACAGAAGGGAAGTACATTCTTTAATCCTTCTTTCCATATTATTGGCGGCAACATATTTCGCATTTAGAGAGAGGGAGAGCGGCGTAGATAGGCCATCAGTAAGTATGGGAAAAGATTGGTCAACTCTGTCTTTTTTTTTTTTTTTTTTTTTGGGTAGGTAATCATAGATATATAATAAAAGGACACCAAGGGGATGTCACCCATGTACAAAAGGGCATGACAAAAGCATTAGCTCCTTGAACTCTCATCCATTATACGATCAATGAAAGCCAAAAAAGTTAACTCTGTCACTGAACCTCATACACCAACTATACAACAACCTCAAAAAATAGAGCTTGAAATCTTGAAGTGACAAGGTCTTGTCCTCGAAAATACAGCGGTTCCTCTCCTTCCAAGTAGCCCACCAAATAGCCAAAGGAATCATGCCCCAAACTTCGCGGACGCAGCTCTTCTTCATCCTTCTGCTCCAAGCCACCGCCACATCTCTCACATTAGAAGGTTGAACCCAACTAATCCCCATAAGCGAGAGAGATAAAGCCCAAAGCGAGGAAACCCACCGACAATGTACAAGAAGATGATCTGCGGTTTCATCCTCCTCCAAACACATGGAGCATCTACTTGGACCTCTAAAATTTCTACACTTAAGCATATCGTCTGTGGGAATCTTGCCTAAGGTGGCAGCCCAAGCAAAGAAACACACCTTTGTGGGGGCTTTGGACTTCCAAATGGACTTGGCGGGAAAAACACAACCGTCCAATTCTTCAAAATGTGTGAAGCAAAAGCTCTTGACAGAAAAGGAACCCCTAGAACCTGTTGGCCACACAATCTCATCATTGCCTTGGTGCAAAACCTTTTTACCAGCAAGAACGGCTAACAAATGACAAACACTATCCTCTTCCCAATCATTAAGATTCCTGACAAAATTCAAATCCCAGTGACTAACTTCCCCATTCCAAGAGACAACTTCTTTAACCGTGGCATTCTTAAGCCGAGCCATCCTAAAAAGATCAGGAAAAAGATTCTTTAAAAGACGGTCTGCACACCAAACATCGTGCCAAAAAAATACCCTTGATCCATCCCTCACGTCAAAATGCACTAAGGATTTAAAACGCTCAAGACCAGTTAGGATAGATTTCCAACAACCAACCCCATGAGGTTAAGTACTCTTCTTACTCCACCAACCGAACGCATCTATCCCATATTTTGCCTCAATCACCTTTTTCCACATGGCACCATCCTCTTTAGCAAACCTCCACAACCACTTGGTCTTCAAAGCTTCATTCGTAAGACGAAGAGGTCTTATGCCAAGACCACCCTGCTGACTAGGACGACAAACCTCATTCCAATTGACCTAGTGGAGGCTGTTACCCTCTTCATTGGAGTTCCAAAGAAAATCTCTCATGATCTTCTCTATCTGACTAGCAATGCTAACTGGGATAGTGAATAAAGACATGAAGTAGATGGGCAGACTACTCAAAGTGCTCTTCAAAAGAGTCAATCTACCCCCTCTGGACAAAAGCTTTGACTTCCAGCCTGCCAACTTCTTATGAAACCTCTCGATAATTGGATCCCAAATCGCTATGCTCTTATATGGAGCACCAAGAGGAAGGCCAAGATAAGAAGAAGGCAAGTAATCAACTTTGCATCCAAAAAAGCGAGCCAAGTCATGAACATTGGGCACATCACCCACTGGAATGAGTGCACTTTTGGAGAGGTTTACCCTTAGACCCGACATAGCTTTAAACAGAAGAAGGGTGCACCTTAAGTAGCCCAGGTTACTCTTGTCCGCCTTGCAAAAAACGAGGGTATTATAGGCAAAGAGCAAGTGGGAAATCAACAAACCCTCGGTGTGAGGATTAGTAATTCGAAACCCATTTAGGAAACCTTCCTCACCTGTTTTAATCACCAACCTGCTGAGTCAACTCTGTCTTTTTTAAAGCACTAAACAAGCCTTCAACTATAGCCCAACCTTCCATCCAAAAATTAGGGGCTTTAAATTAGGGTTCTTCAGTTTAATCTGTACTCGAAACAATTACATGCAATTAGATAAGGATTTCTACCTAAAATTGAATAATATAGCAAAGATAAGCATCAATCTAAAGGTATTTGTGTTTTTCCATGGTGTGTGTTCCCTTTTCACTCTCTCCCATGATAGTTTTCCATAAAGTGCGGGCGTAGGCCGTTTTGAGTCTTGGTTTGAAGTGCAAAAAAGCGCAGGCTTCTGTGGGCTTAAAGAATGGGCTGAGCTTGACCCCTTGCACGGCTCAACAGGTTGGGTTTCGGGCTTTTGTGAGCCTAGGCACACTTTTTTAAACACAGTCTAGAACTGGCTGAAACATGTCCAGAGTAAGAATCCCCTTTGACTACTCTTAATCTGCAAAAAATTCTCAATGTGTAAACACAGAGACAAAGGGCCGATCTTTGAATTGGGAAAAAGGGGATCTGTAGGGTCCTAAATTAATTGGCTTATTCAAAAAATGCCCTGTTCGTTGAAAGATCTATCTCATCTTGGGTACTGTACGGTTCCACTTTGCAAGAACTCGAATCATTCTCTTGAAGCTCATCATAAACGATCCACTTGCCCCGAAATAACTTGGCCCAATAGGGAAACCCAATTTATTGGACCTTTCGCTACAATCAAATAGAAAGCAATGAGGTCTAGGGGTTGCTACAAAGGAACTAAATGATTCTATAACCTGGTGAAATAATAAAAATCTATGGTTAATGAACATGAAATACTATGGTTAAAGATAGATAATTAAAGACAAATTAAGCATAGTGTTCCTGCTTACGTGCCCTTATCATCTGGTCTTGTTGTTTTTGAGGTGTCTAGTCCCAGATGTTATCCGTCAGC
>JAKOGI010000095.1:935000-1052500 GCA_029747015.1 Carnegiea gigantea | reverse complement strand
CAAGTCCTCACACGTTAGTATGTTTCCACATGTAGCTTCCCAAACAACGAAAGAAACCTTTAAGGGGACCAAAGACTTCCATATGAGCTTGCAAGGGAAACCTTTTTCAAAATGAGCCTCCCATGGTGAATAATCCCAATCAGGGATTTGAAACTCGGTCGTTCCGGTTCGGAACGGGCGAGTTCACTCGGATTTACACATGGACGAACCGAAAAAGGCTGCGAAATCGGAGTGAACCCCGTTTCACGGGGAAACGGCCGCGACAATCGGGATAACACGCTACACGGCAGAATGACTCGGTTTACACTTCAAGAATATACATCTTCGACTGTTTGACATGATACAAGATTCCAAATCGGTGGATGTTGAGAAAAAGCGGCAAAAATCGGCACGAACAAGGCATTTAGGTACACGATTTGTAGCACATTGGTCTGAATTTGAGGGAGGAAAGCAGGTGAGTGATGCTTGGCGGTGGGCCGATGGCTATGGAGGCAGTCGGTGTAGAGAGCGGCAGAGAATGGGGGAGGACTGGATGAAGATGAGGTGAAGGAGTGCGGTGAATTCGTGGGAAGCGGAGGAGAAGCCAAGGAGGCAGGTGAAGGAGGGCCGAAGCAGAAGCGAAGGAGTGTGGGAGGCGAAGGAGAAGGCCAAGGACTGAAGGAGACGACTAGACGGTTGGGCTGAGGAGTGACCAAGTGAGCAGGCAAATTAGGAAATTATGCTTTTTAAGAGGAATGGGCTGTGGGCATGCTTCCATAGAATTCTAGTAGTTGTCTAAGTTTAATGAATTTTTTTTTTTTAAAATTTTGAAAATGCTTTGCTTTTGCCAAAACAAAGAACGGGCGGGACATTAAATTTTTGGAGGAAGCTTAATTATTTATATTCTAAATTGTTAAATTATTATTTGTTATTATACTTTAATCTTTGCAATACTTTAGTTGTTAATAAATATTGTGAATGATGTTATTAATATTGTAAATTGTTAAATTGTGAATATGTTATTTTTATCATATTTGACGTTAACTGTATAATTTTATGTTATTTATAATCATGTTATTTTTATGCTAATTATGTTATTTGTATGTTATTTATGATTATGCTATTTTTATGTAAGTTATGTTATTTTACGTTAATTACGTTATTTTAAAGTTATATTTACAATAATTTTATGTTATTTATATGTTAATAAACTATTTCAATGTTGTACTGTTTGTACTACTCTACAGCCTTACAATTTGCGTCAAGGCTTACGTATGTTATTTTGTTTGACTATTGTCAAACTGACCAATTGTAATCTGATAACATGAAAACTATGCTACAAAATAACATTACTTAACGAATTGTGGTACTAAAATACAAATACAGATGACAAAATCAACCATGTGAACCTTCTCACGGCGCGATGAATGCGATCCGTTCCACAATCAGCGTATTCGAACACTCCCGTGTTAACGCGACCGTAACTGCAAACGTGCCTGCGATTCGCATTTTAAATCCATGATCCCAATCTAGAAGTTTCAAATAAAAAGATCTAATAGTGAAACACCTCTCAGTGATTAGATCCGGCCTCATTGTATCAATTGAAGAGTCTCCTAATTTGGCCTCATTAAGCCTATTAAAAAAGGTTATCAAAGAATCATCATCAACAAATCCTTCTCGAACAAAAACAGGCGCCCAAATATTGCTCCCATAAACTTGCTCCTGATAATCAGCAATAAAGGCATTTCTGTCCGTTACCAAAACATAAAGGCTAGGGAAAAGGTCTTCCAAAGGAATCTCACCGCACTAGTGATCATGCCAAAAAAGGATTGTAAAACCATCACGTACCTCAAAGGAAAATTGTGGAAAGAATCTCTCCCATCCTTTGGAAATATATCTCCAGAGACTATACCTATAAGAGCCCTTCGCAGTAGATGGAAACCATCCGAATCTATTGTCACCATATTTGATGGTAACTACCTTTCTCCAAAGATTGCCCTTTTCATTCATAAATCCCCAAAGCCACTTGCCAAGAAGAGCCTCGTTAAAGAGTCGTCGGTCCCTAATACTTTACCCTCCTGAATAGAGTGGTTGCTTCACAATGTTCCATCTCACAAGATGATACTTGAATTCACTCCCAGAAGAACCCCAAAGAAATTTTCTCTCGATTGCTTCTAATCTATTAGCCACTGAAGGAGGTAAGGGAAAGAGAGAGAGAGGAAGTAAGTCGGGATATTGAGAGAACACTCTTAATGAGAGTTAATCTCCCCGCTTTTGAAAGGTACATAGACTTCCATACAAAAGTCTTTTCTCAAAGTCTTTTCTCAAACTTGTTGACAATTGGGTCCCAAATGGCTGCCTCCTTAAACTTAGCACCAAGAGGGAGGCCTAGTAAGTGGTCAGAAAGGCATCAACATTGCCGCCTAAAACACCTACAAGTAGTTGAATATTGTGCATATGTCCAATAGGCAGGATAGAGCTCTTTGCCAAGTTAACCCTCAGACCCGAAACCGCCTAAAACCAAGTGAGCACACAACAAAGGTTTACCATCTACTCACAATTATTATCACAAAAAACAATAGTGTCGTCCGCAACAAGAAGATGAGAGACATTTATAGTTCTTATACTCTAGCAGCCCACTAAAAACCCAGATATAAGCCCTGCATTAGAAGCCAAATCAATCATCCTTGTAAATACCTCCATGACCAGCAGAAGCAAAAGGAGAGATAAAGGGTCTCCCTGACGAAGACCTCTAGAAGCCGAAAAGAACTCTTTACAGAACCCATTGACAAGAACTGCGAAGGATGTAGAGCATAGACAATGGCGGATCCATCCAATGCACTTTTCCCTAAAGCCCATTCTTTTCATGACATGTATCAAAAAATCCGAGTTCACATGATCATATGCCTTCTCAATATCCAACTTACAAACGACTCCGACTTTCCTGACTTGACCCTAGAATCAATAAGCTCATTTGCTATAAGCACCGCATCAATAGTCTGACGGCCTCTAATAAAGGCATTTTGGTTCTCTGAAATAAGATTCCTAATGATGCATCTCAACCTTCGGCCTAAAACCTTAGAGCATACGCAATGGTGATCCATAATGTTGGATCACAATTGGGGGCCCACATCATCCACATCATCCCACAAGTCAACTTTTTCTCCCTTCTCTACATCCTATAGATTACCAAATAAAATAATATTTTATGGACCCCATCAGTAACATATTATGGGGTTTCAGACTTTAAGGGCTTATTGTTGACAAACAAAAAAGAGAAAATGTGTGGGGAGCGGATCACGACCGTGAGCTGGACCATGGGCAAAGCGAAGCGGATCACTGATGCGTGGCGTTTTTTGGACCGTGAGCCAAATTTTTGGCCTGCGAGCCTTGCATTGCAGGTGCTCTTAGAAAGCAACTTATAAATGTAACCAACCAAGCTAATCGGCCGAAAGTCTCTTATATTTTCAGCCTTTGCTTTCTTAGGAATAAGACCAATAAAAGTGGCATTAAGGCTGGCCATAAATGGTCTTGAAGAGAAAAACTTGGCAAACATTCTCATCACAATTCCACTGACATTGTCCCAATTGCTTTGAAGGAATGCCATAGTCATAACATCAGGTCGGGGGCCTTATCCCCACAGCGATCTAGAAGGGCTTTAGTAACTTCTTCTTCATTGAAAGGCATCGCAATAAACGCCTTGTCAGAGTCTTGTAGCAAGGGCAAAGGCAATCTATCAACTTTAGGTCTTCACGATTCTGACTCGGAAAAATGAGATTCGTAGAAGTTGTAAATTGTAGATTTCATATTTGGAAGAGCATCATATTGAGCCCCATCCACCACCACAAAAGACAGAGTTAAACTTCCTACGCATATTAGCTATCTTGTGGAAGAATTTGGTGTTACGATTGCCTATCTTAAGCCATGAAGCCCTCCACTTTTGTCTCCAAGAGATTTCCTTCTCCAAAATAATTTTAGCCCAATTATCTTTTGTAACCCTTCTTTGCTGAATTTCATTGCTAGTAAGGCTAGAAGTCTCTTCTTTCACATCGAGAGAATTTATAATTCCTAAAAGATCATACTTTTGAGTCTTGATGTTTCCAAACATATCCCTGTTCCACTTCTTAAGTTTCTCTTTGACAAACTTAAGTTTATTTGCGACAATATAACTAGCAAACCTGTTAAACCGAGCCTGCCCCCACCACTCTTTGATAAGATCCGAGAAACCCTCAAATTCCAACCACATATTCTCAAATTTGAAAGGCGCCTTACCCCTATCTAGCCTCGTTGTCTGAAGATAAATAGGAAAGTGGTCTGAAATAGGTCTGAGCAGCCTTTTCTGAACTATGTCCGGAAAAAACTCCTCCCAATTTGCCGACACAAGATAGCGGTCCAACCTTAAACATACCTATTCATCTCCACTCTTGGACCAAGTAAAGTCTTTCCCCCTCAAAGGAAGGTCCATCAAGGCCGAGTAATTGACGAAATCTTGAAACTCCACCGTTGCATTAGAAGGACAAACACGTGTGCTGCTTTCTTGAGAATACAAAATTTCATTAAAATCTCCCCCTATGCACCAAGGACCAAACCAACCATCTCGAATACGGCGTATTTCATCCCATATCCTCAATTTGTCAACTCTATCATGCGGACCATAAACACCAGTAAAGGCCTAAGAGATACTGCCATCAACCAATTACAAAAAGCAAGTGATCGAAAATTCTCCACAATATAAGGAAACCAAATGGAAAGAATTTTTATTCCACAGGGATAAAATTCCACCAGGTGAAATTGCCTTGGGAACAGCGAACCCAGCAGGCTGGTTTCCCCAAATGCTACGAATATCCGAAGGCTTAACATCCTCAAGTTTTGTCTATTTAAGACAAATGAGATCACAATTCCAGTTCGTTAAAATTTTTTTAAGGAGAACCCTTGTGTCACGATCATTAATTCCCCTCACATTCCAAGAGATAAACCTAAACATAAGGCACCATCATCCCGCTAGAAGATGTACACGACCTATCATAGTTGGCTCCAAACTCAAGTCTCCGAAGCTCCCTCTGCCTCTTGGTAGATGATGGTGTTCTCTGCACACTTGACTTGGGCGTAACATTGCTATTCTCAATTCGAGATAGTAGTTGAATCACCTCATGCTCATAACCAGAGAAGGCCACCCCAATACAGGCAACAATGCTTTTAAGTTTGGAGGCTACCCACTTGGAAACATTATCAAAATTAACATTCTCGCCATCCTGAACATCTTCCACCAAATAGGAATTACTAGGGCTATGAAAACAAGAGTAATCAACTGCGAGTGGTGCTACCAAATCATCAACTCCTGAGCAACTACCCATTGGTACCAACGGCCACTAATGCATAGCAAGCTCTTGAGTGGTGTCCCGTAACCTGGAAGTAGGAGCATTATGGCGAGAACTAACATTCATTGCAATTGCGTCACGAACAACTTCCCGAGGTAATTCACAAGGAACACCTCCACATAAATCCAAACCCGAATTATGAGCTGACTGATTACCCATGGAGAACAAAGAAGACAGGGCATTAACCACTAAGGAGGGAGATTGGTCCTCCTCAAAGAACCAAGGCAAGCTCATAGAAGATGATGCAGCCATAGATTCAAATGTGGCCAAACTGCGACGAAACGGCCGCGTTGGAAAGGTTTTGGCGTTGGGTGAACTGCGTTTTTATGCCGCGATAGCCGCGATATGGAATGCGATTGCCGTATTAGAGTAGTTTTGCCGTACCGCTACCGAAATCGAAATCGCGATCGAAACTGCATTTTGAATCCTTGGATGCAGCTAGCTTGTTAGAAAGATTGAAAAAAGCCGAAGTAGGATGAATGTCCAAGACCACAGAACCATTGTGAACTTCATGAGAGACTACAACACCTCTTGCCAAAGGAACAGATGTTGCTAGAAACTTGGCCACAAATACTAGCTTCAAACAGAGCAGGGTTAAAAGAGGTAGCCTCCTCTAAAGAAGGTGAACTTGTATCAGCCTCACTGTTGCGTCGGGAATAAACTTGAGTGCTCACTGAACTAGTTGCTCTCACACCATGCTTTGTAACAACCCTTTGTGTTCCTCTATCCACCTGCATCTGCTTGGATAACTTTAGCAGCTTCAATAACATTCCTCGAAGGCGTAGTTGCAACATCATGAGGGACCAATGGAAGGAAACATTCTGGTTCACCAGTAAATCCACACTTAGGACAACAACCCGGAGGTGGAGGTGGAGGTGGAGGTGGAGACACAACGCCATCGGCCAGTGTCACTTGGGGTAGGGGCCTACTCAGTGCTCCCGCTGAGCCTAAGAAGGTAGAGATTAACAATCTCAGTAAGAGCGTCAAAGATTTTTGCCCAACCCCTCTCATTCCAGCGTGGTGGGAAGATAACAACGTTCTCTTGCCATTATTTATTACAGATAACTCCAAAAATTTCCTGCCCGATTTCTCTTGGATTCTAAAAGAAAAATACTGGAGCGTGGGCGCATTTGATTACACCAATTGGGGGATTTAGACCTATAAAATCTGCCCAGGCCCTCACTAACCATAAAGCAACATGCTCTGGCAGCAAGAGGTGGTCCTCCCCCTCCCATTCTCAGAAATTTTTAAGACATCCTCTGCAATCCCAACAATAGCTGAATCAAAGGTTTGCGTTTGATTGCCACAAACCCCTTGCAGCCTCCTCTCATGCTACCTTGTCACTGCAAGGTAACTAAAAAACAGAGACCATTATCCTGGTAGAAGCACAGGACTGCAACTGCAGAGGATGAAAACAGACAAACCTGGCCCTAAAACACGTCAGATGGCCTCTTCTGATGACAAACAAGCAAAAGTTGAAACTCAGGTGACCTGAAAAGTCGCCAGCGACAGGGCCTCCAGCGAGAAGATGCACCGGTGGCAGCAGAAACTGCTGGTCACGCGGGCAACAAAGAAAGCCGGCAACCACATCAATGGCTTCAACCAAGTAAGAAACCACCAGAATGAGTAGATCTGGAGAAAAACGAGGGAGCCACCTAGAAAAGATTCACCAGTGGCAGGTGAGCAGAAGTGATGGAAGCTCCTGGAGACCTGAGGTCCAGCGAACACCAGGTAGACCTCTGATGACCTTGAGTCAGCCCTGAGACACCCATGATACACACTGCCCGCTCACTTACTCTCTCTCTCTCTCTCTTTCTCTCTCTAACAACTGGTAGAAGTTCTTTACCCAGTTTGAGTATAATTCTAGAATTGTGAAAGTTGAAAGCTCTGCAGCATGTGATTCTTTGGAGCAACATTAAGTTCTTGATTTCCTCTAATTGCTTGGAAAAGCGGGGTTATGCTATGGTTTGTGGTTCTGAACTCTCACGGTAGTTGCAAAGCTTTGGTGTTTCTTTTAATTGCCTTTCTGTTTCGCCTACCTTTTTGTTGATCATGGAAGGGAAACTTTTACACGCTATATCCTGAGAGGATTCAATTGACAACAACACCACCACCACCACCACCACCTCCCAGTGTGGGTCCCGCTTTCGCGGGATCTGGGGAGATCCAGCTGTAAGCAACCTTACCTCTACCGGTATTCCTACCCATAGAGAGGTTGATTCCAGAAGACCCACGAAAAAGGTTTTGTGAAAAAGTTTTAAAGAGGAAAGCGCTTGCGAAGCATTTGAAGAGGAAAAACAGTGCCAAAGAAGCTGAAGCTGAAAGAGAGCTGAAAGAACGTACCTGGACACTCCACGTTAAGCATCTGCCGTCACTCCCAGAGCACGATAGACCTCTACTAGCACTAAGCCACTGCAGCTACTGACAACTACAAAGTCGCTTCTTTGCCATCTAAGATTCTAATCCTATCCCGCCACAGCCTCCTATCCTGAGTCAGGTCCTCCGTCAAACCCACTACTTTCAAGTTCTCTCTAATCACCTCGTCCAAATTCTTCTTCGGTCTACCCCTTCCTCTCTTACCACCGGGCAGGTCGATCAACTCACACCTCCTCACTGGGGTGGCCGTACTGCTCCTTTTCACGTGGCCGAACCATCGGAGTCTTGATTCCCTCATCTTCTCTTCTATGGGGGCCACTTTAGCTAAGTCCCTGATTACCCCATTCCTAACTCTGTCCATCCTCGTGAAACCACACATCCACCTGACCATCCTCATCTCAGCTACCATCAATCTCTGGACCTGCGTCTTTTTTAGAGGCCAACACTCCGATCCATATCGGACGGTCAGTCTGACTACCATCCGATAGACTTTGCCTTTCAAACCTAAGGGCACCCTTTTGTCACACAGCACCCCTGAGGCAGACTTCCATTTTTGCGAGCCCACTCTTATGCGATGGTTAATATCCTTGTCAATGTCTCCATTTTGCTGGATGATCGAGTCAAGGTACTTAAACTTGTCTACCTTAGGTATTTGTCTCCTATCCAGGGTAACTTCTCCCCCCTCTTCTATCCTTCCACGGAAACAGCAATGCAGGTTTTCGTTTTCGATCTACTTAATCTAAAACCTCTAGCTTCCAACCTAAGCCGCCAGTTCTCCAACTTGTCATTCACCCCCTGCCTGGTCTCGTCGATAAGAACAATGTCATTTGCAAAAAGCATACACCATGGGACCTCATCCTGAATCCCTCTAGTAAGTTCATCTAAAACTAAGGTGAAAAGGAACGGGCTTAGGGCTGATGCAGACCCATACTAACCGCGAAGTCACTTGAGACCTCTCCCGGCGTCCTAACACTCGTCCGCCCTCCCTCATACATATCCTTAATCACACGAATATACAAAGGCGACCCCCCTTTTTTTTCCAGACAGCTCCATAACACTTCCCGCGGGACTCTATCATATGCTTTTTCCAGGTCAATGAACAACATATGGAGATCCACCTTTCTATCCCTGTACAAACTCATGAGCCTTCTGAGAAGGTAAATCGCCTCTATGGTCGACCTGCCTGGCATAAAACCAAATTGATTCTCTGAAATTGCAACATCTCGTCGCAACCTTCTCTCAATCACCCTCTCCCAGAGCTTCATAGTGTGACTGAGCAATTTGATATCCCTAAAATTATTACAGTCTTGAATATCTCCTTTGTTTTTGTACAGGGGGATGACCGTACTGGCCCTCCATTCTCTGGGCATCTTAGCGGTCCTAAAAATGACATTGAAAAGCTCCGATAGCCACTCTAAACCTGCTTCCCCCAAACACTTCCGAACTTCCACCGGAATCTGGTCCGGACCCTCTGCCTTCCCATTCGCCATCTTCTTCAAGGCCTCCTTAATCTCATCCTTTGTTATACGGCCACACAGTCGTGGATCAATACGCCTATCACTACCTTCTCCGCCCCTACTACAGGCTTCTCCCGCCCCTTCCCCATTAAGGAGTTTAGCAAAGAACCTTTGCCATCTCTCCTTGATTTCCGCATCCTCATACAACACCTTACCGTATTCGTCCTTGATGCACCTCACCACACCTAAATCCCTAGTCTTTCTTTCCCTAGCCCTTGCCAGTTTAAAAACTTCCTTCTCCCCCTCCTTGGTCCCCAATCTATGATACAGTCTAGGCTCTTTGCTACCGCCACAGCTTTCTTGGCTACCTTCTTAGCCGCCTTATATCTAATACTCTTAGTTTCCCTTTCTTCATCTGAACCACTGTTCATGACCTCCGCGTAAGCCTCTTTTTTCTCCTTGACTTTCTCCTTTACCTCCTCGTTCCACCACCAGACACCCTCCATCTTGTTGCCACCTCTCCTGGAAGAACCCAGGATTTCTTTGGCCGACCGTCGAATACAATCTGCCATAACCTCCCACATTGAATCTGTATCTTCTGCCCTCCTCCAAGCTCCTTCCTCAGTAATTTTCTCTGCTATTAACCCCGCGTTCTCCTTCGTGAGGGCCCACCACTTAACTCTGGGGTCTCCTACTCTCCTCTGCTTTCTCTTTGAACACTTGAACTCTGCATCCAGAGCCAGCAACCTATGTTGCGTTCCCAAATACTCGCTAGGGATCACCTTACAGTCCTTACACGATCTCCGGCTACCCGTCCTCGTTAGGAAGTAATCGATTTGGGTCCTGCAGGAGCTGCTCTTGAAGGTCACTAAGTGATCCTCCTTCATGAAAAACGAGTTGACCACCAGCAAATCAAAGGCCACCGCAAAGTCCAGCACAGAAATCCCTCCCGAGTTTCTCTCTCCGAAACCAAAACCCCCGTGAACCGCATCGTACCCAACTGATTCCGCACCAATATGGCCGTTAAAATCGCCTCCTATGAAGAGTTTCTCGCTCCGAGGTATATCCTGGTTGACCATATCCAAATCCTCCCAAAAAAGCTTCTTAATGTCCTCCGGCAAGCCTACTTGAGGCGCATAAACACTAACCACATTCACGAAAACTGAACCCACCAACACCTTAATGGCCATAATCCGGTCGCTCTTACGCCGCACTTCGACCACGAAGTCCGCCAGCTCCTTCTCAACCAAGATGCCAACTCCATTCTTCGCCTTGATTGACCCCGAGTACCAAAGTTTGTAACCATCAATCTCTCTAGTTTTAGCTCCCACCCACTTCGTCTCTTAAACACACGCTATGCTAATCTTACGCCTACGCAAAGACTTAATTAATTCTATCGACTTACCCGTAAGAGACCCAATATTCCAAGACGCTAGGCGCACCTTCTGCAGCCCTACACCACTCCTAACCCCATTTACCCCCGGAAGACCGGCTGAAGCTGCCACATACCTTGCCACCAACGAAGATGACTACTATGCAAGGGGAAAACCTAAATAATAAATAAAACACAGGAGAAAACAAAAACGAAAGGCAATAAAACTAGAGGAAGCGACAACCACGCTAATAGCACAGAAGAGACCCCCCTACAACAAGGAAAAAGGATAAAAGTAGTCAGCCAAAACCCTAGGTCCCGAGGAAAACAAAAACGAAAGGCCAAAAAAAGCCCGTTAATGACCACGCAGGACTGAAGAAGAAAAGAGCAATCTTAAATAGGCTTGAACCAAGTAAAAGAAACCAAAAAAAAATAGAACTTATCAAAGCTACTTAAAATACTCACCAATAGTAGAAAAAAATACCACCAAACTAATACTAATAAACAAAATAAAATTGACAGGAGACTTGCCAAAATGATAACTAACAACCGCAAATAAATAATAAAGGGGCAGGAACTAATGGGATGGGGAAGAACTCTAATGCAACAAGGGAACCAATTTGGTACCAGATACCATAGAAACACCTAATAATAACAAGGGCACCAATGTGATGGGAAGAACTCTAATGCAACAAGGATACTAACAACAGGAAATAACTAATACTAACAACAAAATAATGCTAATAAGAAAATTAAATAGCCAAGAAACTAATAATTACTAATGAACGGCCCCAAGAGCACATAAATTAAAAGGGCCACAAACGGAGGGCTAAAGACGAGCTAATTAGCACGGGAGCTACTTAGAGCTAGAACTAAATAGAGCCAACTAACCCACAATCACGCCACCTGAAAACGTACAACGCCCTCAATACAAAACCCAAAATCAAAGACCCTCATAAACAATCAAGCATAAAGGACCCAGACCTCCAAACAACCACTGGCCCTCTATCTAGCAAAACCCTCTAGCAAAACTCTACACTCTAAACACTCAAAAACACTGACCCTCAATACAAAAACTCAGTCCGCAATTTAAAACAGGGGACCGAAACTTGAAAACACAAACCTTAGTACTTAAAACAACAATCTAGCCCTCACTACTCTAAGCTCAGAACTCAAATCGAAAAAAAAACTAAGATCCGGGAGACCTGAAAACGGGCAGTAGACCAACACCTGATGCAATAAAAACGGACAGGGATGGCCTGAAACCTCAGTACACGGACGAAGCCCTAATACGGAAAGTCCTAGGATACACAACAATCCAGCAGAGACAATCTATGGGTAGCAAATTAAGCTGAGATGGGAGAGAGAGTGAACCTGAGATTACAGAGAAAAGGGCAATTTTCCACTCTGCCACGGCTTGAGGCTTGAAACTTTGCTTCAACGCCCGAGAATCCAAGGACAGCCACAATGATCAGATGCGGGAAGCTCAAGGCTCTGGTACTCAGAGCTCGGTGTACCCTGAGAACAGAGACAGCTCGGAGGGGCCGAGGCAGGGCTGGGCTGTGATACTCACCGTCGATGAAGGGCCACCCCCGTCGGCTACCGGTATCTGCTGTTGGACGCTACCCGAGGTCACCCAGGTGACCGTTCTGTGCAAAACGGGGAAGGAAGACCTTTTTGTGCAAGCTGCTGACAATCGCCAGAGAAGAGAGAGAGAAGAGACAGAGGATTCAATTGAGCACTTTGTTATTATGGCATGATGGTGATATTTAGAATCTGTAGTGCCATATTTAAGATCATTCTTAATAGTTGAATGATGTTCTTTATAGAAGTTTCGATAAAAGCGTTTTCCCTTTATCTATTGTATAGAAGAAGTGTCTCGGCTTCAAATATGTTGGACTGGTGACTAACTATTGGAGTCTTAGGGCGTCCATATATTCATACTAGCTGCCCCATTTCTCTCTAGTTGCCTGGTTGAAGTTTGGACTTTTGTTGAGGGTTTAGCATCCATTTTACTATCTTGATGTTGAAGCTTGTATTTCCCTATAGTCGCATTATGTGACGACTTTCCCCTCTCCATTTTCTGACATACTATTAAGCCTGATGGGTTGCATTGCAGGGAGATGGTGGCATACATAGCGAATACGCTTATATTCATCCTGAGGTAAGTCTTGGTCTTCACATCATAGATTTTTCTTGTCAGAGATTATTAGGAAAGAGTTCTTATCATGCTAGAAAGCTGGAGTAAACAACATTTCCATAAGAATCAATGCATTGCGGGAGAATCTTAAATTCCCCTTTTAGAATACCAAAATAGCATCAATCTGTTGTATCCTGCGATTAAATGCTCATATTTTTGGGCATTTCTTTTTTCACCTCTTTTTTCTTCTTCAAACACCAGAGACTATTTGCTTCCCTTTTTGGCGAATTACACCAGTGACCAGTCCATACCATAGGCTGGCTTCTTCTGCAGTGTGTTTAACAGACTGGCCTTAAAATGCGTTCAAGAGAGACAAATAGATTAATCATCTCCATATCCTTTCTGATGATGGGCGTGAGTGGGAAGCCAATTGACTGGAAACACTGCCTTTTTTATGTTGCACATTCTTTATATTTTTTATGTTTCGTCTTAATCAACTATGTGTGAAATGTGTGTGCATTAGTCTTGGCTCCATTGGTGCCAATTAAGGGCAAAAATGTGATTTCTAAATCATATTTGTGTTTGAATCATCAAATATACATTACATCATTGAAAGCCGAATATGCTAGATATCTAGATGAGCAATAATTATATGCCTAAGAATAGAAAGTGGGAAATTTATAGCTAAATCAAGCAAGTGATTAATTTTTCTTTACATTTGAAAAGGGCGATTTTGATAAGGGGTCAGTGTCCGGACTGAACTATGCGTGTTTCTGGAAGATAAACATGCTTACATCTAAATGAATTGGCAAAAAATTACAGGATAGCTAGCAGATTCTGGTTATCTGAATTGATGTACATTGATGATGTACTTTCCAGGGTCATTAGTATAGAACTGTCCTTAATCTTTTTCTTTAGAGAACCACTTTAACTGCAATTTACTTACGTAATGATCCTCAATTGACCTTGTGTGTCCGAATTTCCATCAACTTTCCCACCCTCATTTGTAGTTTTTCTTGGTTTACATTCTGTTCGATTCAAAACAGTCTACTGTTTCAGTCGACTGTTTCATATAGTAACTGATTTTAGTTATTTTATTCTTGAAAGAAATCATTGGAAGTGAAAAAATGTTAAAGTCAAATATTCTAGGTTTTTAAACTTTCTTTTTTTTTTTTCAAATTCATGGTTGGGAGCCCATCATGCATAAGATATGGTGAAATGAATTCCTTTCGGAAGGATTTGGGGCAACTAGTAGTTCGTTCTAGAGTGACTTTTAACTTGGAGGTGACTAATAATTTATTTAAGGGCGACTTTTATAAAAATTACCCCTGAATGAATCATTAGTTACTCTCTACTTATTAAAGGCAGCCTTGGAAGGATACATCTCACGATATCTTTTAGGTGAGATGGTCTCATCCAAGATTATGGGTACTTTTTACGTACTAAAAGGATGGTGGATAAAAATTTAAAAGAATGGGTTTTTATTTAAAAATGAAACAAGTGGACATACAAAACACATGTAAAACATCAGTAGAGGGTTCGTGAAAGTGGCTAAATGTGATACTGTAGGTAGTGGCGGATCTAGATGTTTAGAATAGGGGTGTCCATATATTTAACGTCATCGCTTATGTACAATACCAACCAAAAAAAAAAAAGAAATTATATGATATATATTATGATTGTTTATTTTGTACAAGTAACAATCATAATATACCCTACTTGTTTATTCCCAAAAAACTGTGGTATCCTTACTACTGCATTTGTTCTTTGCGGTTTTTTGTACTTTGAATTTGATATATAAATTGTACGAAATTGCAGAATGTTACGATTACGTAGCATTTACTAAAATTGTTAATTACAGAAGACAAATCATCAGCACCAAGCAACAAAACCAAAAAAAAATTGAGACATGAAGTGAACATGTCAACACATGAAATACAACTACAAATAAGCAATTTGCACTAGTAAATCACACCAAAAAAAGGAAGAACAAATAGCACAAGTTCAAATCAATTATTAGTGCCAAATTAAAGAAACATTTGCGTCAAGAACACATTACAACTAAACAGCCGAAAAAGTAATTAATAACAATAAAAGAAAGTTAAAGATATTAGAATTACTTGGAATACATTTAAATTTTAAACTCCAGATAAGAGAGGGTGGGAGAGAGAGAAATTTGAGCTTACGTGCATTTAATTTAATTTTACTTTTCTATCAAATTCCAACTTTATAACTGCACTTTTGATGTTTAAAAAAACTTAAAAAATATTAATATGTGAGCTAGATATATTTAAGGAGTGTCATTAATTTTTTGAATACTAATTTAGGGGTGTCCATATATATATATATATATATATATATATATATCAGTTTAATCACATTTAAAATAAGACATTAAATTTTTTTTTTTTTGGGGGGAGTGGGGTGTCCATGGGCACCCCTCCCCTAGTAAGAGATCCGCCCCTGCCTGTAGGAATGAAAGTTCAGTTAAGGGTGGTAAAGCAAACAGGTTGCAGCTAGAGCTGGTTTTGTAAACTGACGATGCACTTTAGGATGGTTTAACGCTACGTCATTATTACTACTACTACTACCACCACCACCACCACCAGCACCATCCCCAGCACCAGCGGCAGACCTACTATTATTGTTATTATTATTATTATCATCACTATCAACCCTCTGAGTTCAAGGTCATAATTCCTTTATATTAAGTTTTAGATTATTGAGGCTTTCTTTCTTGCATTTTATTTTGTCATCCCTTGGTCCTTATTTTGATGATTTTTTTTAAAGCGAAGGATATAGATGCCATTCTGCTATGTCGGATTCTTTTGTCAATGAAAACTATCCAGGGCATTTAGTTTTAATTAAATCTGGTTCAATTTCTCGTTGTTTTGCAGCGGCACTGTCATAGCTCAAGGTGTTCTGAGTGGCAACAATATTTTTGACAACCATGGTATCTTTTTAATTATTGAGATTCTCATGATTTGTATATCAAATTTTGCTTACATCGTTAAACTTGTGTTTCTTCTTCTTGTCATTTCTGATATTGCATATATTCTCTTGTATTTTCTGTTTGGACAGAGTGTAGGATAAGTATCCCTTTTAGAAAGTATCCCTTTTAAAAAGGTTAAAAGCCTGGCTACCGCATAAAATATAGGTAACATAGAGATTGGTTGTGACTACCAATGCAGGTTGGTTCAAGTGGTTTGGCACTCGTCCTCCTAAGCAAGGTCTTGGGTTTGAGTTTTGTGAATGAAGAAAATTTGTGATGGGAGAGTTCTACCATTATTAGGCCAATAGTAGCTCGATTCCAGTGAAATGGAGGATTTAAGACCTAAAAAAAAAAAAAAGAAAAGAGATTGGTTGTGACTTGTTCATACAACAACAGCAACAACTCCCAGTGTGGGTCCCTCTTTCGCGGGGTCTGAGGAGATCCAGATGTAGGCAACTTTACCTCTACCAGTAATTCTACCCATAGAGAGGCTGATTCCAAGAGACCCACAGAAATCAGATTTTATGAAGACATTTTATAGAAGAAAGGTTTTGAGAAAACATTTTATGGGAAAAACTAAGGGTAAGCATCAGGAAATGAGTTAAGAAATACGAAAAAATACGAAAAAATCAGGCGGCAGTAATTATGTGACCATAAGTGCAACAAAACAAAGGGAGATACTATACCTTAACAACCAGAAGTAGGCAAACAATGTCTGTTCCCAGACGCAACTACCTGCATGCAAACAAAACATACGAAGAAACCGCAACCAGACTCATTCTATTGCAACCTAGTGACCAACTACGAGGCTAACTCTCAGCGATCTAAGATCTTAATCCTATCCCGCTATAGTCTCCTATCCTGAGCCATGTCCTCCGTTAACCCTACAACTTTCAAGTCCTCTCTAATTACCTCGTCCAAACTCTTCTTTGATCGTTCCCTCCCTCTTTTACCTCTTGGTTGTGACTTGTTCATGAATGCTATTAATACCTGTATCCATAAACCATATTCTGGGTTCCTGCCTGGCCCCGGGGTTGAGGCTTTTGACTTACCCTAAACTTGTAGGTGGGTTTAACTGTGGGAACCTAGAGTGAAAACTTGTTGACTGACTAATAAACACAGATTCAAAGTAATTGGATAATGGCTTCTTAATGCTGAATCATTCCTTTAGTACCTTGTTATTTGTATTTTAATCCGTTGAATGAGTAGGAAAGCTTTACAGAGACTCCCCAGCTTATAACCCTAAAATTATCTGATGTTGCCCTGATGTTGCCAACGAGGAAGTTAGGTGGATTAACAAAGGAGGCCAAATAAACTACTCCTTTATGTAAGTTTTGAACCTTACATGTGCAATAGAAACCAATGAGAATGAGTTCTACTAAAGTGAGTATTGGAGGCCATGACATGTATGCCGGTTGCAGCCTTGTTCTTGTGATGGAACACATAGGCATCTGCTGAAGAACTCATGAGACCAATGTTGCAGTGTAATGAGTAAATAATGACAAGTATAATAGCAACGGTAATAAAAATAATAAATCAAAAATAACATGAATTAGAACAAAAAAAGGAGGAAGAAGTATGATGACAAATTGAAAATAAAATTTTAATGCTTCTCCCCTTCCTCTCTCTTTGCAAAAAAAAGTAATAAAAACGTCATAATGCTAAATGAGAATTGGCAGCAATGATGATGAAATTCATTACGATGGTTCAAACTTCAAACCATGATTAAACATACTAACCTAAGACACCAAGGGGATGCTGTCCATCTACAAAAGAGGTCAATTACAAAATCGTCATGCCTTCAGCTTTCATGCATAATATTATCTACCTTAGTTTAAAAAATCCTGCTTGAGGCATAAGGCTAGCACGTCAGTGCCTCGAAGGGGATGAGGTGCGCCTCAAGGATGCAAGGCTATATCTTTCCCCCTTTTCTTCTTTTTTTTAAGCCTTGCCTTTACCTTTTTTCTTATTTTCTTTCCTTGGGAGCTAAAATGTGACTTATGCTTGTACTTAAATGTATGCATTGGGGAGCTACAATGATAAGATAATATATCTGAAGGCTATTTGCAGTGTTTGTAGGTGAGTTTAAAACAGCCCGCCTGAAAGTTAAGTTATGCTTGTACGGTAAGTGTGTACATTGGGGAACTAAGATGATAAGATAAAATATCTTAAGGTCGTTTGGAGTGTTAGTAGTTATATTGATGTCTAACCATTTTTTAATGCATTTGTCTAACTTGTTTCTACAAAATCTGCTTTGCAAAATGTGAAAGACTTTTAAATTTTTTTTCCATAGAAGTGTGCCTTGCATCCATGATACGTGCGCCTAAGCCTTGTGCCTTGCCCCCTTGCGCTTTGGGACCTTATGCGCCTCAGTGCGCCTTGCGCCTTTTAAAACTAAGTTTAGTAGTTATATTGATGTTTAACCACTTTTTTAATTGATCTAACTTGTTTCTGCAAAATCTTCTTTGCGAAATGTGAAAGACTTTTGAAAACTTTTGCATAGAAGTGCGCCTCGCATCCATGATGCGTGTGCCTTTGCTTTGCGCCTTGTGCTTGGGGACCCTACGCGCCCTCGTGCGCCTCACGCCTTTTAAAACAAAATTATCTACAAAATTTTTAGAACTTAGTTGCTCCCACATTTTAGCACAAGACTCTAACTATACAACATTTTCAAAAAGTAGAGCTTGAAATTTTGCCGGGACAAGGTTTTGTCCTCAGAAATCTGACGATTCCTTTCCTTCCAAGTACGCCACCAAGTGGACAACGGGGGCAAATCACTAGAAGCCCAACTATTCTTCACAGTTCTTCTCCAAGCCACCACAACATCTTCGGCTGATGAAGGTTGAACCCAACTAACCCCTGTCCAGGAAAGAGATGGATGCCAACAACATGAAGCCCAACAACACTGGGTAAGGAGATGGTTCACTGATTCTTCCTCCTCAAGGAGCATAAAACACCTCACAGGATCGTTACAATTCCGTCTTTCAAGCACATCCTCTATGGGGATCTTTCCTTTAATAGCTGCTACTATGTGGGAATCTTTCCTTTAGTAGCCGCCTAAGCAAAGAAGCACACTTTCATAGGAGCTTCAAACATCCAAATAGCCTTTATAGGAAAGTTCTCACCATCGTAATGCTTTTTACTTGGCAGTGAAAGAGCTGTTAGAGTGATAAGGCCAGACAATCTTGTCAATGCCCTCAGGCGATACATTCATCTTGGCAAGAGATGCCGGAAAACACTTTATTCTTCCTAATCATTGGGTCTTCTTAAAAAAGTAATGTTCCAATGACTTCGGTCACCATTCCAACACACCAAGTCTTGTATGCATCTTTAGAAGGGCCATCTTAAGAAGGTTGAGAAATTGAATCTTGAGAGGTTCGTCCTGGCACTAAACATCATGCCAAAAGAGCACCCTAAACCTATTCTTCATTTCAAAATGTACTAAGTATTTGAAACAATCCAAACCTGTGAAAATAGACTTCGAAGCGCCCATCCCATGAGCACAATGACTTTTTTGGGTCCTCCACCCTAGAAAATCAACCCATATTATGCGTGTTATCATTCCTCTATAGAGCATTCTCCGCTTTAGCAAAACACCAAAGTCACTTGGTCTTAAGAGCTTTATTCATATGCCGAAGAGGTCTTATGCCTAGCCCTCCCTTTTGTTTGGAAGAACAAACTTGTCTCCAAATAACACAATGGAAACCGCCATTGGATTCATCTTTGGACCAAAGTAACTCCCTTATAATTTTCTGTTGATGCTTTGCGGGATCGTTAGCAATGACATGAAATAAATAGGAAGACTTCATAAAGTACTCTTCAATAAGGTCAACCTACCTCCTTTAGACTTATGGAATCTTTCCACAATTGGATCATACATCACTTCGCTCTTGAAATTCACACCAAGAGGGAGGCCAAGGTAAGATGATGGAAGGTAGTTAATCCGACAATGAAAGAAATGAGCCAAGTGCTCAAGCTTAGGAACCACGCCAATTGGAATAAGAACATTTTTTGATAAGTTCACTCTATTCTCGGACATTGCTTCAAATCACAGAAGTATACGTCTCAAATATCCAAGATTAATCTCGTCAGGTTTACCAAAAAAATTAAAAGAAAAACACAAGTGTCATCTATGAAGAGAAGGTGTGAGATCGGGGGGAGGGGACAAAACAAAGAAAAGCTTCCAAAAAAACTCACTTTAATTGCTTCATTCACTAGTCTACTATGAGTCTCCATCATCAAAATGAGTAACAAAGGGGAAAGCCTTGGTTAAGCCCTCTCGAACTGGGTAAGAAACCTTGGCCTTCACCCATTGATCAAGATTGAAAAAGCAGATAGTAGAAGTGCAAAAGAATGCCCAACTCCTCCACTTGCTTGAAAAGCCTTTTTTTTAGGAATAGCCATGGGGAAGCCCATCAAACATGATCAAAAGCCTTCTCAATATCGAGCTTACAAAGAACTCCCAATTGCTTGGATTGGAGGTAGGAGTGGATACACTCCTTAGCAATCAAAGTTGCATCCAAAATTTGGCGGCCAGGAATGAAAGCACACTAACTTGGCCAACAATTTTCCCAATGACTTTTCTCAATCTTGATTTAAGGACTTTAGTAAGAATTTTATACAAAATCCCCACTAAGCTAAGGGGCTGAAATTCCGTTGTGTCATCTGCCCCGGCCACTTAAAGAAGCAAGTTGCTAAAAGTGGCGTTGAGGCTTTTCTTGAAAGCAACATCCCTGGGAAAAGATACAAATAATCCCAGAATGTCCCCCTTAACAATACTCTAATGGTGTTGCAGAAAAAAGGCCATGTTAAAGCCAGTGAGCCGTGGAGCTTTATCACTTGCCTAAGTCATTGATCGCATTCCAAACTTCCTCCTCTGGAAAATATTTTTCAAGTTCCGATGCATTATCAAGACTAATTAAATCGTAATGATCCCCTCAAGAAAAGGCCAAGATGGATGATCTTCAGGACAGAGGTTAGCATGGAACTGAACAACTGCTTCTTTAATTAAAGAAGACTCAATGTGGTGCTCACCATGTGCCTCAATGTTATGCCTGAATGGCATTGTATTTCTTCTGCTGGCCACCTTGTGAAATAATTTGGTATTTCGATCTCATTCTTGAATCCAATTTTGTTTCGCTCTTTGCCATCAGAATGTGTCAATCCAAGAGCGCACTCTGCAAAGCTCTTTCTTGACTTCAAACGTTTCAGCTTGTCAGCGAAAGTGAGAGAATGATGTTACTCTTCATCATCGAGGCACTTGCTCTTATCCACCAATATCAAGGTGGCCAAAGACATCCCTATTTCGAACTTTGCGCTTTAAATGTAGCACTGTGTTTTTTTTTTTGGGGGGGGGGGGAATGAGAAAAAAGATATTTTGACTTCGTAATCCTGTACGAAAGGAAAAAGGAATTAACACTGCTGTTTCCCTCATCCTCTTGTTTCGAAGAACCGCACGGGGGAAGGGGGTCTTTCAGTCTCTTACTAAGAGTGAAAAGGTCTTAAGAATGTATGGCATCTGCCACATTCATGGCAGACAAGCTGCTTGACAGTAATGCAAATCAATGGAATTAAGCATATACTGGTGGTCCTTGCATTCTTCTTATCCAAATCCGCCTGACAAAATTTTAGAAGGAACTTCTTCGTGGATAATGGTGCTTTTAGGGACACATTCTTCTCCGGACTAGCCTTTTAACAAAGCTGTCAGAATTGGGGATCAACTTTAAAAATCTTGAAAAACTTAGAAGTTAGTTAAATACAAGAGATAGGATTTAATCTATTTTGGTCTTGGTGGAAGTGTTCCCCTCCAAGCTTGTAGAAGAGTTTTCCTGGTTTTTGTCTGAGTTACAGATACCTGAAGGGAACCATACTCCAGCTTTGATATAGCATTCTTCAGATTTAATGCATAGACGACTCATAGGCTATTTCAGCTGTATTAATGGAAATCTTTTCCACTGATCCCAAATTCTAAGATTTGAAAATAAGTGAATGTTAGAATGTGAATTTTCAGTTCTTCTTGGTGGGAGTTAAATCATTGCAAGAGGCCAAGAGGGAATGGAATAATGACATTGAGAAAACGTTTTTGTAATTGCCCTTTTCGTACATGGGTAGCACCCCCTTGGTGCCTTTCTCACGTGTCTTTTGATTACTCATTTAAAAAAAAAAAAAAATAAAGACACCCAAAAGCTGTGAGCTGTTGTGAGCAGTTTTACCACTTCGTGTTTGGCTCAGCAAAATCCAGTTGAAGGACTTTGAATTATGGTTCTGGTGGAAATTTCAGGCAACATTGAAAATAATCACCAGAAATTGATGGTTTTACTTATTATAATCTTTTGGTTCTATATTACCAAAAAAAAAAAAAAAAAAATCTTAGGTCTATTTCATTCTACTTTTTATGATTTCTGCGAGATCTGAACCTTCCTGCTTTTTTTTCTTCTTCTGTTTGTTTCAGGTGTTTCATGGGGCTATCTGATCCTTCTGTATGTATATGTTCAAGTTTCTCGGGCAGTGGTTGTTGGTGTGTTATTCCCATTTCTACAATATTTTGGCTATGGTTTGGATTGGAAAGAAGCTATTATTCTGTCATGGTCAGGCTTGCGAGGGGCTGTAGCATTGTCTCTCTCGCTGTCAGTTAAGGCAAGTTGGTTGGCCATTATGCTTCCTGTGAAGGATTTGATGGCACGTGTCTTGTTTCTGCAGTTCCTAAATTTATGTGAATTAGTTGACAGGTCTTTTTGCATATATGATTGCAGTTGGAAATTTTGTGGATGTTCTGCATTATACTTCTCTCAAACAGGCAGCGTTGTGCATTAAAACATAGTTGCAGGGGTTAGATGATGTTGTCTCTTTAAGAATGATTTCAAAAATAGATATCCAGGGTCCACGGATCTTGTTCTGTTTGGCCATTCTCTAAGTGCTTCCATCTTTTCTATTCATATTCCTTGAAACAAGGTTTGTACTGAATATTAACTACATGCCTGCCCAAAAGCTGTGCAGAAGATAAGGAAATTGAAATACGGCTGCCCCATCTTCTCTCGCTTCAGTTGGTGAAAGATAGGACGGCACTCATGGTCATCGGAGGTTCCCATGAGATTTGGCGGAACTTGGGTCTCCGGGAGCCGTTGGCATCTCTCCCACCAGCCAGATTTTCTTTCCTTAAGCCATGTTTCTCTCTCCAGCTAGCTTTTTCTGAGATCTCTTCGCTGTGGGTGGGTTTTGGTATTCTGTTCCTGGTTCCTAGCTGGCCGGCCTTTTTTGTCACTGCAGTGCTTCTGTCACTGGAGTTCCAGTTGCGTTTTTTTTTTTTTTTTTTGGGGTCGCCAGAAAAGTTTTTCTGGCTTTTCTCTTCTCAGACTAGGCTACCTGTCTTGCTTGTAGTGCCTTTTTCTCTATTTAGCTTCTGGTGAGTTTTTAGCACATCAGTTTCGTTGCTGGTTGCCTGCTTTTTCATTCTGGGTGTTGTCCTTCGAGGTTCTGGTTTCTGCTATTTGCTGCTGCCTTTTAAGGTGTGTTTTTTGAGCGTTTTCGTTTTGAATTTTCTCCCCTTGGTTTTTTTTGGCTCTTCTTTGTGCTGTTACTCATGTTACTCATGGGGACTCTGCTGACGGTTGATGGAAAATTGTTTGAGTTTTGTGGGGCTCTTCTTTTTAAGGTTTGTGGGAAGATGACTTCAGACTTCAGGCTTGCTGTTGATGAACTCAGATGGTCAGCTAGGGAAATGGTGTGCTTCTGTTTTGGGTAAGGGACCCCCTTTGGGTGAGGACTTTCAAAGTGGGAAACGATTGTTTTATTGTTGCAATTGAGAAAGAAAACTAGAGGAAGATTCATTGTCTTTTCTTGGTTTGCTATGGCAAGCCGAAGAGCAAGGACCATCATTTTCCTAGAGGGTACTAATGCATATGGTTGGGTTGGGGCCATAAAGATTTTGGAAGAGATGCTGATTTCTGACAACTACTGCTGTGAGGTCCTTTGTGAATAGGCGATGTCAGAATTCAGACAGGGAATCAGCAAGTCGATAATGTTGATAATGTTGATTGGGAGGAGGTGGGGTTTTTTTTTTTTGGGGGGGGGGGGGGAAGCTGTCTTACGAAGACGTCTATTAAGATTATTTCTTGGAATGTGAGGGGGCTCAATTGTCCGATTAAGGTCGGGAGTGCAAAAGGGGTTGATGTAGGACGCTGTGAGAGCAGTTCCTACACCAAACACTCAATTAAATAAACTCACAATATTTTTAATAAACTCAATTTTATTCATTCAAGTCCGCCCCTTCTGTTTGAGGAGGTCTATACAAGGATCAATACAACTAAAAGGATAGAAAATATTTAATAGACAAAGATAAAACACGATGGGATAGAAGAAAGATGTGAATAAGGATGATTATTATCCTAGAAGAGAATTCCTAAGTTCCTAAACTTCGTTTTTTTTCTAAGAGTATATATTGTCGTAAAATATCTTAGGAGATAAGGCATGAGGTTATCAACCTCTCAAGCTTCAATTCTGGATCTTTGTAGGCTGGGTCGGTAGAAAGAGGCAATTGTGCATGAAGTGGTCTCTTAGATTGACGATCAATACCATTGCAACATAACTTTCTAGAGAAGCCTGAATGGTTTGGAAGAAGAGGGTCTGCTATATCTTTTGGCTTTGCTTTCTAATGTGAAGGTTACCTTTGAGGGTGATGACGAGATTCTTTGGCCCCATGACTCGTGGGCAATTTCGCATTACAAAGAGATGTCCAAAGGGTCCACTGCAGTTAATTTACACTTGATTTCCCATCTAAGGCAATTTGGAAGTCTAAAGCGCTCACCAAAGCATGCTTTCTTCGTTGGCAGCCAAAAAAGGAAAGATTCCACTAGAGGACATGATTAAGAAGAGAAACTTCAAGTTGGGTAGGAGGTGTCCCATGCATTTAAGGGAGGAAGAGCAGGTTGAACACCTTTCTATCCATTGTCGGTGGGTCTCCACATTGTGGTATTTGCCATTTTCTTTGATGGGAGTTAATTGGGTGCAACCTCAAACCATTAGACATGTTTCATGGTATAAAGAAGAAGGTTATAGAAGAGTTGGGTCATAGGGGTCTGGAATTTGATACCATTTACTATTTGGTGGATCAGTGGGAAGGAGAGGAATTGCGGGATTTTTTTTTTTTAAAATTTATAGTTAATCAGGATATGTATTGAAAGGACACGAATGGCCATGTACAAAAGAGGCAAATACAAAACATTATGCCCTTAAGCTCTCATCCATAATGCAATATGCAAAACCCAAAAAGTGCAAATTTTTTTTTACCATTGAGTCCGACATTCCAACTATATGACCACCTCAAAAAATAGAGCTTATAATTTTGAAACGACAAAGTTTTGTCCTCGAAAATACGTCAATTTATTTCCTTCCAAGTAGCCCACCAAAGTTTATGAGGGATTGTCGGATTTTTGAGGGAATGACTAGGACTATTCGAGACTTAAAGCTTTATCACTTGAGAACTTCAATCATGGTACAAAGTTGACTTTTTTGGCTTTTGTCGACATGATTATTGTAGAGAGCTTGAGGACGTGATGTTACTTTGTGATTGCCTCCTTTTGTACATGAGATCCCCTTGGTCCCTTCTTAATTCAACTTTCCCTTATCACAAAAAAAAGGGCTGTGCAGAAGATAAATACGGGCTGGAGGGAAGAAGTGTATTCAATAGGAGCAATGCCCACTTGTCTGGTTGCCATCTTGGAGCATGTCCAGATAAAATTGTTGGTTGCGGAGAGATATGAAGGTGGACGTCCTTGGTGATTGTGATTTTCCAACTGTTGTCATATTACAGCTTGAAAGAAATGCTAATTCTGAAGGATGGCCAATTGGCCATTGAACCATTCTCTGTGACTAGGTTGTTTTCAACCCTTCCGTTGGGTGTGACACTTCCTTGGGAGTTTGTGAGGACATAGAACACTAAGTATGTTGGGTTGACACAATGGTAATGAGTGATACAGAAAGGTGCATCGACTGTGCATGTGCATGTTGGAAAGGGAACTTAAGTGAATTGGGTTAATACAACAATGGCGAGCGTCGAAAAACGCTTGATTAAATTGTGCATGTGCATTTAATACGAAGAAACAAGTATGTTCTAAAACCCAAAGAGATGGCTTTTTTCTTTCTGCACAAGGAGAGTTTAACTGGGGCCTTATCCAAGTTGCGATCTAATCTTTATCTCGCCATGAAATTCTATCAACAGTTTTGTACTAGGTAAGATGCAGTGTACTGATCTCCCAATTCTTTGTGGGTTTTCCCCTGCCATGCTTATAGTCCAATAACATCGCATGGATCTTCTCGAAACTCTTAAAAGTGTTTAGGAGTGTCTACTTTCTGTGTATCTAATCTAGAGTCTTGCTTCACTCATCCTTAATAGGGATCACATCTACATTACCTGTATTCTGTGAGTCACATATTATCTCTTATCATTTCGTTCCTTGTCTTATTTGATTTAGCATGGTTGCAAATTCAATGAATCCTCTTTACCTTTTTCCGCTGTGATCTTTTCAAACTAGATTGAACCATAAAGCAATGTTCCTTTCAATTTACCGGAATGTTGTTACACAGAATCCTTGAAGCTTTTCTGTTCCTATCACCATATTGTGTTTGGTGGGTACTGCCACTGTCAGTCTCTTCTACTGACCTGATGTTGAACCATTGGTTGATATGGGTTGAGGACAAGTTGTTGCTTCACTATCCAAGCCAATTGCCTTCGTATCCTCATCCTTTGCAATGCTTCTTTTACTTCACATGTGCAATTGGATGACTCAACATGGGGAATAATGATATTCCCTGTGTCTTAGTTCACCAAGATGGATGTTTCCGCTTCCCCTTAAAATGCCTATAGAGGCATCATTCCTATGTCTCCTTAATAGGGCATTACTCTAAAAGGATTTATTCTTCAGCACTTTGGTCTTCCCCTGCTTGGTCACTGGTTTTTGGTATATGCTATATGTGCTGTTTACGGCGATTCAAAAATAGGTGTGCCATGATGAAATAGCGACATTGAAAAGGTTCTGAAGCTCAGTGACTTGCATTTTGCTGCATCTTTTTATTGGTCATATTTCACTTTGGAATGGCCGCTGTGAACATTTTGAAATGGCGAATGGCCATTGTATCTTCAATTGATGATTTTTTGTTAGCTTATGTGACGTATTTTATCACTTGTATCTATTTGTTGCAAACCTTGGTATATTATGCTAACAATAAGACCTTGCTATAGCTTGTCGTATACCTACAAATTTAACTACTACTTCGATTTATAGATAATATTTGTAGCATAGGAAAGTAGGGATCGATCCCACGAGGAAAGATTATGTCAAAAAGCTAGTTTAATTCTCAATAATTTTACTACTCTAATTTATTGCTTCTTCTCTTTGTATTTCTAAAATAAATCAAATTTAATAAATAAAAATCTGGAAAAATACTTAATATTGCTCCTAAATATTCTAAATTTAATTCTGGAAATAAAACAGTAAATAGCTATCCTAAATATTCTGGAAAATAAAAACAAAAGTAAAAACACAATATTCAACTAAAACTTAAAATAGAAAATAACAAGCAGAAAATTAATATTAAAAATTACAAAAAATAATCTAAATTAATATTCTGCAAGTTTATAAATTTATAACTCCAAAATTATATATAATTAAATTCAGAAAAATCAAAACAGAAAATTAACTCTTGAAAATGCAAACAGAAAATAAAATCTGAAATTAGAGAAAAATAAACTGAACTAATATAAATACGAAAATAAATAACAAAATTGCCCAGATTTTAGGACGTAAACTTAACAGGACCTAAAAAACATGAAATAAAAATTAAAAACGTAATTTTCAGACTTATTAAAATAAAAACCTGCACATATCCAATTCACGAAATAATTCTGAAAAATTATCAAATTATTTCCAAAAATTCCGAAATTAAATAGAGGCAGAATAGTACACTATATAAACCCTAGGATGGATTAAAACTTGAAAAAAACACAAAAGGAACTATTTTTAACCTAATTTCTAACAAACCGATAAATAAATCTCAAAACAGAATATAAATTAAATTTGAAAATTGTAATCACACTAAAAATCAAAATCTAACTGATCTAATATCACCAAGACACTCCTAAAGACTACTCTTTTGGGGGGGTAAATGAACTTTATATTAAAGCTTATAAATTGACGAATAAAGATTGGCAACTAAATAAATTAACTAAAACGCAATAAATAATTATCAAAGATACCAAATTTATGAAAAATACTTAGCATAATCTATATTCACCATGCAAATTAATATTTATCATTAACACACAAATCCATTTTATCCATGAGCTAGACTGTAGAAGACACTCACCAGCGGATCTTTCTCGTTTTTCCTTATAGTATAGTTTACTTAGGTCCAGCCCTAACATAAACCCTACTAGTTTTGATAACCCTTACACCAGCGCAAGAATTTAATCAAAATAGAGCATTACGTATTAGAAAAACATCATCCAACGCCTTGTAATCAATTTACTAGCAAACTGATTTAACAAAGATCTATAACAATTACCTAATTAAAAGAGATGGGTTTGCGCCATCCATGATTAATTAGGGTGATACTAATGCCTAAAAAACTATAACTTTTACGTATTACAGCCTTTTAAACTATCATATGAGTTCGTATTAAACTAACTAGCATGCATTCTAATTAATATAACACGAATATCATGAACGATAAATACTAATCGCTATAGAATCATGAATAAAAATCAATTAGACAATAAAGTATAAAACTTGTTTCAAAATAATTAATTTAGCATGGTTTCAAATAAATTATACTAAGCACAAGAGAATTACTCACTCATATTAAAAATAAAATTACCAAATTTATCCAAATACTCCATGTTTAATAATAAACTAAACACAAAAAAAATATAAGAATAAAATACAAAGAAGAAGGTGGCATGAGAATGTGTGATTGAGGATGATGATGATGATTGATGGCGATGAAGGAGGGTGGCGTGATGTGTAGAGGAGAAGATGAGGATGATTTAAGGAGGCGATGATGATTTATGATGATGGCATGAGGGTTGAAGAATTGAAGATGGTGTTGTTGCGTGAGATGGTGTTTGTTCTTGGAGGGGATTGATGATGATGGAGGATAGGATGATGAAGATTAATGGGGAGGTGTGCTTAGTCGTGAATGAGGAGGTGAAGAAGGCTGATGGTTTGTGTGAGGAATGAAGAAGGCTACTCGGTGGTGAAGCAAGCTGGGGGTGTTGGTTCTATGGTGGAGAAGGTAGCTAGGGTTAGGCGTGTGTAAGGTGTTTGTGAGGTGAGATGGTGATGATCATATGGTGAGGAGATGATTTATAGTAAGAAAGGTTAGGGTTAGGCGTGATATGGGCTTAGGCTTTAGTGACTAGGGTTTTCTTTTCTTAGACTCCTTCTCCCCCAAGTCTTCTAACTTCTCTTCAACTCTTGTAACCCTAGCCCAAATAAATAATTATGGAAATAATATTTTGCATAAATCATTATTTTTGGACTGACTTGATAGCCCTGCGTGTAAAATCCAAGTTTCGACGTCCTTTCTTCTCCTCTTTATTTTATTAATGCTAAACCTGAAAAATATATAAAATAAAGTAAATTAGACGAAATAATATATATAATATAATCGAGATAATCATTAAAACAATGCATGATTTTTGGCTTAACAAAATTCAGTCTTTTCAAGTATTACGTACCATTCTTGAATCTTTCGAGAAAAATTCACCCCACAACGAGCGCAGTATTTTGTACGATTTCTATGTGCTACAACTGTCGCGAGACACACTAGTTACCCCTCTCGTGACCAAAATGGCATTTTGAATACTTGGTTTTTGGGTTCAGGTTTTGATGAAAAAGAAAATCTATAACCTACCTCACATAACAGTTCCACCTGATACACCCTCAATTAAAGAAAAAGGAGAAGAGTTGTTATGCTCACTTGTGTCCTTGTCCAGTCTTTCTGCAAATATTAAAAACTAAATTTTTTACCCCTTTTGATGTCTCAGCGTTCTAGTGGCGACCCGGCACATCTCAGTTCGCAGACTGGAACACTGGTATGCAGTTGGCAAACACTGATGTGATACATAAGATTCAATTATGTGTCCCAAGGATATGGAGGAGCATAGAATTTTCGATGAAACGTTGCCCTAACCTTCCTGTGGACGCAGTTTGTTTTTTTCACAGGTGGAATTGTGGTCTTGACGCTTATTCTAAATGGATCCACCACACAATTTCTCTTACATTTTCTAGGGATGGGCAGATTATCAGCTTCGAAGGTAATCTTATTAATTCTGATTCTGTTATTGGAGTAGCTCCAATGTTTGCATGTTCGAGATGTGGTTATCTGAGTGCTAATACAAAAATCATCATACCCTGAAGCTCTCATATATAATATTATCTACATAAACCAAAGGAGACAACTTTGTACCTCAATTGAGCACTTGGCTCCAAGCTCCAACTGTACAAAATTCTCAAAAAATAGAACTAGAAGCCTAGGAGGATGAAGCTCTGCTTCCCAGAAATCTGCAGTTCCTTTGCTTGCACAAACACCACCTAATAGCCAAAGTATTTAGCTTTCAAAATCTACGAGCCCATGTCTTCATCCTTCTTCTCTATGCTCTCAATGCCCATTTGACATTCGAAGATTGATTTTCTTGACTTTTTTCTCTTAATGCATATTCAAAAGGTTATATTGATGACACACCAAGCGGGGTGACAACCATATACGAAAGCAGCAAGTACAAAAATCATCATGTCCTCAAGCAATCATACATAATTTTATATACAAAATCTAAAAGAGACACCTTTGTACCAAAATTGAGCGCTTGGCTGTAACTATACAGCATTCTCAAAAAATAGAGCTTGAAATCCTAAAGGGATAAAACTTTGCCCTCAAAAATCCTTATGTCCCTCTCTTTCCATCTGCACCACCAAATGGTCAAAGGAACCAACTTCCAATTCCCAAATCCTAAGAACCCAACTCATATTCAATATCCTTCTCCATGCTACCAAAACATCTTTAATATTAGAAGGTTGAAGTTGAACCCAACTAACCCCCATCAAGGAAAGAGAAAAAAACCAAAGCGAAGAGACCTAATGAGTCATGATGATGGACAAAAGATGGGATCAACCGATTCTTCCTCTAAATTAAAATTGCTTCTTTTAAGTATGTCATTCGTTGGAATTTTTTTCTTTGATGCCATGCATGCAAGAAAACAAGCTTTCGTAGGAGCTTTAAAGTTCCAACCAGCCTTCGCTAGAAAGTTGGGACAATTTGACCCATGACCAAGCTTGTCATAGAGATTCTTAATATAGAAGACCCCATTTGGTTCAAGAGTGCAAATGATCTTATCATTGCCCTAAGCTCGATGATGTGGGCATTCACGCCTGCATTTAAAGTCAATTAGCTCAAATGCTTTTCTTTTCCAATCATCCGGGCTTCATAAGAAAGTAATATTCCAATGGCACTAGCCCCCTTTCACGATAATACTTCTTACACAATAACATTTTTCAAATGCGCCATCCAAGAAAGATTAGGAGATTGATCCATAAGAGGTTGCTCCCCACACCAAGAATCATGCTAAAAAAACACCCTATTTTTTTTGCCTCAAAATTAACAGGAGACTTGAAAAGATCCAGGCCTACAAGTATTGATTTCCAAAATCCCACCGCATGTGCATATGGACTCCTCTCCTCCATCCAAAATTATCTGCTGCATATTTGGTTTGGAATCACTTTTTTCCACAAAGTGTCGTCTTTAGAAGCTTACCTCCAAAGCCACTTGGTGTTCAGAGTTTCATTCATCACGCGAAGTGACCTAATCAGTATTTACTCATTGATGCGTAATTCTGGAATTGTCACCACAGTGAAGACATTTCTTGCAAAAGAAACCCATAACAATGATCCTAAACCATTATTTGCCGTCTTAGCATTCCTATTGGTGCAACATGAGAGGATCTTCGGAATTGTCAATTCATTTATACAGCCATATTGCACTTACATTGTGAACATTGAATGTCAATGAGTTATCATTTTACACTACTAGTTCGTAATTGCAATCTATGAGGTTGATTTATATGTTGTTCTTTTGATCTCCCCCCAACATGTGGTCCTCATTAGTGGGTTTCTTTTGTCAGAGGCGCATATTGGAATACACGAAATTTGAAATGCGAAAGAAGGCATTAGAGGCATTTCGTGATCTTGGTGAAGATGAGGAATTAGGACCTGCTGACTGGCTGACTGTTAAAAGATATATCAAAAGCTTAGGCAATGTTGAAGGGGAGCAAGTCCACCCGCATGATACGTCTGAAATGGGGGATAATCATGTTGAGATGAACGTAAAAGATATTCGTGTGCGCCTTCTGAACGGTACTATACTTTCCTTGTGTTCTGTAGTTTTGAGATGGAAAAAACCCCTACCTCTAGTATCTTTCTGGTAATTGATTATATCCTTATCGTAAAATAACTGTGGTTATTCATGAAACCTTCTCATGAAGACAGACTTCTGGCATATTAGCGTAATAAGTCGTTTTTAGAAGATTTTCACATAATAGGACATTATGTACACAGCAGGAATTGTGGAAAATGTGTACATAAACTTGAGTTCAGTGAACTCCTTAGAATGGTAAATAAATTGTTAGGATATAAAACCTATTTCTGGGCCTTTAACTATTAGTTTAATCAAGCTTTTGGTTAAGTTCATTCGTGAACAATATATCAGAGTTTTCTGAGTAAGAAGTCTCATGTTCGAATCTTAACAAGCCCCATGGTGATTTATTGCACAAGATTAGGCAAACCTTTGTAACATCCATGCTTCAAGCCCAAAAGACATTTGCGTGAGGGGACGTGTTAGAATTAAAGCCTATTCCTAAACTTTTAATCATTAGTTTAAGTTTTTGGTTGAGTTGGTTGAGTAAGAAGTCTCATGTTCGAATCTCAACAAGCCCCATGGTGATTTATTGCACAAGATTAGGAAAACCTTTGTAACATCCATCCTTCAAGCCCAAAAGACATTCGCATGAGGGGACTTGTTAGAGTTAAAACCTATTCCTAAACTTTTTAATCGTTAGTCTAAGCTTTTAGTTGAGTTAGTTTCTTGAGTAGAAATATATCAATTTAGGATGTAAAAGGAAAATCAATTTAGGATGTAAAAGGAAAATGAGAAGAAAATTGTTTCAGGTGTAGTGAGAATATTAAGTTTCTTATATTAATATTTTCAAGGACGAAGTGGCCCTTATTAAAAATAACTACTATAAAGTTGGATGATAGAATTTGTTGGTTGCACTTTGCAATTGGTGGGGTCCATATTTATGGAGGATGTGGCCTAACCTCAATAAACATAGAATGTGTGAGACTCTGAGGGAGGAAGTTTTTCAAGAAAACAAGAGATGTTATAATGTGTTGTACTAGTGAGCAAGGATTTGCAGTTTTCTAGAGATCGAGGTAATAGTAGGGGGTGTCGTGGAATTGCATTAATGTGGCAATTGTGTCGTGGATTGTGGTTGTTGGAAACTGGATTTTCAGAAGGATTCACCAAACATTGATTCACCAAACGATGTTTGCTGCTAGTACTTTGAACGACTGACTTCATCATCTTATTATTAGCATAGTTTAAATAGTTTGCGATAGATACATGTAAAAATTGAAACATGTGTCTTACTACCTTAAAAGAGAATAAGGAGTTTTACTTAAAGGTTTTGGTCATTCAAAAGGTGGTTTGCTTGTTTTCTTCGACAACTGGCTCTCATTTTATAGAAGTACAAGGGCATTTTAGTAAATTTGCATGCTCATGAAACTTCTTGTAACATAAGTCACTATTGTAGGTAATAGTAAAATGAGAGCTTTTTCTTTTTTTTTTTTTAAATCAATGCTTTTTTAGGGGCACAATTTTAATTTCAATGCAACCTATTTTTCTCAATTTTTAAGATATATTTTTTAGGAAGAAGTTTAAACATTACTCAGCTTTCTTCCAAAGTTCTTAGAATCACCAAACTTTAAATAGGGTTTAAAAAATACTAAACTTTGATCTTTAATGCAAATGATTACCAAACTTTGTATTCCATATTATACCCTGCCAAATAAAAAATTCTGTTTTTTTATTTTAAATTGGAAAAAATTCCTAAGCTAGTTAAAAAAAAAAAGTAAGTAAAAAAATCAAGTGGGTAGTTAACAATATATTAAGTACAATTCATGGTTAATTTAATTCATAGTACTTGAAAGCGGATAATATCAAAGGAATAGTGATAGCATGTATAAAAATAGATTAAATTCTTTGGTGCAGTTAATATACTACAATTGCCACTAAGGATACTACGTTATTCTTAGATGTTATTTATATTGCAAGACTTACGGACTTTTAACATGCTCTTTTTTAACCGCGCCGGGGGGCGGGGGTGGGGGAGGGGTTATCATCACTATATATTGAAAATTCTTCTATTCTAATGATAAATTCAGCCCCAAATTATTTTAAATGTTATGTTAAATATCCTTATAAATTAAAATTTTTAAATCTTCTTTTGTCTTTCAAAAAATTAGGAATTATTTCATTTAAGAAGACAAAAAATAATTACAAATTTCTTCAATTATTAAGGTGTGGATATAACATAACATGTGGTGACTATTTGTACACAATATTAAGTTCAATGATTCTTAAACAATAGTTTGGTGATTTTTCAAAACCTCGAAGCGAAATTGGCTGGTTTTTGTAAATATTTTCCTTTTTTCAATAAACAAAGTTCTCGTGTAGTTTCTCTCCATATGCCCAATTTTAATATCTGTGTCATCTGTTAATTTTATCAAGTTCTATTTTGCCCCCAATTAAAGTATAGAAGATCACATACATTATTCTTAAAAGTTTGTCAATATACCAATGATTCTTAAACAGTAGTTTGGTGATTTTTCAGAACTTTGAAGCAAAATTGGCTGGTTTTTATAAATTTTTCCTTTTTTCAATAAACAAAGTTCTCGCGTAGTTTCTCTCCATATAATCAATTTTAATATCTGTGTCACCTGTTAATTTTATCAAGTTCAATTTTGCCCCCAATTAAAGTATAGAAGATCATATACATTATTCTTAAAAGTTTATCAGTACCATGATAACTTTCATATTAATACAACTACAACAATGATATATTATAACACTGATTTATCTAAGCTTATCTTAGATAACCTACATGTGAGATTCAATTTCCATTTGATTTAGGCTCAAGTCTTTTCAACTTATTTTGTTGAACTTGTCCGTATTAAATTTATCTGAGCTTATCCCTTTTAAACTTACATTCTCTCAACTTATTTGGACTAAACTAAACTTATTTAAATTTAATTTTACTGAACTTAAAAAAAGAAGTGGTGGTGGTAGCAGTAATAAGTAGTAGTAGTATATTTTAAAACCATAATTATCATAATAATAATAATTATCATATTACTGAATTTATCATTTTCCTATGAGATTGTGACATTTTACAATTACAACAATGATATATTCAATGTCATCTAAGAAACAATAATGATATATTCATTATTAAGTAATGCTTAACTGTATAATAACCAATTTTGCACAACTTTTCACATTGTTACCAACTAAATTATAATATGTTTCGCGATTTCACATTGTCAGCTTTTGATGTGGCTGCCATTGTGGATAGCTTGCATATTGGAGAGCTATAATCTTTTGTAGGATGCTATCTTTGCAACCATTTTTTCTTCCTTTTTATATATAATATATAATACATATTTTTCCTTTAAAAAAAAATAAAAATAAAAATTAGTAGATTGAATATATAAATGCTATTGTATATTTTAGACGGTTGTGAGATGGTGGTCGCGACTAATCATGTGGCCTCTCTTTCCTAGAACCGTGGTCACAGCCTTCCAACTTCATAACCTTCCCAATGCAGCCATTACTATGCCAAACAACCCCATTCTGAATCCATGCTATTAAAAATAGCTGTTTATAGCAGTATCGAAGCAATCAAACGTTAGAGAAAAACCAAAATTTAGTAATGGAATATAGCAGCTAAAAATGTCAACAGATGTAACTTCTTTTGGTAATTTCATAAGGTATACAGCTTTTCTGCGTAATTTTTCTTTTGTTTGTTTGATCATCTTTATTTAACCATTCAAATACTGTGTAATCAGGTGTTCAAGCCGCTTACTGGGTGATGCTTGATGAAGGAAGGATAACAGAAAGTACTGCGAACATTTTAATGCAATCAGTTGATGAAGCACTTGATAAAGTGGCGCGTGAACCATTATGTGATTGGAAAGGGTTAAAACGCAATGTTCATTTTCCAAGCTACTATCGGGTTCTTCAAGGCACCGTGCTTCCACGGAAACTGGTTACATTTTTTGTAGTGCAGAGGTTAGAATCTGCATGTTACATATGTGCTACATTTCTTCGGGCCCACAGGACTGCTCGTCAACAGCTTTATGACTTTATTGGTGAGTGCACAGTATAAGATGGTGGATCTTTGTCCTCATGTACTTTCTCTCATTTGATGTGACTTTCCCATTTTTTTCTTCTGATTGTAACTGGCGGTTCGTTTTCTTGGTCATTTCTTTTCTAATCTTTGCTTTCTCTTTGTCCAAAATCATTTCGTTTCATGTTCTTTTTTGTCACTACCTAGTCCTCCTCTGAAGTTTTTCCTTGAAAACTGTTGTGCAAAATGGAGCCTTTCTTAGGTTTATTCTTATCAGCGCCTCAACTTGAGGCAGAGATGGAATGTTTTTTTTGGTTAAACTGCATTGTTGTTGTTCTGTTGAACAGAAATATTGGGATTGTGTTTGGGAAAAGAGACTTGGGCGTTCATTCGCTTTTTTCAGGTTAGACACTGGTAAACTGGAAATAAGAAAAGCGAGAACCGAGAGGACAACAACGCAAACCCACATGGTAGCTACCAGGGCACAAGCTATAGTGATGTTAGTTCTCCTTTTGCCCTCGAGCCTGAGTAGTGGCATATTGGCACCTGACTTTTCTTCTTTTCAGCATTGGACTCATCTGTTTCCATGGAAACTAAATTTTTGCTAAATAGTGTCAACTCCGCCAGATTTGCAGAAAGCAAAAGGTGTTTTAAGTATTGGACTGATTTTGGTGATATTATGAAACCATGGTATATACGAAATGAACATGTTGTTAAGCCGTTTCTGTAATTCATTTGATGTACTGGCAGCAATATGATGAAGTTTTTTCCAGCCTCGGACGTTCGCAAGTGGTGCTTGAGCTGTTTCAAACTGCTTTGCCTCTAAAAAGTTATGTTGCCTCTGGAGGGGAAAACCAATTGGAAAAGCCCTATATTTTAGAAAGAGGATCATCATTTTCAAGATGTGCTTCAAATATTTCGATCAAATTTCTGCAGCACATTGCCATAATTATTCTTTTCTGTTGAATCTGCTGGTACAGGCGAAAGTGAGATTGCGTCTACTGTCATCAATGAAAGTGAGGCTGAAGGAGAAGAAGCAAGAAATTTTTTGGAAGATGTTCGCATCAGTTTCCCAGAGGTTGTGTTGTCTGATAGTGATTCCATGGTGTTTCACTTTTGTTCTGTAGCGATTCAACTTCATTAAGAAAGATGACTACTTTGATTTTCTTCATGAGAGAACCATTTTGATTTTAACTTCTCTCTCTCTCTCTCTCTCTAAATTAGCCATTTCAACTTCTTACCACCATGGAATTTATTTTATCCTGCTGTATTAAAACTTTGGGCGTATTTCTTGTGCCTGAAATTTCAGGTTTTAAGAGTTGTAAAGACCAGGCAAGCAACACATTCAGTGCTGAAACATTTAATGCATTACGTTGAGAGTCTAGAGAAGGCAGGGTTACTTGAAGAAAAAGAGATGCTTCATCTTCATGAAGCTGTTCAGGTAATGTATTAGCAGGTGGTGTTAGTCTATAGATTCCTTTGTCTATTGACACTATCTCTTATTCTGGCAGACTGACTTGAAAAGACTTCTCCGCAATCCTCCTTTAGTCAAACTTCCGAAGATTGGAGATCTGATAAGCACTCATCCTCTTCTGGGAGCCCTCCTTGCAGAACCTCGTTTGCATCTTGTTGGTTCCACCAAAGAAATTGTTAAACTGCGTGGTTTGACACTATACAAGGAGGGTTCTAGGCCTAACGGGATTTGGCTGATTTCGAATGGGGTTGTGAAGGTAACTTAAAACTTAAAAGGGGTATTAGGGCTTCTGAAGTTGTAAGTCCTGTTTTGGTTTTGATTAGGCCCTCTTCTCCTTCTATGTAATGAATTAGAGCTTCAATTTTGTAGTGGGCAAGCAACAGCAGGAGGAGCAAGCTTGCATTGCATCCTATATTTACACATGGAAGTACATTGGGGCTATATGAAGTGTTGATTGGGAAGCCTTATCTTTGTGATATGATTGCAGATTCAGTAGTTGTGTGCTTTTTTATTGAAACTCAGAAGGTTCAATCTCTTCTGGGATCTTATCCTGAAGTGGAGGATTTCTTGTGGAAGGTACGCTCATAGAATTTTTCTTTGCAACTGAATTTCATTCAACAAGCTGGATTATGTAACAAGCTTAGATTAAAAAAGTCTGAGGAGCAAAAAAGCGCAAAGGGTCCTAGGGCCCCGGGCGTGGGCTTCAAGGCGAAGGCGCGGGGTTTTTAGACGCGAGACGCACTTTTGCTAAAAAAATATTTGAAAATCATTCCAAAACCATATTTATTATAAAATCAGCTAGATAATGGCATCAAATAAATGATTTTCACTAACCATCAGAAGAAAAAAAGAATCAATTAAACATGCGAAAATACAATTAAAGCATTAAACACAGCTCAATTAGATTACTATAAATTTAACCCCAAAAACATAACATATGCTACCAGCATGCCAGGAAGAAAGAGAGAGAGAGAGAGAGAGAGAGAGTCCGAGAGAGATAGAAAGGGAGAAAGATTAAGCACCAAAAAAAAAAAAAAAAAGCAAGGGCTCGATACCATTGTAGCACTGGAGGAAGCACCATTTTCGACCTCCTTGAAGCCTAAAAAAAATAGAAGGAAACAAAGAAAAACCTTTCATGGCTGTCCAATAACAGAGGAGGTGGATGAAAAAGAAAGTCTGAAAGAAGAAAGGATAACAAAATATTTACTAAATTGTTTTCACCAGGGTTAGGGTTTCCAGCTCCAAACTCATGTTCATTAGTAGCAATATGCTTTGTTTACTTCTAATAGCATTTTGAATGAAAGGTGTCCACAAACAAAAAGGGGGGTCGAGGCCCCTTAAAGGCTTTTTTCTTTTTTTCCCCCCAAACGGTCTGTTATGATCTATAAAACGGGGGCTTCATTGGCTTTGGGCTTCGGTTTGAAGCCCAAAAAGCTCAAAAAAGCGCGAGCTTTAAGAATGGGTTGAGCTTGACCCATTCCAAGGCGCAAGAGGGTGGGCTTTGGGCTTTTGTGAGCCTAGGCGCGCCCTGGGCGTGCTTTTTTAAACACAGGTAACAAGAAAGTTTAATGGCAAGTTGAGCAATAAGATGTATGAACTTGTGCCCCTTCCCCCATCCCTTGTAGATTACTATGGAATCATTGAGGACGCAAGTGCAACTTAAGTTCAAGTTGGATTGGCCTAGATAAGATAGTTCTGAAGACGTGGATGGATCATGCCATTAGCAGCTGATTGCATGACACGCTTGTGGAGGACAGTGGCTTGGCAGATGTTCATAGATACTATTTCGGCACTAGAAAAGTTCCAGTTAGATACTTTTGAAAAGGCATTGCCTACAATTAAGATGATAACAAGAGCAGGCATTATGGTTGGGGTTCTCCAGTTGGTGGGCTATTGATTTAGGATACTCTTTAGAGCAATCCCTAATTGACATAGAATTGAAGTGGTTTCACAAAATTATGTTTTGACTCTAGCGAAGTTCTAGTTAGCTGCTTTTGAAAAGGCATTGCCTACTGCAAAGATGATAACAAGAAGACACTGTGGTTGGCGTTCCTCCAGTTGGTGGAGTATTGGTTTAAGGTGGTCTATGAGCAATTCCTACCTTACATAGAGTTGAAGTGGTTTCTCACAAAATTAATTGACACAACTCCAAATTTATTTCGCAAATCATTCCACTCTGAATTTCTTTCATCACATGAGGGGGTTACATAGCCTCGTTCTGTATTTCCTTTATCACATAGGGAGTTATATAGCCTAAGAGACCATTTAAAGTCAAGAAACTAAAAGATATGATGGTATGATGATCTTCACACCATGGATTCAAAATGTGGCCATTCGCAACAAAATGGCCAAATCAGAACGGTTTTGAAGTTGGCGAATCACGTTTCCACCCCGCAACAGCGGCGACATGGAATGCGATTTTTATATTGGCGGGATTCTGTTATACTGCGGCTGAAATTGCATTTTGAATCCTTGCATAGGAATCAAATAGGAAAATAGTTGTTTGGTACAGGATAAGAGCAAAGAATGGGTAAAAAGGATATAGGAAATTAGTTTATTTTGATATTGGAGATCCTTTGCATCTTTTTAATTTTCGTAGGTTATGGTTAAGCATATTTTAAGATAGCTAAAATAATGATACTTAGTGATATTTTATCGAGATTTAGTTTTGTAGTCCATTAGGATGATATTAGGTTATATATTTTTATCCTTTTCTAGCTTATATCTTATCATTTGGGTTTCCTAATGCTAGTTAGCCTTATGTAATTGGAAAATGCAAATTATGAATAATTATTGATTAATTTGAGTGAGTTAATATTTCTTTGTGAGGATTTTTCTCGCAAAAATTGCTCCTAGAGTGTCCTAAATCTATTATTCCCCTTTTGGAGGAATTGCTCTCAGAGCGTCCTACATCAACTTGGTATCCGAGCCGATTCATCTTTCTGCCTTTGATTCTTTCGTCCTTCTACGTTTCTAATATTTCCCTCTAAATCAGCCAAGTCAAAAAAAAAAAAAAGAGGAAATTGTCTCAAACCCTTCCCCTAGTGTGCGAATATCATTTTCTTGAACAATTGAAAGTTCCAAGCCTCCGATCCTTGACAAAGAAGGTCACCTGACTCCCGCTGGTGGCCCCTCATCGTCGTCCAGCATTGCTGTTTGCTGGAATTGTTGCTGCTATGGTGCTGTGGTTCATCCTCTCCTTGCTGAACTGTTCACTGGCTGCTGCTGCTGCTGCTACTGCTGTTTATTTTCAAGGAATGTTCAGGTTCTCTACATATGTTTTCATGTTATTTGCCTTGCTAATTTGTTACGATGGTGATGCTCTAACCAGCATGATTATGCTGGAAGTCAACTTCTAAAGGTTAGAACTCAGCTTTTAACTTTCATATCATCTTCCCAAGATCTTATCAAGTTGTTGGATAAAGCTGGAAGTCTTTTCTCTCAAGAATACCAAAACGCTTAAAAATCCGTACAAGATGCGCTAGTGCCTATAAAGGGAGTTTAGATCATGGAAGTGCTTACTAATCAAACAAATCTTGATGTCCGGATTTCTCTTGCTTCATTCGTACCCAATCCCCCTTTCGAAGATGAGTATATGAAGAAAGTTTCCATGCCATTGTATCATCTTTTCAAGCCCCTACCTGATACTGCTAGCAAATCATTCCATAATAGGCTTGCATACTTTAGTGTATGTGTGGAGTATATTCCTATGTTATGTTGTTATATCTTCAATGTAATGCTCTAGTCCTGGACATTTTCCACCATCTTTTAGCATCAATTAAAGATGATTCTTCTCCAATAATGCTTGCACATGTAGAGTTTATCCTCATGGGTATTCTTAATGAAGCAGATGATCTTTTGTTGGAGTTTCTTATTTCCATACTCTCTCGGAGTCAAACTATGGGTAGCCTCTAATCTACTAAGCAGATTCTGAGTAAAAGGGTATTGGAAACATGTGCACCTCGGATTCTGCTACAACAAATATTTCATCTATAGATGAAATTATGCACACCAAGGAGAAGGAAGTCAAGGAAGGTGAGGGTGACCATTATCTGATAGAAATTGTGGAAAGTGTTGAATTTAAAAGTGTTGTCAATGATGAGGAGTGTCAAAAGCTGCATCAGAGTGAAAGACATTGCCTAATGTTAGGGATTTTCAGCCTTGGTATGCAGGGTATAAACATGTGGAGATGTCAAGGCTAGAAATTATTCAGCATGTTGATTTTTTGATCCCTAAAGAACGTATGGTTGGTAAGATGCTACACCCAATGATGGCATTGCTACTTTTCTTGGAGCAAATGAGGGCATTAGAATTTTTTTCATTTATGCAGCAAAGCGAAGTTGTTTCTTTGGTTGACGTCCTTTCTACTGCAATTAAAACTTGAGGTCAATTTTTTTCCGAGTGGGGGAGAATGATGCAGGATAAGAGTAAATACTGTGTAAAAAGATTTAGGAAATTAGAATATTTTGATATTGGACATCATTGGTATTTTTTAAAATTTTCATAGGTTATTTTTAAGCATATTTTAAGATAGCCAAAGTAAGGATATTTGGCGATACTTTATCAAGATTTAGTTTCCTAATCTATTAGGATAATATTAAGGTGTATATTTTTTTTATTTTCAAGTTTATATCTTATCATTTAGGTTTCCTAATGCTAGTTAGCTTCTTGGTGATATAAACCCCTTTTATGTAATTGGAAAATGTAGATTATGAGAGATTATTGATTCATTTGAGTGAGTCAATATTTATGTCTTAGAATTTTCCTCGTAGGAATTGCTCTGAGAGCATCATGCACCAATTATTCCCCTTTATAGGAATTGCTCTCAGAACGTCCTACATTTATATTACTTAAATTCTATTAAATTTCTTTATTTGATTTTTCCAAAATAGCCTATAAATTACCTACGAATATGCATTAAAATTATCAAAATACAATTTTTTTTCCGAATATTAGAATATCTGCTGCATTCCAACTCTCGAGAATATTACTTTTCATCTCGGTTACGTATTCACTAGTGCTAAAACAAGTAAGTGTAGGAAACTTTCTGCTCTAACAGCCCCTAACTTTGTTGAGAACGGAGAGCTGATAGCCATGTTAGCTGTCAATAAAAGAACTTTCTCCCGTTTCCTAGTTGTGCTGCTTGTGGTGTAGTATTCCTTTCCATATTGTTGATGCCAAACTATTATCTCCGATCAATTCAGCAATAAGAAAACTGTTTTGAACTACTCTCATCAGTGTGTCCTTTTCAGGAAAGTGTCATCGTGCTTGCCAAAATCTTGCTTCCTGAAATTTTTGAAAAGATGTCGATGCAAGATCTGAGGGTTCTCATTTCGGAGAGCTCAACAATGAATACATATCTGAGCGGTGAATCTGTTGAAGTTCCATCACATTCCATTGGGCTTTTGTTAGAAGGCTTTATAAAAAGCCATTCTCCTATGGAAGAGATAATAGCACCACCTGCAGTATTGTGGCCTGGTAAAGGAAACTTGAGCTGCATGAGCCATGAGGGATCAGGTCAACTACTTTCTTATTTCTTCTCTTCACCCCCCCGGGTCAGGTTTTCTTCATTCCCCTTTTTTCCCCCCCCCCCCCCCCTTCCCGCTCCCCCTTAGGTTTGCTGTGGCTGACTTGTTGGGCTTTCTGTAGGATATTATAAATCCACTAGCTTTTCTCATCACGGAGTTACATACCATGTTGAGACGAGGGCTAGGGTCATTCTCTTTGATATGGGTGTTCAAGCTGGTGCTCTCCAGAGACCAAAGTCGTCCTTTCTACAACATGAGAAATCCACTTCTTCTTTGGTCAGAGAACATGGTGGTCTATTGAGTTGGCCTGAGAATTGCTTCAAGTCCGAACAGCATCAAGAGGACAAGAGGGGAACGGACGAACACGTTGATCTGTTGGCGACGGCAATGCAGCTGAGTATCTTTGGCAGCAAGGTAACCTTAGTTTCTCATGTTTAGTAGGGATTGAGTAGGTCTCATCTAAAGCAAAATATCTTTGATGGTGCTATAGTTAAAAGTTCTGTGGTTGTGACTGAATCCCTTGTCCTTGTAAGTCATTAACCTGCTGAACCCTCTTCACCCTCCCCCATCGCTGCCCCTTAGCATTCTCCCTGAATCCTTCAGCTACAACTTCCCTTTTCGTTTGCCCTTCCCGGCAAGGTCTTACATGGGTTTTATGCTACCGAATGAACTATGAAGAAGCACTATGCACTCTCCTCTGTTTTGGAGGGTCGTTGAAAAAGAACAGAATTCATTGAAAAGCTGTCATTTTTGTTTGTATGGAAGCCTAAATCAAGTTAGAAGGGAAAACAAAATGTGGGAAAACTTTCTTAAAATTCCCACATTTTGTCTCCTCCCAATTTGGTGGTATTCGGAAGGAAAGAAGAATAAGACATAACTTTCCCTTTCCTTCTCATTTTTAAACCGAACATCGGAAATGGACGTTATTCTTATTTCCCACCAATCAATCCAAACACAAGAAAACCAAAAGATGGTTTTCTCCTTCCTTTTTATTTTTCCTCTTTGCCTTACCTTTCTTTACAATTCCTTGTTTCCTTCCAATTTGAACAAGCTCTTGTTGGTGCAAAATTCGGCTTGATGGATAGTTTATCATTGACAAACTTGGTCTCAAATTATGTGATACTTCTAGGTAGGTATAGAAACATTTTTTTTTAAAGTCTCTATTAGTCCCCCACATTGCAACAGGGCTTACTGAATAAGTATTTAGGATCCTAAGGTGCCCTTCCTTATCTGTGTTGCACTCACAAACAAAGCGCCAAATTACCCTAACACATGACAGAAATCCATGCGGTTGTGGTGTCAGTATATTCTCTTGATCCACACCTCATATGCAGATGAGACGGGCTATCTATGGAAATCGTCATACACTCTCGTCAAGTACCTGAAAAAGTAGAAGGTAATTGACCAAATCAACTAACTTGTACGTGGTCATAAATAATGAATTAATTTAATCATTTGCTGAGAGGTGCACTGCAATGATTAATTATCAAAATAATTAATTGTTTTTTATCACAAAATAATTCATTATTATTTAGGCATAATGTAAATATAGCCCATACTCATTTTTATGGGAACAGCTCCTAACAGCTGTTGATATGCCAGAGCCCAAATGAAGATGGGATTGGAAGTGTCGACTTAAGACCTGTAGAATTGCTAGCTAATTCTGTTGCTGTTGTGACATTGCTTTGTTTGGCAGGAGGCAAAGTTTTCTGCTATGCCTGCTATCCTTTATTTATGCACGAACACCTTTGATACTTACTCTGCATCTTGCACCGCACCCGTGTTGGATACAACAGCCCACGGATAGGGCATGGGATACATGTCAGACCAATGTCCAAACACTCAACAGGCAGGGGAAAAAAAACTAGAAATATATGGTCCTTTCCTTCTTTATGCATTGTTTTTTTTTTTTTTTTTAAATGGCTCTTTAATGGGTTAAATCTTAATAGCTTGATAAGGGGACAACCTTTTAATTAATGAAATATTCTTAAAGGAATTAATTTGAAACCACAACCGACACATATAAAATGATGTCAGTCTTATAACCGTGTTTGAAAGCTAGAGCTTTGATAGTGATCTATACCCACGTCCATTTAACATAGCTGAAACCCCTAACGTGATGTTTGGTTGGATGCAATGTAATGCAATGAAGTTTGCAATGTAAGCGTGATTATTTAGTTTATAGTAATCATAATTACAAGATAGTTTTTATATTGCAGTACTTTCATACAACCAAACATGGTAATGAAAACACAATTACAAACTTGTTTACATTACAAAGTTGATTACATCTAACCAAACATTACATAAGAAGAAGGGATTTGGATACTTTTTCACCCCTGCAGGTGGATGCAGTTCCTCATCATTATCCTCACTAATTTTTACCTGTGCGCCCGCTGGTGTAGTTTTTCATTTCTTTTTTTTTTTTAAAAAATTGTGAAGGTTGAGAACATCACACAGAGAGGATTTGGTTTCGAAGGTGAAGGCCATAAAAAGACGTCAGCATTCCTTAGCCTCTCTTATCCTAGAGTTCCTGTCGAGAGACGCACTCTCACCTCGGTAAAATCGGAAGGCTCTGCTAATGTAAAGAAGAGACTTGAAGAAGAGTTAGCAGCAAGAGAAACCCCAGGCCCACCTCCATCACACGGTAGGAAACCTAGTCATTTTCAGGAATCTAGTGATGACTCGGGGCTTGAAGACGATGTTATTGTGAGAATTGATTCACCGAGTAGGCTCTCTTTCCAACAAGGTGCCTGACCTTTTTTTTAAAAAAAGGTTTTCATCACCCTTCTTTCTGGGGGACTTCCTTGAAACCTCGCCCTGGTATTGATTCATTTTGCTGTAATGTGATTTTTGTACTATATATGTTGCTCCTAGATGTGTTCATGCGTACTAGTAATGCTTCACAATTTTACATGGCTGCTGAGGTTTGGAAATCGTTCGTTATTGGTGAATCCTAGACAAATTTTAAGATGAATAAAAGCCTTGTTGTGAACTTTTGCTTGTTTTATTCCATGAAGCCCTGGATCATGGGTGTGGATGCGATATGTTGGATGGAGGTGGCTTGTAAGCTGATGCGTGCTAAACAGTGCTAATATGAGCTTAGGAGATCTTTTCTGCCACATTCTCACATTTACTCATCTCACTCATAAAAAACAATCAGTTTTAGGGGGGAAAAAAGCCAAAAGCGACTAAAGCCAACCATGTACACAATTCCCCTGGATTTTACCTCTTCAAACTTCCACAATCCTCTATTTATGACCACAGCCAAAACCATTCCTGCTAACCCCAACTAACTGAGTTTTTACAGACTCCACATATATTTCCTCCCACAACACAACACGAGCTATAACCATGTTTGCTGGTATCAAATGCCTTGAGTAAGCAAGGCACTGCGGCAGGTGATTGTGGAAAGACCTCGATTCAGGCACTGCGGCTATACCCCGAGCCCTTCCTGGTGCCTGTGGGATATGTGAGGGCTAGGGTTTCAACTTAGTGCTTCTCTGAGGTGGCAGCCTTGAACATGACCGCTTCTAGATCCCTATATACTGTCCTCTAATCCTTCGGCTAAGGAAGCCGGGATCAAACCTGGGACCGCTATCACTATCTCTAAAAGATGTAAATATACAAAACCGCCCTGCTTGGAAAGAAGCGCGGACTTAACTCTAATTACAAATTTTTCAATGCAAAATTATTGCCTATTCTTGAAGGACTGCATTATTTTCTTCTTCGTGATTAATTTTATCACATTCTTCCATTAAATGTTGTTTTGGTTCATTGTTCATAAATGGTAAGTTTATCATTTCATAACACACACAATAAAAAAAGAAAACAAAAGGAAAAGAATTTCATTTTCATGCATTAGAAATTTAATCATTTTTAGGACTGCCATTAAAGATGCTCTGCGAATGGATAATCAATATAATCATCCTACTTTACAAGAATAAGGGTGATATTCAAGATTGTAATGATAGGGGTATTAAACTGCTTAAGTCACACCATGGAGTGGTGGGAAAGGATGATTGAGAGAATATCGAAGAAGGGTATTTCAATTTTGGAAAATCAATTTAGTTTTATTTTAGGTAAGTTGACTATAGAAGTGATCTATCTCATAAGAAGCTCATAAAATTGTATAGGGATATGAAAAAGGATCTCTATATGGTGTACATAGATCTAAAAAAAGCGGACGATAGAGTACTGCATGAGGTGTTATTGGAGTATTCGGAGAAGAAAAAGGTGTCGATGGTTTATATCCTAGCAATTAAGGATATATGTGAGGAAGTAAAAACGAGTGTTAAGGCCTCAAGAGGAGACACAGAGGACTTCCTTATTGACATTGGGCTCTATCAAGATTCATCTTCAAGCCCTTTTTTTCACTATTATTACGAATGAGTCCACAGAAGGGATTCAAGACAAGGTACCATGGTGTATGCTATTTATTGATGATATTGTTTTTATCAATGAGATTAGGGATAAACTTAATAGCAAGTTAGAGCAATGGAGATGTACTTTAGAATGTACGGGATTTAGATTGAGCAGATCAAAGATTAAATACTGAAAACATGGGTTCAATGGTGAGGAAGTGGGCGGTGAAGAAGTCACTGTGGCATACCAAGGGCCAAGGAGCTTAGGTATTTGGGCTCGATCATCAAGGAAAAATGAGATATTGACTAAGATCTTAACCAATGTATTAGAGTGAGATTGTGTGATAAGAAAATCTTTGTACAATTGAAAGGGAAAGTTTATTATATGATAGTCAGACCAGCTTTGTTCTATGGTTTAGAGTACCAGCCAATCAAAAAGAATCAAATCCATAGGCTAATGGTAGTGAAAATGAGAATGATTCGATGGATATATAAATATAATAAGTTGAATAGAGCTAGGAATAAAGTAATTGGAGAGAAAGTAGGAGTTGCACCTATGGAAGATAAGAAGAGGGAGATTAGACTAGATGGTTTGGACATATTCGGAGGAATAGTGTGAATCCATTAGTGAGGAGGTGCGAAACGATTAACCTTCCGAAATGTAGAAGAGGTAGAGGAGGGACAGAGAAAAGTTGAAACGAGGTGATTAAATATGATTTAAATAATGTAGGCGGAGGACATGACTTAGGATAGAAGTTTGGAAATCTAGGATTAAGGCTGCAGATCATAGGTAGCATGCTTATGATCCTTCCTTCAGCTTTTGTTTAAGTAGTGAGTGTTGTTGTGTTGTGCTGCCTATTATTTTATCTTGCATTTGATGCAATCTTATAAGCTAGTAGATTGGTCTTTTCAGAGTTATTATTATCATACCTCTGATTGTTTAAGTAGTATCCTCATTGCATATGTGTTATCAATTCCCCCCCTCCGATTGTTTAAGTGTATATTACTCTTAGTCAAATTCGTACTATAGCGTCGCTTGCTGCTCAAGGTATGTACAACTCTTTATCCTTCATCTGTTATTCATTTTAACTTGTGTTATGTAAAGTAATTAGGCCTTGTATTTGTTAACTATGTTTACCATTCGATGGTCAACTTCAAAATATTTTCTTAACACTTTTTGTGTCTGTCTATTAGAAATTCTTTATGTCCAGCCATGTATGTAGAGGCAAAACTGCTTCTATCAATATCTCCTTAAACCTTACGAAAGCAGGATCCACACTGGAAGTTGTTGTTGCTTGAGTTAGTTGTTCTCGCAACTTGGTTTTATAAGGTTCAATCTGTTTTCTCTATTTAGTACAATTCGTAATGTTTTTAATAGTTATTCGCATTAAGAACCTATGCGATGCATGCAATTTATATATGCAACTATTTTTATTTAAAATTGTGTGATTTTGTTCTTTAATTGACAAATTTGGATTATTTAAAATTCTATACTTCAATTGCAACTTAAACATACTAGCCCAGCAAGGTATAAACCCAAAAAACAAAGAAGCCAAGGTCAAAATTGATCATAACTGCGATTACCAGTTATCACATCTAGCGGTGCCCGCAAGCACCGGGCACGGAATGTTGAAGTCTTTCACCGGAGAAAATGGCGTCCTATGGCCGGATATGGACTTCTGGCCGGAATGTTGAAATCTTTCGCCGGAAAATTCTTATGCTTTGCCAGAAAGTCCAAGGAGGTTGCGGGAAAATTTGAATGCTAATTAATGGGTTAAACAAAATCCAAACAACCCCGATAAAAATTATTTTTTTCTCAACATTTGTAAAGGTTTTATTGAATATATTAATATGCTTTTATTCATTGAAATAAAAAATTAAATCAATTGTTCAAATTAAAGTATAATAAATAGATGGTTTAGATTTATCTAGTTATGGTGGTTGTCATATAGTGACAACCACTATAAGCGCTTCCAATAGCTGAACAAGCTAAGCAATTTGATAATCATGCATGGTAAAATGCATTCATCCCACTAATTGTCCATATATAATTGAATTGTTCATATATGGCTTAATGATGATAAGTGCGTATAACATAATAAGCACCACTCCTAATAATATCTTAATCGGACAAAACGTATCACCTAAGTGGCTTGTCAATGATTTACATCTGGGAATTTGTTCAACCCTTATTAACACATTATGTTGATATGAATTAAGTTAGTGATCTTATGCTCAATTTATTTGTTTTTATATATAAGTAGTGCGCAGTGGCGAAGGCAACATGAAAAAAAAGAAAGAAATACAGCGAAAATTGGAAAAACAGCAGTATACAAATAAAACATGAGTCGAAATGGCTCATCAAAAGGCGCTTAGTGCAGTGGTTGGAGTTCGGTTGTGGCATTCTTTGGTGCTGGGAGGGGGCGTGTGTTCGATTTTTTTCGCCAGATGTCATTGTTTATTTGTTTCTAAAAAAATTTTCTTCATTTTTGCCCATACAAACTCAAAAAACCCAGCCACTCAAGTCTTCACTCATTCGTCTCTCACTTCTAATCCCAGATAGAATGCCCTCCCAAGCTCCAAAGCCCCAAAACATTAAGCGGCTGATTCCTAGGTCCCAAGCCTCCAAATTTATGAGTTTATTTGTTTATTTTATGATTTGCTTGTGGGTTTAATTTGTTACTTTATTTGTTTAATTTTGAGTTTATTTGTGGGTTTGATTCGTGTGTTTATGTGTAGGTTTAATTTATGATTTTATTTGCTTATTTTGTGAGTTAAGTTGTGAGTTTATTTATGGGCTTAATTCGTTTAATTTCGAATTTATTTAATTTGTGGGATTAATTCAATTTTATGTCAAAATACATAGATTTTTCAAAATATGAGGGTTTCGTTGATAACAATTAGATTAGATATAATGTAACAGTTATTTGATTTTAGATTATGACTATTGTTGAATTTTTTATTACGTACTACTATTTTTGATACCTTTTTCTTGAAATTCCTGACTTCGCATTGGTAATGCGTGTTTAATATACGTATATTAGTTGACAATTTGAAAACAATACAAACTCCTTTAAAAAAAAAAAAAAAAAATCTTTGCACACATTATGAAGACCTCGGTCATCAAACTAAATTCTTCGCAGTGAACACGGCGGTATGGCTAATTAATTAGTTTAATTATGGAGAAAAATTGACGTGATTCTCGTATTCAAGTTATGAAATAGATTTTAGTTAATGTCATTCCTGGACTTTTGACCAAAAATTAACAAGCATGAAGTGGAAAAGAAAAAGCTGAGCACTGAGCACTACATGCTACCTACTTGGACCTAATTAGATTTGGTGGGCAATGGCATGCCTCAGAGAGGTCAAAAAGGTTTTCCGCCTCTCTAACAAACTAATCATTGTCTCAAAAGAGACAAATCCCAATTTCCATCGCTTTCTTCCCACTATGAGCGGACCACATCCCTTTGCCTTGCCGTAGGTCTTCCATAAATATTTCTTTTTTTAAAATTTGAACTGAATCATGAAAGCTTGTTGTAATAATTATTACTAGAATTATTGGATCTTCCACTAATTGTCTCTGGATTTTATCTCTCAAAAAAGTTTGATTTGTCTTGAAAAGACAATTCAAATAGAGATTTAAGTAGATTGCAGTTTTTAATATCTGAATTACTTGAATATTTTTATTGTCTAGTTTAAAAGTTTACAAAACAATTTATTCATAGAAAAAAGTATCAGAAATAGCTGTAAATATTTAAATTAAAAGATAAAAATTAATTGAATATTTCCATCGGATAATCTAAACATTTACAAAATAAGTTAATTAAATATTTATTTAAAAAATGCCAAGTTTACCATTAATACAATTTGGTTATATGTGGTATATCTGTGTAATCAGTGGAATGCATCTTATTCATAAAATCCTGATCACATTAGGTTAAATTTGCTCATAAAAAGAGGGATTTTTACATTAGCTTGTCATGACCTTTTTCCTCTCATCCACGCGCCCTTTTCTTTTTTCTTTTTTTTGGCGGTTGAAATTATTAGCATTGCTACGATGGCAATTGTCAAAGTATTTCAACCAGGTGCCCTTTTCTGTTTTCCATTTGAAGTGACTGATGAGTATGCTCGGACAGACAGCGGCTTCGTTGACCAAATGCTGCCATGCTGTTCAACATTGCCTGTTTCAAAACGAACCAGCTAAATGCCCTTGTATCTGTTAATTTTTTTTATGTCACTTGGGCAATTAATAAAGAGTCATGCATACAATCTCAAATAAGGTTTCATTCCAAAATTAATTGACAATAGGTGGAGTAACTCACAAGCTTATATACATGCTCAAATCCTTCAATTTTATCAATGTGGGACAACATCCACTATCATATTCTTTGAATATTATTAATGTGGGACAATACCCACTTTCATACTTCAACAGTATCCTCTTTGCTTTGAAAGATCAGATTATATACACCGACCCCACTTTATTTTGATTTATTCTATAAATAGTTTCATGAATTATATTGGACTGTTTTATGATAGTCAAAACTATGATGTATGTTATATGTCTGTAGAATATTGTTATTTATTTCTCATTGTTAGAATACAAAATTAATTCATGGGATTTCAGCCATCAATTTAAACTTTTAGTTGAGTTGATTCTTGAATATAATATTAAAATCTTTTTTGAATGAGAGACCTTAAGTTTAAATCTCAGTAACATCCATATTAAATTATTACTGAGGGTAAAGGGAGGAGATGTTGCAAGATCCATGTTTCAAGCCCTAAGGGCATTCACGTGAAGTGAATATTAGAGTATAAAATCTATTCTCAAACCTTCACCCATTAATTTTGACTTCTAGTTTTCTCGAACACTCACAATCCTTAAGTAAATTATCAATCCTAAAGTCAATTATCAATTTCACCCACAATCATTCACAATTATGGTAAGAGATGTGTTTTCTTTTACTAGGTTGTTGGCTATTTATGTTATGCATATACAATGGCTAGTAATAATCAACCTAATTGCCATCGCATTATCATACACATGTTGCCAATTTAAAAATTGACAGATTTAAAGATTAATGGTACGGGTATAGCGATTTCCACCAAACGGTAGTTAAGACAATTATCATAATTTTTACAATTTTGGTTGTACGTGTATCAGTGTTTAATCTATATTGTTAGTTTTTATTTTTTTAAAAGGAATTGAAATTTAATATTTTTGAATAATTAAAATTATGATAGATTGCTTGAAAAATGATTTTTGCTAGGCCGTATTTGAATTGTCAAATTTGTTTGCTTAAATGAATGGAAGATTTAAAATAAACATATTTTCTGGCCACTAGCTACATATTTTCTGGCCAGTAGCTCTGTATTTTCGGGCAAGTTATCGCCGGACTTGAGGCTGGTCAGTTGAAGCCGGGAACGACCCTTCTAAATCTCCCTCTGCCTCTCCATCTCCCCCTCTAGTGGTAGACGAGTTGTCGAAAGTGGCCAACGTTCACAACCACGAGGACGGCGCCGGCGGCGAAGGGATGAATGGTGAGCGGTGGGCAGAAAGCCGGCGTTGTCTAAAAGAAGCGGATGTCGTCGGCATCGTCAGAGCCTTTGAGTCATGCGTGCGGGTTGCGTTGAGGCATGTCAGGGGGAGGAGTTAATTAGTGGTGGCTGCTGTTGGCGGAAACAGGGTGACCGGAGTTACGCTGACCAGCTTCTACCTGAAAAATGGAGGGCCACCAAACATATGCACGTCAGAGCGAGCGTTGGAGATTGAGGAGTTGTATCGTAGCCAGAAATCAGGCGGACACCGGCCGTGCATGACACCTGTTTTACTTTTTCCCCCCATTTGCTTTTGGTAATTCATTTATTTTGAATTTTGGTTGCTTAGTTGAAGGTAAATGATGAGACACAAATATGCCATAGTGAATTATTTCTTTTTTAGATATTTATTGAAATTTAGTTCATTTAGAAACTATAATTTGACTTTCAAAAAACACTTACCAAAATCAATAGATTGTATTTAATCATGTTAAATGTACGATGCATATCATAGGAGTTAGGGTAATTTTCATAATTGTTAGCCATTAGTTGAAGGCTAAATCAAATTAAATGTGCATGATAATTGAGTAACTACCTCAACGTTCCCATGCTTTTAAGAGACGTTGCTAACAGCTGTTATATAACTTTTGGGTCAAAAAGATGATTCACATTTTTTAACAATCCAGTATATATAAAAATACATATACACAACTGTCTTTTTCCATCACCAACCAGAAAGAGGAAATCAGCCTCTGGTAGTATGATTCATTTGTGATCGATTTAATCACTTACTAAGACCAATTTCTTTTGGGTGCTAATTAAACATATACATCCTTTTAGTGACGTAAATTTGAGCTTTAATTTGTTAGCCCTTGGTCCTAATGATGGTGATGGTGCCCCTCCCGTGGGTGTGGATTCGGGTTAGGGCGACCACCGCCTTGCCGGAGAGGCCAGGGCCGTGGGGCGACACACCTGGGCGGCAAGCAAAGTCTCCAACAGGGTGTTTGAGGGGCCTTGTTGGGGGCATCAAAATCCTCTTGTTTATGTCCTTCAATGTTATGTCGCCTTCTTCGCCCCCTGGCTTGACTAGTCCAAAAGGATACACCATCTTTTTTGTTGTACCCTTAGGAGTTGTACTTGCCGTCATCACTGCCTTCCTTTTGCTCATCTTTTCTCTTTCATCTGTACAAAAAATTACATATCTAATTAGCATGAAATTAAGAATAATATCATAGATAGGATGAATTAAATGTGTGGGCCAAATGAGATGTATAGCTTGAGATACTCAAGAGCTATAGCAAACACAAGCTTAAGCCAGTATGCTGGATTTTTCCTTATCTAATGTAGGTGTCCAGGAAACACGATTGACTCGTTGGGATGTTTTTGTTAGACTCTAAATTAGTTAAAGGCATTAATTGCTTGATTGTGCATATATGATAAAAGAACTAGTTAGAAAATTGAGTTTTTTTTTTGGAGGGTTGGGGGGTTACTATGATCCACCATAATTTTAAGTTGAAAAAATCGCGAAGACTTCTTCCATAAAAATTAGAACACCGCATAAGCTTTAGGAGAGTACTACACTGCTATATGCTCACTTCCATTTTGCACAGACCATGGTCAAAGTTAACATGTCTTGGCTACATCTGTCAAATCAGCACAATTAAAATGGAGCAAAAGGAACATTAATTACATAGGGACAACATTATTTATACACACGACATAGGTGTTCCAAAAAAAAATTATATCTATAGATGAGATTCAAATCGACATGTATATACACACATGCACATACATATAGACCCCTATAAAAGTAGGGAACTAAGGGAATGAACAGGAGGAGAAGTACCAGAGATGGAAGAAGAGTCTGTCGAATAGGTATCACTGCTGTAATTATAATGAGCTAGGCCAGTACTGTAGCTATTCTTAATTTCCATAATCTTTGGGGTGCCTGAAATAGCCGCTTGTTCTAGGAGTAGAGTTTTCACCCCTGGAAAAAAGTAGTCAATAGCTTCCTTGGTTATTTCCTTTGCTGATTTCTCCATTTGTAACTCTGCCACCGCATATAAATAAAATTATTCTAATTACCGATTCCATATACCTAAATCCATCATTATTTGTTAACTTAAATCTATCTTTCCAAAACAACATGAAAAAAGACTCATGTAGTTCGTGTTATTTGAACTTAAATTTTATTTGAAAAGAGTCCTTTTTATCAAGTCCAAATAAACAATCAAGCAATATTTGCATCTATATTAAAATGCCAAGTATTAGACATAAATGCTTTTGTTTGATAGATTAGGCATGAATACTTGAAAGAAAATGAAAAATTCAAATGATTTTGGAGTATGCTACTTAAATGTGCCGACTTACAAAAAGAAGCGCCCATTTTCAAACATACACAAGAAAAAAGAATCTTATAATTTATAAATATCTAACAAATTGCCGACAACCTTTGACTATTGGATACAAATTTGAAAAATATTTATTAATAATTGTTACCTGGGCCACAATGCATGTCATGAGTGAGAAGACTTGCATGGCAGAAGTCGCCCTCTGATTGCATGCCGTAGTTTTCACTCCAATTAGCCCAACAGCTCTGCGTGACATATATACCCTTACAGATTTTGAAATGCCAACTAATATTCGACTAACAAAATTCTCAATAATGTTACCAAAAATTTGAATTATGTTAAGAAAGCTTACGAGATCATCATCAAGGCTTGCATAATGATGATCTTGGTGATCATCATTATCTTGACCACTGGAGCACAACAGTAATCGCCTCCTTTTGAAACGAATGCTAAACTCGATCAAAGCATCTTCGAGGTAGCCAGTCGAGAGAAAATTAGAGTAATTGTCCTCACCTGGTAACATCGAAGATGGCGCTGAATTCTCCATATCTGCTTGAGCATACATCATAAGTTGTAATGGCGAAGAGGAAGACTAAAAACAAAGAAAAAGGATTAAAAAGAATGGAGAAAATTAAAGACGAGGGGGAATACAAATTAAATTAAATTACATGAGATGTCTGCGTTGAGAACTCCAAGGCTGTGTAGATCCCAGCAGCCTAGGGAAAAGTTGGGGAGGCTGTGATTAGTGTATTCCATTTTGATTTTTGTGTTGCTGACTCCCTCTTTCTCTCTCTCTCCCCCTGTGAGAATGGAGGGAGGAAAGGAGGGAGACAAGGGTCTATTTAAGTAGGAGGAATGGGGGAAAAAGTGAAGAGGAGGAGACATATGGATGATCTCAAACTAATGGCCAGTCAACCATTTTTAAAAAGAAAAAGAAAGAGAGAGAAAGACAAAGACAAAGACAAAGACAAAAAACGAAAGGCCTGTCTAGTGGTGAAGTAGTGTTTCTATATTTTTGGTTTTCGAAGTATTTTTGTTTACTTCTTTGAAGTTTTGATATATTATTGACGTCTTTCAATTATTATTTGTTTCCTTTGATATCCATATATTTAATTATTTTTCATCGAAATTTTAGCACAATATTGTCTCATATATAACTAAAAAATAACAAGGGTTTTTTCTAAATTTATTGGTTAAAAATTATTTAACACAATAGCAATTTGATAAGGAAAACAGTATGCAAATAATTTTCCAAAAGTCTTCAAAAAAAAATAATTTCCAAAAAGCTTGAGAGAGGTAAAAAAATAATTTTTTGTAAATCATTAATGGGACATTCGGGTGATATATCGCACATTTTTTATTAAAGAATTATAAAATATATTTTTTTATTTAGTTGGCTTAAAGGAGAGATTTACATCCTCTTTTTTCTTTGTATTACATTTTAGTTTCTACAAAAAAAAAAAATTAAATTGGTCCAAATAAGATGTTTTCCTTTTTATCCCTTTTTCATAATTTACCAAAATATATAGACATGGGAAAAATAGCCCAATTGATCACACAACCAAAATACAATGACCTGAATTTAATTATACCTTATCTGAAATCTAAAATAGTTAATCCATTGTGGACCCAAAGACCCAATTCATCAAAATCAAATTGAATCCTACCCGAATAATTTTTTACCAATACACACTGGGCTGGCATCCTGACTTTTCTAGACTCATTATGAGGTATGTCATAATTCTTGGTCTAATCTCATTTGCTGACATTCAAACAAATTAAACAACCGACAGTCTCCAAATCTTCTACTAAAGCAGAATGCTATGTAGTTGCTGACAATATAGCTAAAACCATCCTTGTTCAATACCTACTTTCTAAGCTTGGCATTGTTTTGACTCATCTAATCAAGGTATTGTGTAATTACATGAGTGCTACTGACATTGTAGCAAATTCCATTCTTCACCACCCCAACACCTACATTAAAGTAGATTATTATTTTGTTCGTGACGTATATGTAGAGGTGTCCATTAGTCCAAACCTGGATCGGACTGGGTTGGAGTGAGGGCTGAATACAAGGAAAACGACATATCAAGGACCGAATTGAATAAAAACCGGTCTGGACTAAGACCGGACAAAAAAAAAAATCAGATTAGACTAGGACCGACCAACATGGAGCAAATTAATTTTTCAAGTACTGTGGTGCTTGTGCTACCAGAGTCACTGGATGAAAATCATGTTGTTCCTACTAAGCTTGAGTTGCCACTGCTAATATTTGGGTCTGACAAAAAGTCAACTGGAGTTCCAAACACGAGTATTTTCTTCTTTGCACAAATCTTTTTGTTTTGCTTGTAATCAAACGATTCAAACACAAATTCGAATGCCCTCAATTAAACTTATTCTAGTATCTCCCAGAAACAACCACAGTACGCAATCGTTAAGGCATTGGTTCCTTGAGGATGCAATGAAATCCGTAGAATTTTTTAAATTTCTTCAAACCAGTGACTTCAGCAGAAGCCATAAAGGGAAGAAAGATTTATGACTTCAGCGGAAGCCACAAGGGAAGAGACAAAGAAATATTTATTGGAGTTACCGGTCAAGGGTAGCAGGGAGATCCGAGTAATAAGGCGATGAGCTGAGCCGAGCATTGACAGCGACCACCAGATCGGAGCAGCCACAACGACAAGCGATTTGTCGATTGGGGAGAGACTTCTTGGCTGGGTTTTGGGGTGGGGATACACCATCTGTGAGTGGCGACCGCACCAGCGCTAGATCGTGGCCGTGACAGAGGTCATTGCGCGTGGGAGGAGGGGACAAAAGCTGTGTTTAGCAAATAGGTGTTAGTTGTTTATATTAGCCATTTTTTGTTAGCTGATTATACCCGTTGTTTCTATTAACTAATTACATTAACTGTTTGTAAAAAAATATTTAATAAAATTTATTATTTATGTAAAAGTTATTTGATAAAATTATTTTTCTATCCTTAACTCTATTTTATTATTTATATACATATGATTTTTATTCTTTAGTTTCAATTTTCTTTTCAATATTTTTGACTTAAAATTTAAGTAATATATACAGTAACAATTTTTTTCGTAAAGTTCTGTTTTCTTAATTGTACTTATGTTTATCTAATCTTCTTTTTAATATTACGAAATAAAATGTACACAACATCTACTACCCATAACATTGTTTACTTTTTACTTGGACATAGAAGTTGCTTATTATTAGTCTATTTTTATTTTTTAATATGAGATGAAAATTACATGATATTTAAAATATTTATTATGTAAAGTTAATTGACATAAATGATTTAACATTTTTGTTTGAAATAACAATTGGTGTAATTTAGGCCAACCCTTGGGCATTAAGGTTATCTGGAAACCAGAATCTAAACAACCATTTGAAAAAACTACTTGACTTAACTTTTTAAGAAATGACTTTCTGGTATCCAAACAACTATCAATCAAACACCTGAAATAGCCGTTTGATTTAGTTAAACAGCCAAAATGCTCCCAAATAATTAATTTTGATCAAAAAGCTATCTAAACAGCCAACATTCCGACACCCCCAAACACTAACGCCTAAAAGTCTACTGCTTGCCTATTCATCTCACACTATCTTTTTCAAAAACACAAAAATAAAATTCGGTCCACCGGTCCATTCCAGTGGACCATCGGTCCAAATCAGGATCGGACCAATAGTGAAAATGGATCGAATCGAACCAGGCCAAGATTAGACCAATATCGAGAAGACCAAAGCATTGGATCGAAGACCGATTCAAATTCAATCGATCTGGTCCACCTCGACCTTCAATCAGTTTCGGATTTGAACTAAACTATGAGTAGGCCTATCGTGACCATGTTGCTACTCAGCAACAATTAAACAAACATTTTTACTAAGTCCTCTTTGGCTAATAGATTATATCCTTAGAATTCAATATGTCAATTGTTAGACCTGGCAAATGGGTCATTCGGTTCGGATACAGGTTGGGTCAAGTTCGGATCAGGTCATTTTCAGGTTAAGTGACATTTCAAGTCGTTTCGGTTTGGGTCGGGTATGGTTCGGTTCGGGTCGATTTCGGGTTAACCAATTTTTGGTCAAATATGCTCGTCATGCCAAAACAAGCAACTTTGTAGAAAATTTCGGGTCGAGTGTGGTTTGGGTCGGGTCAATTCGGGTTTCGGGTCCACTTTTGGGTGAGCATATTTCGGGTGTCGGGTCGGATATGGGTTCGGGTCGTTCGGTTCTGGTTTCGGATCTCGGGTCAGTTTTGCCAGGTCTATCGATTGTAGACCCCTATAGACTACGGGCGTGTAATAGACTATAAGGATCATACTGTATTTTATATACCGTTAAGTTATCATAAATAAAATGTTAGGACTCTGAGTGTATGCAAAGTCTCTGATAATATTTCTTTGTATTCAATTCATAGGACTAAAGCATTTTTTTTGAGCGTATAACTTGAGTAAATTATTCTACAAACACCTATTGGATTTATGTCATTGCTAATTTTAGGTAAATGTTCTTGGATCTGCTGAGTCTGGTAAAATACTTTTGGAAACCAAAAACCTGAATGTGGTAGCTTGAAATGACCTGTGCAGCTGTGCTTTTGATTCCCAAAACCATTAATTAAGAGCATATGTTTCATTTCAAGCTGCCACTCACTTTTTTTGCCCGAAATTACAAATTTTATGTTGGAGTTGATTCTCAAAAATATTTGAGCAAGCTTAGTGAGCAAAAAATATTTAACCGAAATTAATAAATCACATAAGTATTTACCCAAATCTAAATGAATTCACAAGAAAAGTTTTCAATAGTATGGGAGAGTATGAACTATACTTCACTTTAATAAATTGAAGTGTTGTCAACAGGTATTAAAGTATGTACCTATAAACTAATTAGCAGGTTTGAGCTTGAGAATTTAGGAATTTTATGTTTTGAATAAACTCAAAAAGATATTATGAATTTTGTTACACAAAAATCGGTGCATTTGATTTTAGTTCATTTATTGGGATTCGTTAGTGCACTTTTTTTCAAATCTTTAGACTTTTCACTCCCATTGGTGATTTGGTAGAATTAGTTATGAGCTGTGGCGTAACATAGGAGTGGGAAATGTGGGGTTCTAAATAATTGCATGGGAGGGACTAATGATATAATGTTTTGGTAAGCCAAGGCAAAAAGTAAACGCATCGAGGACAAAACACCATGCTTTAGGTTGGAGTAGACAGTGGGACACCCAACAGAAAGAAAAGAAGGCACAATTCTAATTCTATCTTTTGCTTTTCACTGTCTTCGTTCCCTTTTTCCTTGGACAATTCTAGCTTTTGCTTTCCTTTTCCATTTCTTTGATTATTTCTCTTCACCATTATCTTAGGTGTATGTGTGTACAAAAAGGTAAAACTATACTGTTGAGAATGTTATTGTCCATCCAGAATTCAAAATAATTAAAAAAAATTGGCTAGACTTAAATTTGATTTTTAGCTTGTCACGTGATGGTTTAATTAGGATAGATATTGCAAGACTATACATCATGGGTATGATTGATATGAAGTGGCTAACAACTAGATTCAAGTAAGCCATTTACTGGAAAAAAAAAAGGTTTTTTAATAAAGAAAGATGAATAATATTCTAAAGTTGGTGGTTGTTTCTTATACATTAAGTTTGAAATAACTTCTCTTTTTCAAGTTCTAAGATGATAATTGTATGAATTTTTAAAATATACGTGTTTTATATTAAAAAAAATACTGTCTTGGATATATATATATATATATATATATATATATATATATATATATATATATATATATATATATATATATATAATATATATATATATATATATATATATATATATATAAAAGACATGGAGAGTAGAATAGTTTTGCATCTAATTACAAGATCCAAAGAGAAGGATTTTTTAATTTTTTATTATTTTTGTGGTGAAGTCAAATGAATTGGATAATTTTTTATCCGATATATGTGAAAGGGATTTTCCTAACTTACATGAAGTTATCATAGAGTTAAGCTCATTTAGACATATCAAAGCTAAAACACATTGGTAATCTTGGGCTTATCTAATCTACGGAGAGGTGTTTAGAATTTGTTCTATAACTCTACACGGTGACCGTAAAATGTATGAGTAAAATAAAAAATAAAGGGGCAAAATGGATAACTACTTGCAGCTTTACTATGGGCATCTGCAAAATGGTACAACTCAATTGTACATAGCAAACATACTGACGTCACATTATAAGGCAAGAATGCTACTTACTGTTCACTTTATTATTATTTTTAAAAGAATTTTTTTGGGTGCAAGCGTAAGGTTTCATGTTCAAGGAACTGGGTACTTAATCTTTAATAACTGAATACTTGTATTTATTGATGATGAAGAATTTAAGTTGGGAAAGAATGTTTTCTCACGACCCTCTCCATAATTGAGTCCTGCTTATATTGATTAGAAAAGATATGGTACAAACTAAACTTGATAAAAATTGACCCGACTTGAAACCGCGACTTGAATTCACTGAAAAATTTGGGTTTTGAACACGATTTTTTCAACTCGAACTCGAAATAAACCAAAGCCAAAAAACCTGTAAATTAGCAAATCAAACCCAATCCGAACCGAAACCCGCCCGTTTGACCCGAATATTATATCCTTAGGTTTTTATTTTTCTCTATTTTATCCCTCTTAACAATAATGATTAGTCATTTTTATCGAATAGTTTAAAAAGACATTATATAATTATTGCATCTATTTACAAATTAAGCAATGACACCTTTATTTTTTCTTCTCTATTCTTTGAAATAATATTGTACACAACTTTTAAATAAAAAAAGTTAAAAACGGGTATAAAATTGCATGAAATAACTATCTAATCTTTTTTTAAAAAAGTTAATTTAAAAGAAGACAAACATTAAAGAGCGCAAGTCATACCATTATACACTTAGTTAAACAAATATGTCTATTATTTTTTAAATTAATTACTTTGTAATAATTTTTTGATGTTATAACTGCATGATAATAGCATGGCACAGTAACTATTTTGGCGACTGGAGCAAAAATCTCAGTAAAGTCTTCTCCCTCAACCTGAATATTACCCAGAACCACCAAGCGAGCTTGGTACCTTTCAATAGTACCGTCAACATGATATTTTATCTTATGAACCCACTTGCATCCTAAGGCACGTTTTCCAGGTGGCAAACAAGTAAATTCCCAAGTATAATTTCCTTTGAGAGCAGCAATTTATTTTGCCATTGCTTCACACCACTTTGGGTCATGACTAGCTTGGGAAAAATATTAAGACTCAAAATGTGATGAAATAGATGCAAGTAAAGCTTGATAAGAAGGAGAAAAATGCTCACAATCAATAAAATTAGACAAAGGGTAAGAGGTACCTGAAGAGCTTCATGGAGCAGTGTGGAGACAGGGTTTGTAATAGCATGACATACATAGTCTTGAAGTCGCACGGAAGGTCCTCTGGGTTGTTACAGTGTACTATTATTGGGCTCCCACTGAGTTACCAATTCTTGTTCGGCTTCACTAATAGGCCCAGTAGCTAAAGAAGGTCCACTCTCCTCACTTTCAAGTATGGGTTCCCATGTTTGGGCTACTAGTAAAGAGTCCATATCTCCAGCCGTAGTATTGGCCCCATGAAGAGCCACCTTTTGTTGTCCTGCCCCAAATAGTGAATCCCTTGTGGTAGGTGAAGGTTGGGCTTGCTGGACATCCTTAGGCGATGCGGGAAGAGTGGATGGGTCCAGCATGTTCCCCATCCGTGGGATTAGAAGGCACGATGGGCCCATAATCATATGTGTGGATGAGACCATTAGAACTAGGCCATGGCACTGGTTGTTGGTCCACAACATATTGGAAGATTCACAACTTTAAATAATGAATTCCTAGCATCACCCTCACTTTTGTGCAAACGAAAGAATTGTCTCATAAACATGCACATTCCTGGAAACAAAAAGTCTTCGATTGACAATGTCATATCACTGAGTTACCCTAGCATCAAACTTATCACGAGCTTTGCTATGATTATGGTATAGCACAAGTACCCAAAAATTTTAATATGGTCATAACTAGGCTTCTTCCTAAACAAAAGCTCATAGGACAAATCGAGCAGTTTTGTAGGTGTTCGATTTATAAGTTATGCGGCAGTAAGAACACAATCATCCCAAAAATTCACAGGAAAAGAAGCTTGAAAGCGTAGCACCCTGGCCTAGCCACATTGAGGATATGTCGATTTTTCTATTCCATTCGTCCATTCTGTTGAGGTGTATCTACACAAGAAGACTCATCAATGATTCCATTTTCAAAAAGATAGGTTTGAAGTGGCCCATTCATAAATTCCTTACCACTATCACTACCAACTTTTTGCACTTTCAAGTCAAATAGAGTATTTATCATGGCGCAAAAACCAACCAGTTTATCATAAATCTCAGTTTTATCTATTAGTAAATAAACCCATATAGCTCTACTGTAGTCATCCATGATACTAAAAAAATAATAACATACACTAACGGAAGGTGTTTGGTAATTTCTCCATAAATCATAATGAATTAAAGCAAAAGGCCTATGGGCCTTAGAGTCATTGAGAGGAAAAGCACTTCTCGTTTCAATGGCAAATATCACAACAATCAAACAAACTTTTATTTAGCTGAAACCCACAATTTACCGGTGTAGCAATTAAACTACCAAGCGACGGATGACCCAAGCGTTGGTGCCAAAGAAGAGACTTTTTGTCTTGTATAGCAGTGAAAGATGTTCCTCTTGCTTTGCTCTTCAAATAATACTCCCCGTTCCGCTGCTCTAACTAGCAACTTCGACATGAGGTTTAGAATAAGACAATAATGAGTAGCATAAATAACAATACAATTTTTGTCATTGGCTAATGGATACACCAAAATAAGGTTGCAGTAAAATAAGGAATGTATAACACGTTTTGTAAGACAATTCCGTTTCCCAAATTTTCCATTCTACATTTCTACCTTGCGTAACTATTTCTTCTTCACCATTTGGTATAGTGATATAGACAGCAATAGGTAGTTTAGAAAGATGAGAAACGTTATATGATGAGATGCACTAGAACCAAGAACCCATTGTTTTTTTTCCTTATTTTGTATCTCCTTAAATAAGGTGGACAGAGCTTCTAACTGTGCTGGATTAAAAACCATTATAGTTTTCTAGACCTTCTTCACTTATGTGGTCACTGAGTCCTCTCTGGGTTCCCGCCGTAGCCTCCCCTTGTCCTCCATTGGGTGATGGGTTCATGGTGGCATTTTGGGCCATTGCAGCGAGCTTCGCGTTCTGCACCGTCACGCAGATCTTTTGGTACCGGAGATGCTGCTCTATCTGTTCTAGCTTTGATTTGTCCCTGGATTTGCTCGGTTCTGTCACTGACTTTGCCAATTTAGTGGATATCGAACGTTCTTAAAGCATTGGCTTCTTTCATGTCCAGCTTTCTGACAATGAGTACATCTTGGACGATTTTCGGACTTAGGTTTGTCCACAGTCGTCGCTTGAACGCCGCTCCTTCTACGATGGTTTTAATCTCCATGCTTCGAGTCAGGGTTTGCTGCCTTTCTTCCCTAAGCATCATAGAGTATGCTTTGTTTAGGTTTGGAAGAGGCTCCGTGCTGACAATGTTGAGCCGAACGATTCCAGCTTGAAAATAATTAAGCCCCATTAAAAATTGGTGAGTTCTTTTGGATCCTGATATTTGAACAAATTGAACTCCTTCACACACTAGCAATTAGATAGCTATACGTAATCATCGAACTCATCCCACAAGCTTGATTTGTGAGATTCATTTCTCTTCTTAATTGATAAATCCGAATTTCATTCCCTTGGGAATATATTTCCCTCAGATCTCTCCAAGTTTCGCTGGCAGTTTCAACATGAGCCACTAAACCATGGAGATTCTTGTTTATGATGTTGCATAGCATGCAATGACCATGGCATTACACTTTTCTTAGGTGTGAACATCCAGGGAAGTGCTCTCTGGTTTGGTCAGACTTCCATCAACAAAATCCAATGTATTTTTGATTTCGGGGCATTAACCACCAATCTGATCCAATGAGCGTAATTTTCGCCGTCAAGACTAATCGGGTAGATGATGTTTCGCGGATTGTCTGAGCTACATAAGTAATATGCTGATTGAGGATCACTTGGATCCACTTTGAATGTTAGGGCCTTTTTCTCAGCTGCTTCTTCAGCCATGACAATGAAAGTTAGAACATTGAGAAGAGGATTAAATATTTAATAGATTCGAGCACAAGGCTCTCATACCACGAAGAATTTGAGTTGGGAGAGAATGTTTTCTCACGGCCCTCTCCATGGCCGTATTGTCATATTGATTAGAAAAGATATGGTATAAACATGAGTAAGGAAATTACAAGATTACAATACATATAATCAAAGAGTACAATAACCAAACTGCCAAAATTTTCCAGCTCACATAACAGATAAACTAGTTGATATACCTACAATACATAAATTAGTTATTTGCTGTTTATTATTGATTAGTAAGGAATTAGTTAAAGAGTTGATGCCCACTTTTGTGTCGCTGTAAAATTTTTCCTCTTGAAGATCTGATTGTTAGGATGATGACGTTTTCATATGCATATATATTAAGCTCATAATCATTTTTGTTGTCCTACTAATTAATTACGGCAAGAATGTTGGTAGGAGCTTAGCTATAGGTAAGAAAGTAGTGTGTGTGTTTTCTGGGTACAATGAAGTACCAATAAAGAAGATGCGGAGAAGAAGAATATTGCATGCATTTCATTATAAGATCTAAAGTGAGTAGGGTTAAGTGCTCTTGAATTCGGAGATATAGGAGATATGATTCTGATGTTTTCAATTCATAAAGTTGAGGAGCACAGTTTCTGATCTAGAGTTATCAAGGGAAAAATGCAATCGGGCAGCAATGAAAGAATCTAGTGTCTCAAGAGGCGGCCGATTAATCCTGTAATATTCGGCACGGTATCTTAATAATATATGTGTAGTTGAGAAAAGAAAAGGAAAAAATTAGTATGTGGTCAAACTCGTAGCTTATTCGGCATATTTGTCGATGATAAATGTCTTGCAGTAAGACATTTTAGAATGTCCTATCTTAATCTAAACTAACGAGTTTTATAATTCAAAATCACCAAATTTTAGTCATTATAATTAACTATGAGCGTTAAAGCTTTAATGTTCAATGACATCTTCAATGGATATAAAATGACATCCTAATTGAGTTAACCCCATATGAGAAGATGTATCATATTTCTAACGTTACAAATGTGAAAAATTATAGACGAAAATATCATTATGCAAATTTCTAAATTATAACATCCTTTCAGTATTCAATCATACCATTTTTTTAGTTTAATACATTGTAATATAATTTTTAAGTAAAAGTAAGACATTTAAGTAGTATCTTATAGCAAAACATGTGTCATCTTATATATCATAAATCAAACTGTGATCCTATGTCTAGACCTCATGATCTTGAGTATTTTGTTATTGATCGTAATGGTAAGCTTATAATTTATAGAAATGCTAAAATGCATGAAGGAGAAAAAATCGCAACCTTCCCAGCTCGATCCCACCTCTCCTGTTCGTAAGTTGAAATTCCCCCCTCCATATGGTCGTCCTCGTCCTTAACTTGCAATATATTATTAAAGGCCTATAGAGTTTTCACCTATCTCTTAAAATGAAAACTTAAAAACCTTTAATACTATATTGGTGAATAATTTTGATTAAACATTTAAACTCATAGATGACGTTCCATGAAAGATCTTTATACTGACACCATTGTCTAGTGGCTATACTGTATTATTTAGTTATTTATTTATTTATTCTAAATAGAAAAGTTTCCTCTTATAGGAGAATTCTTATATTGTGTTCTTATGAATATGTACTCCCATATATATATATATATATATATATATAGACTGGGTAAATCCTGTAAGTATACACACATTGAAACTAGCTTACATGAGGAGGGGCGGATTCATGTTGGAGGTAAAAATTGCTTAAACGTTTTAATTTGGACACCCATAAAAATTACTTGATATTAATAAATTTTAAAAATGGGCACTGCTATACAAATTTTTTTAATCCACTACTGTATGTAAATAAATATTCGTAATAGTATGATATGGATTTCCGGGAAGAAAAATCGGGATCAAAAAATTCGTGCAAGTGTTGGATCTGAACTCTCAACCTTTCATTTACAAGACGTATACTCTAGAACTTATTCAAGGGTGCTTCCATTTGCTATCCTTTATTGATCAGTAAATCAGGCTTCAGCGTAAAATAGCGAGGGGCACTGGGAACACAATTTCATGTTATGGGAATTCAAATTGCAAACACCCCCTGTAATATATAATTTGAAGCATAGAATGTCCAATTAGTCAAAGCATGTGTGGATTCTCAACTAGTTATATTAAACATTAACATATGAGGCAGTCGTCTAAATATATCACCACTCATTGCAGGTGGCCATTTAGTTCCAAACTCAAAGAAAAGATGGATCTCTGCCCCCTACCTTCCCTTTTTCTCTTTGAAGGAAAGGGCAAGACACTAGGAGTACTAAAATAGGAATTAGGGATTATGTTATAATTTGTAGTTCGCTCTTTACCCATGCCATTTATGGTCTATAGTTAATTAAATTATATGAGATGTTAAAATATGGAAAATATTTATTAATTGCATATAGTATACATATGTACACTTCGGATGACAATTGTGAAAGTGCAGATATACCGCTTTACAACTTTGGCAGCTTGGTATTATGTTTATAAAGCTGTGGAAAATAATAAAACTATGTGCATATATACCCCTTTACTCTATTGCGTCCCCTTCAATGTGGCCAGGGGATTGCCCATAAATATTGCAGATAAGTGAACGTGCCGAGGCCAATGGTTCAGCAGTCCGCAAGCGTTACACTCAAGGCTCTCGAAGGCTCACTGACTTTTCTCCACAGCCGACCTCATTTGAGGGTTGCATGAGATCCACATTATCAAAGCCGTGGTTCCATGTAGTTATGAGGTAGGATGCACTAGAAGTTCAACCTTAGATTCGCCATCATATTTTTAAGGTGATGTACAAATCCATAATTTTATATAAAATTCTCAATTCCTTCTTTCAATCAAGTTCTTAAGCTAGGGGGACAACCATGAGACACGACATGATTTTCAAGAGCTGGAAAGGATTTTGTTATAAATTATTATTCCGAATGTCCTGAATGGGGATTAGTGAAAGTGACTCTATGGCTATGGACCATGAGAATAGATCTGGGGCGAAGTTCAATGGATGGTGAAAACCATCACTAAACTGCCTACTTCAAAAAGGGGTCTCTCCTAGAAATAAATGTATAAAAACTTTTATTTTTTCGTTCTACATAAAAGATGTTTTTTTTATGATTTTATCCTTAGTGAGACAAATAACAAGAAGAGCATTTTTGGCGACCACTTATTAGCTAGCTATTTTTATAATGAGAAGAAATGTACAAAAGCCATAAATCTCGTGGTCACTGTATTATGAACATAGTGTAATTTTATGTGCAAAAGAATGAACAACTAACAAATAGTCATGGAGGATCGAAGAGAAGCATGATTATTAAGAACTAGAACTAAATAAAGTTTTAAGTAGATTGTTTTCTTGGTTAATAACCCTTGAGACCTACCTTAATCCAAGCAGTTGGTGAAGCACACTTGCACTTGAATCCTTCCTCCCAGATGTCCTAGAGTAGTGAAGGTTTAGTCCAATATTAAAGGAGTTTAGCGTATTTTGAGAACCTTCATTTTATAGGATTTCATGGGCAAATTTGTGTGCTTAGAATGATTCTAGAATGTACAGAACTGTTCCTAATGAAATTTACACATTGTTTTTACAAGTTTCAATTTTTTGTTCTGCCAAATTCTTGGCTACCAAATTTTACAAGGTCTTAATTTCTACATCGTAGGGAATTTGAATTTCACCTTTTCAATTTGTGAACCCAAAGTTATGGAATTTACATATAGACAATGGCTAGTTTGAAATCCCGCCAATTATGTCATCAAAGTGACAGGCTGTTAGAGGATGATTATGGGATTAGGTTTTGGACCTCTAATAGCTGGATCGACACCTTCAACCTGTTATATTCGGAGGATAGGCACAATACATTTCGACCATCGTTTGGTAAGGCATGCTAATTTTCTTTTTTCATGTGAGTTAATGCTCTTTTCTTTGATAATTCCTGAATTTTCTTGAGCTTGTTCTAAAGATTTCACTCTCTTTTTTCCTTTTACAGAATCAGGAATTTATGAAAAGGTATGAGAACTTGAAGGACAACGAGCACCTAGCTCCCTTCTGCCATCAAGGTAATGGCGATGTATGTTGGTTTCAAGCACCTCATCATGGTCTATGAAACATGGAGGTAACATATTGTTGCCTCCTCAGGGGACTGATGGAAAGGATCTGGAAACAATCAATACCTTTTATTTTCCCCTGGGAAAGTTGATTATCTCCATATGAACTTCTACATGCTGACCGGAGTTCCTTTCAGGTCAAATCCGTTGAAGTACTACTTGGAATTTAAGCCAGAGAGATAGAAGCATGTTGAGTTGTTTGGGTCTTCAGTTAAGACGTGGTCCCTCAAATCTAATCTGTCTAGTACTCCATCATTAAGGAGATCTTGGAGGGCTCCTTAGATGGTCTCTCCTATGAGTAAGTCTTCTATCCTTTCATGGCGTACTTGCTTGATTGCACCATTTTTGTGGATGAGGACAATCGGTTCCATTTTCTTTAGATGTAAACTTGGAACATGTTATCGTGGTGGACAGTCTTGACGAGGGAACCACATCTTTTGCCATCCATCTGAAGTTTATGAGTATAGTTTGCAGTTAAGATAAGGGGAAGTTCCCCACTGTGACCCTGGGGGGATTCTCAAAATTGCTCGAGGCAGGCTTCACTTACCTATTTTGCTTCATTTATATGTTTTCATTTCTGTTGCTAACATTGCTTCTTCGTTTTTCTTTTATTATGCTTTGCAACCTTGGCTTCTTTGTCATTGTGATAAGGAGAAGTGCCCTATTGTGACTTGAGGTATGCTTCACTAACCCATTTTGCGTAATTTATATGTTTTCATTTCTTTTGCTAACATTGCTTTTTTTTCCCCTTAATTATGCTTTGCAGCTTTCGCTTCTTGAGTAGTTCCCAATATCGCTCCTAGTGCTAACGGTACCAAGTGGGTGTGCTTCATGACACATTGCACCTGGAGCAATCACACACGTAAGGCCCTTATTCTCAAGGACATTAACAGCTTTCCGGTGGCCTTCAATGACCAGATCATTGAAGATGTAAGTGTTACAAAGAATTCGAGTTTTAAATTTATAACCAAAAATGCAAGGTTATACTGTTGAGTACTCGGGGTGTCGTTCACTGGGAGTTGGGTTTCAAGTATAGGATTAGGTAGAGGTACTCAATCTAGGCCAAGAAGGAAGGAAATAAAAACAAGGCTAAACTAAACTCATACAAGCAAAAGAAGTGGCTTAAGGCTATGATTTGACCAATTGACTAATAAAAAAGACAAGATGAATCATGACCTACCCGACCTCAACTAGGAGCACAAGATGGTCGGTTGCACCTTCAAGACCACCCAAACCCTCTCTCAAGGGTCATGAGCTAGCCTAATTAGTCTAACCACCTATTTGCATGGGGTTAGCCTAATTAGATCACTAGATTAGCAACCCTCGGGCCTAGCTAGGAAGGGGGACTATTTTCATGTCCCGAACCCGGCCACCCTCTCTCACACATTAGCTAATTGGTCTCTCCTCTCGGCATAAGTCAATCGCCTAAAAATCTAGATGAAAGCTCTCTCCAGTATTTTATCTAACACTTAGCTGGCGTGAGAAAAAACTCTAAGTTCTAAGCGCAAATTAGGTGTGATTAGGTCTAATACAAGTCTGATTAGTCATCAAAGGGCTAATCACAATCCAAGCAACCAAGATTGATAACTAATTATCAACAAAATGCAAAAACCCCAAATTAAACCTAAACTAACAAATAACTCAACAAACATGAACAAAGGGGAAATTAATCTAGTCTAACATGGATTAAAACAACTAATGAACACAAAATCATAACAAAAACTAAACATTTAAACTAAATATAATCTAAACTAACAAGATTAAACAAAAGAAAAACAAGAACAAACATGAAATAAAGAGAGAGAAAAGGAAAACTTAGGCCTAAATTGATTGAATGAACTTGAAACCCACAAGTTTGAATCCCAAAATACAATCTGAACTCCTAATCCAATCGTCCTATTGAGGTTCTTATTGGCTAAAACCTAACTTAAAGTAGTCTATCAAATCACCCAAAAGACACCCCAAAAAGTCCCAAAGGCACCCGTTTTAAAGACGAAACAAGACGGCTAAAACAGCGCGCAGGGGAGCAAAGGGGCGACCACCGTGGCGTTTGCAACAGCTGGCCGTTGTGGCCCCCTGCCCAGCCACCTGTACGGTGGCAACATTGGGGGGTCGCGACCACGCCTCCCTTCGTCTCTTATTTCGTGTTCTTCCGCCTGTTCTTGTTCCGTCTTCGCTCCTTTTTGAGGGGTTTGCTCGATTAATCTTATTACCTACAAAAATGAACAAAACAAGTAAAAAAACCTAAAGGTTAAGTTATTATACGAGCTAAAAATTAGGTGAAATGGGCACATAAAATACGACAAATTAGCGCCTACCAAATACCCTGCGCCTATCTTTTACTCGTTCTCGAGTAAAACAAAAGAATGAAAACCTAACCTAGGAACCTAACTCACTGTCATAGGAATCACGGTTGTATTTAGCGTATGCAACAAGCCCTGTAAACCCCTTGGTTCCTTCAAGTGAACAAGTGAGGTCATGTGAGGGTTTGCAGAAGATATACCTACAAAATCTAGAAAACGAAAATGAAAAAGGAAAAGAGAAATAGAAACAGAAAAACAATTTCGATTTACAAACAAAGCATACAAATATACAAGGGAGAAGACAGTGCACATTCTAATTGACCAAATCACCCATGTAGCAAAGATATTAGCCTGCATATAAACATAATGTACTCATCAAGGCTCTCTATCCCCATGAGTGATATCAAAGCACTAATTTTTCACCCCATTATACATCAAAACTTTGAATCGTCCTAGTGCTTATGTGCAAGTGCATCATCATCCTAGGACTTAAATTTACCAAAATCAAACTCAATCCCACTTGACCGACATAAACTACATTATTGAATTATTAACGCAGAAAGCAAGCCTTCTCAGTAGTAGTATTGCCTCAAAGGATAACACTCAGTAGCAGTATTACCTTAAAGGGTAACACCCGGTAGCACATGCCTCAAAGGGATACTTGTTATTCCAAGTTTTATTTTTTTCTTTTTGTCTTTGTTTTTTTTTAATAGTTTTTTTTGGAATACAAACAAAAAACAAAGTAACTGTGTACAAGACAAGTGGGAGAGCCCATCATGGAAGACTAAGACCCTAAGATAATGATGATGGTATAAATGAGGATTGGATCACACATCGATAAAGAACAATTGGCGTTAGAATTAGGGTCTAGAATGACACACCGAGGACGAAGATCTATCATGCACATCATATTTATATACAAGGTAATAGTTAAAGCACATGGGATTAAAGATGATTAGAATAATACGAAGCTTCCCCAAGTCAGCAGGAAAAATTATACAAAAATTGAAAAATTTTCACAAAAATAACCCCCAATGGGTATATGACTCAAAAAATGAACACAAAAAAGGTATGTGACCCCACCCCCACATATAAATATCACAATGTCCTCACTGGGAGCCAAGGAGTCACTACCACCACAAAAACACACAAAATACAAGACCAAACAAGACCACACATATATATAAAACTAACACCACCAAAAACAAATATATACAAATCCAACCACCTAGCACAAAACACAAATCTGTATAAAAACAAATAAAGGTGATCATAGCCATCAATCGGCTCCATAATATCCTAAATTTCACCGCAAATTTGATCACCAACAAAAACACAACCTAATACTCACAACTAAACACAACCTAATATCCACAACTAAACAAAAAGAAAAAGAAAAAGGAAGAAAGAAAAAAGAGGGGAAGAGACTGAGAACGAGCGTACCAGGTCGGGTACTAATTATACCCGAACTACGTCTCCTTAGGATGGTGCTATGGAGGCCTAAGGAGCATCAACCACTCCTCATCATCGCTCCGGACTGGCGGCGTCAACTCAAATGCCGTCAAAGCTCGTAAAAGCTTGTCGTGCACTGCTACATTCATCTCAAAAGGATATGAGTAGGAGAACACTAATAAGATCATAGCAAAGAAAATAATTGCCCTTTTACACTTATCCAATGCCATAGAAAAATCGAACGAATAATCAAAGAAAGTGCTCCACGCAATTTTCCGTGGCATGTCCTCTAGGTATGCACAATATGGATCAAATGAGGGATAAAACCCGCTAATATCTCCTAGAGACTCATGAAATGCATGCAAGTGGGAGGGGGTAGAGGAAGGGAAGGGGATGAAATGGGGGTTAAATCCAGCGGCTCGGTGCAAATTGGGTCAATATGCTCATTGTTAAGAGCGGCACCAACCACCAAACTATCATCACACAACTCCTTGGAAGGAGGCTCCTCAAGATGTAACTCAACCAAAGGAGGTTCTATCGACCAAGTAGGAAAATCATCCTCAAAAACACTAACATCACCCCAAAACGACTCACCTAACTCTAACCCTGTGCACTGAGCTAAAGAGAGGGAAGAAGCACATAAGGTTAAAGCACTGACGGTAGTGCCTATGGGTATGCTAGGAGAGGATGGAGTAACAAGTGACGAAAAAGGCAAAAGAGGCTCGAACACTTCCTCTAAGTCAGTGGGAGGTATATCATCAACAAAACTCGACCCTAGCGGAAGGGAAGACTCGTAATCATCATAGAGACTGACCTCTAGTCAAGGGGAAGCTAGACTAGGATCGGTCTCATGAAATAGGCCACACTCCCTCATGTTACTGACAAAGTGCGTATGTTGCTCGTGCATTTGTCCCTATCATGGCACTAAGTCTAGCATAACACTCATTAGAAATATCATAATAAGGACAGGAATGCACGCCATGGCAAAAGATTGGCAATAAGAGCACAAGTCATGAGGGTAAGAAGGGTAGTGATGATATGGACCCCTAACATCATCTGATTGCCATTGATGTCAAGCTAGAGACTCAAACAAATCCCACATATTATCAGCAGTTAAATAACACAGACTACCATAACACATGGACGCAAGGGTGGCTTGGGTCTAATGTGTTATCCCCTCAAGCACGACATTGCATATTTTATATTTTTTATACATAAAATGCACATATTGAGCACGGTAGTCATTCAATTTATACAAGTATTGCTAAGAAGTTTCATGCTCAAATTGAGGTAAATGGAAAATAGCCATTCTGAATTTTTTTTCAACTTTTTGATTTTTTTATTTTTTTCCTAAAGGCCTAGCCTCAAATGCTCAAGTAAACCCCGATTTGGAAAAGCGTCAACTCCTCGGCAACGACGCCAAAAACTTGTTACGAAGAATTTGAGTTTTAAATTTATAACCATAAGTGCAAGGTTGTACTGTTGAGTATTCGGGGTGTCGCTCATTGGAAGTTGGGTTTCCAGTATTCGGATTAAACAGAGCGACTCAATCTAGGCAAAGAAGGAAGGAAATGAAAACAAGGCTACACTAAACTAATAAAAGCAAAAGAAGTGGCTTAAGACTATGATTTGACCAACTGACTAGTCAAAAATACAAGATGAGTCATAACCTACCCAATCTCAACTAAGAACACGAGATGGTGGGTTGCATCTTCGAAGGCCACTCAAGCCTTCCCTCAAGGGTCATGAGCTAGCCTAATTAGTCTAACCACCTATTTTCATGGGATTAGCCTAATTAGACTATTAGATTAGCAACCCTTAGACCTAGCTAGAAACATGGACCATTTTCATGTCTTGGACCCGGCTATCCCCTCTCCCATACTAGCTAATTGGCCTCACCTCTTGGCATAAATTAATCGCCTAAAAATCTAGATGAAAGCTCTCTCAAGCATTTCATTGAACACTTGGGGGGGGCGTGAGGGAAAACTCTAAGTTCTAAGCGAAAATTGAGTGTGGTTAGGTCTAATACAAGTCTAATTAGTCATCAAAGGGACAATCACGATCCAAGCAACCAAGATTAACAACTAATTATCAACAAAACACAACAGCCCCAAATTAAACCTAAATGAACAAGTAACTCAATAAACATGAACAAAGGGTAAATTAATGTAGTCTAACATGGATTAAAACAGCTAATGAACACAAAATCATAACAAAAACTAAACATTTAAACTAAATATAATCTAAACTAACAAGATTAAACAAAAGGAAAACAAGAACAAACATACAATAAAGAGAGAGAAAAGGAAAACATAGGCTTGAATTGATTGAATGAACTTGAAATCCACAAGCTTGAATCCCAAAATACAATTTAGCCTCCTAATCTAATCCTCTAAGGCCTAACCTAACCTAATTTGGAAAATCACCCAAAAGACCCCCCAAACAGTCTCAAAGGCACTCATTCTAAAGAGGAAACAAGGCGGCTAAAGTAGCGCGTCGGGGAGCAAAGGGGCGAGGGCCGTCGCGTTCGCGACAGGTGGCCATGCTGGCCCCCTGCCCAAGCACCTGCAGGGTGGCGACGTTGGGGGGTCGCGACCACTCCTCTCATCATATCTTATTTCGCGTTCTTCCGACTATTCCTGTTCCGGCTTTGCTTCTTTTTGCGGGATTTACTCGATTAATCTTATTACTTATAAAAATAAACAAAACAGGAAAAATGCTAAAGGTTAAGTTATAATACGAGCTAAAAATTAGGTGAAAAGGGCACGTAAAATACGATAAATTAGTGCCTAACAAATGCCCCCACACCTATTTTTTGCTCGTTCTTGAGCTAAATAAGAGAAAGAAAACCTAATCTAGGAACCTAACTTACTGTGGTGGGAATCACGGTTGCATTTAGCATACGCAATATGCTCTTTAAACCCCTTGGTTCCCCTAAGTGGACAAGTGAGGTCTTGTGAGGGTTTGCAGAAGATATACCCACAAAATTTAGAAAAAGAAAATGAAAAAGGAAAAGAGAAACAAAAACAGAAAAACAGTTTGGATTTACAAACAAAACACATAAATATACAAGGAGAAGACTGTTCACATTCTAACTAACCAAATCACCCATGTAGCAAAGATATTGGACTGCATATAAACAGAATATACTTATCAAGGCTCTCTATCTCCATGAGTGATATCAAAACACTAACTTTTCACCCCATTGTACATCAAAACTTTGAATTCATCACAGTACTTATTGCAAGTGCATCATCATCCTAGGACTTAGATTTACCAAATCAAACTCAATCCCACTTGACTGACTTAAACTACATTATTAAATTATTAACACAGAAAGCAAGCCTTCCCGGTAGCAGTATTGTCTCAAAGGGTAACACCCAATAGCAGTATTGCCTTAAAGAGTAACACCGATAGCACATGCATCAAAGGGATACTTGTAATTTCAAGTTTTATTTTTTTATTTTTCTCTTTTTTTTCTTTTTTTATTGTTTCTTTTTTTAGAATGCAAACAAAAAACAAAGTAACTGTGTACAAGATAAATGGGAGGGCCAATCATGGAAGACTAAGACCCTAAGATGATGATGATGGTATAAATGAGGATTGGATCACACATCGATAATGAACAATTGGGGTTAGAATTAGGGTCTAGAATGACACACTGAGGACAAAGTTCTATCAGACACATCATATTTATATACAAGCTAATAGTTAAAGTACAAGGGATTAAAACTGATCAGAATAATACGAAGCTTCGACAAAGTCAGCAAGGAAAACTATACAAAAATTGAAAAATTTTCATAAAAATAACCCCAAAAGAGTATATGACTCAAAAAATGAAAACAAAAAGAGTATGTGACCTCACTCCCACACGTAAATTTCAGAATGTTCTCATTGGGAGCCAAGGAGTCACTGTCACCACAAAAACACACAAAACACAAAACCAAACAAGACCACAAATATATACAAAACTAACACAACCAAAAACAAATATATATAAATCCAACCACTAAGCACAAAACACAAATGTGCACAAAAAGAAGCAAAGGTGATCATAGCCATCAATCGGCTCCACAATATCCCAAATTTCACTGTAAAGTCGATCACCAACAAAAACACAACCTAATATCCACAACAAAATACAACCTAATATCGATAACTAAACAAAAAAAAAAAGAAAAAGAAACAAAGTAAAAAGAGGGGAGAAGACTGAGAATGAGTATACCAAGTCGGGCATTGATTGTACCCGAACTACACCTCCTTAGGATGGTCCTATGGAGGCCTGAGGAGCATCAGTCACTCCTTATCACTGCTCAGGACTCGTGACGTTAGCTCGAATGCCGTCAAAGCTCATAAAAGCTTGTCGCGCGCGGCTGCATTCATCTCAAAATGATACGAGTAAGAGAGCACTAATAAGATCATAGCAACAAAAATCATTGCCCGCTTACACTTATCGAATGCCATAGAAAAATCGAAAGAATAATCAAAGAAAGTGCCTCACACAATTTTTCTAGGCATGTCCTCTAGGTATGTACAATATGGATCTGGGGGATGAAACCCGTTAATATCACCTAGAGACTCACGAAATGCATACAAGTGGGAGGTGTGGTGGAAAGGACGGGGGATGAAATGGGGGTCAAATCAAGTGGCTCAGTACAAATTAGGTCGATATGCTCAATGTTAAGAGTGGCACTAACCACTAAACTATCATCACACAATTCCTTGGAAGGAGCCTCCTCAAGATGTAACTCAACCAAAGGAGGCTCTATCGACTTATTAGGAAAATCATCCTCTAAAACACTAACATCACCCCTAAACGGCTCACCCAACTCTAACCCCGTGCACTGAGCTAAAGAGAGGGGAGAAGCATATAGGATCAAAGCACGAACGGTAGTGCCTATGGGTATACTAGGAGAGGATCGAGTAACAAGTGACGAAAAAGGCAAGGGAGGCTCGAACGCTTCCTCTAAGTCGGTAGGTGGTATATCAACAACAAAACTCGACTCAAGGGGAAGGGAAGACTCACAATCATCATAGAGACTAACCTCTAGTCTAGGAAAAGCTAGACTAGGGTCGGTCTCGTGCAATGGGCCATGCTCCCTTATGTCACTAACAAAGTGTGCATGTTGCTTGTGCATTGTCCCTATCATGGCACTAAGTCTAGTATAACACTCATCAGAAATATCATAATAAGGTCACGAATGCACGTCATGGTCAAAAGATATGCAATGGAAGCATAACTGATGAGGGTAAGAAGGGTAGTGATGATATGGATCCCTAACATCATCTGATTGCCATCGATATCAAGCTAGAGACTCAAACAAATCCCACATCTCATCAGCAGTTAAACAACACAAACCACCATAACACATAGACTCAAGGGTGGCTTGGGTCTCATGTGTTATCCCCTCAAGCACGATATTGCATATTGCCTACTTTTTATACATGAAATGCACATATTGAGCACTGTAATCATTCAATCTTGACAAGTATTGCCAAAAAGGTTCATGCTCAAATTGAGTAAATGGAAAATAGCCATTCTGAAAATTTTTTTTCAAATTTTTGATTTTTTTAATTTTTTTTTTAAAGGCCCAGCCTCGAATGCTCAAGTAAACCCCGATTTTGAAAAGCGCGAACTCCCTAGCAATGGTGCCAAAAACTGGTTACGAAGAATTTGAGTTTTAAATTTATAACCCCAAGTGCAAGGTTGTACTGTTGAGTACTCGGGGTGTCGTCTACTGAGAGTTGGGTTTCAAGTACCGGGATTGGTTAGAGCGACTCAATATAGGCCAAAAAGGAAGGAAATGAAAACAAGGCTAAACTAAACTAATAAAAGCAAAAGAAGTGGCTTAAGACTATGATTTGACCAATTGACTAATCAAAAAGACAAGATGAGTCATAACCTATGCGGTGTCAACTAAGAACACGAGATGGTTGGTTGCACCTTTGAAGACCACTCAAGCCCACTCTCGAGGGTCATGAGCTAGCGTAATTAGTCTAGCCACCTATTTTTATGGGATTAGCCTAATTAGACCATTAGGTCCTGGCTAGGAACAGGGACTATTTTCATGTCTCGAACCAGCTATCCCCTCTCCCAAACTAGCTAATTGGCCTCACATAAGTCAATCACCTAAAAATCTAAATGAAAGCTCTCTCAAGCATTTCATCGAACACTTGGCGGGCGTGAGGGAACACTCAAAGTTCTAAGCGAAAATTTGGTGTGGTTAGGTCGAATACAAGTCTAATTAGCCATCAAAGGTCTAATCACAATCCAAGCAACCTAGATTAACAACTAGTTACCAACAAAATGCAAAAACCCCAAATTAAACCTAAACTAACAAATAACTCAACAAACATGAACAAAGGGAAAATTAATCTAGTCTAACATGGATCAAAATAACTAATGAGCACAAAATCATAACAAAAACGAACCATTTAAACTAAACATAATCTAAACTAACAAGATTGAACAAAAGGAAAACAAGAACAAACATGAAATAAAGAGAGAGAAAAGGAAAACTTAGACTTGAATTGATTGAGTGAACTTGAAATCCACAACCTTGAACCCCAAAATACAATCTAAACTCCTAATCTAATCCTTCTATTGAGGTTTTTATTGGTAAAACCTAACATAAACTAGTCTAAAAAATCACCTAAAAGACGCCTCAAAAAGTTCTGAAGGCACTCGTTTTAAGGAGGAAATAAGACGGCTAAAGCAGCGCACGGAGGACCAAAGGGGTGACGGCCGTCGCGTTCATGACAGATGGCTATCGTGGCCCCTTGCCCAGCCACCTGCAGGGTGGCGACATTGGGGGGTCACGACGACGCCTCCCGTCATCTCTTATTTCGCATTCTTCCAGCTATTCTTGTTCCGTCTTCGCTCCTTTTTGCAGGATTTGCTCGATTAATCTTATTACCTACAAAAATAAGCAAAAAAAGTAAAAATCCTAAAGATTAAGTTATTATACGAGCTAAAAATTAGGTGAAAGAGGCACGTAAAATATGACAAATTAGCATCCAACAAATACCCCCACACCTATCTTTTCGTTCTCGAGCAAAACAAAAGAAAGAAAACTCAACTTAGGAACCCAACTCACTGTCGTAGGAGTCACAGTTGCATTTAGCGCATGCAACAAGCCCTTTAAAACCCTTGGTTCCCCCAAGTGGACGAGTAAGGTCTTGTGAGGATTTGTGAAAGATATACCCACAAAATCTGGAAAAAGAAAATGAAAAAGGAAAAGAGAAACAAAAATAGAAAAACAGTTTGGATTTACAAATAAAGCACATAAACAAGGGAGAAGACTGTGCACATTCTAATTAACCAAACCACCAATGTAGCAAAGATATTAGCCTGCATATAAACAGAATATACTCATCAAGGCTCTCTATCCCCATGAGTGATATCAAAGCGCTAACTTTTTATCACATTGTACATCGAAAGTTTGAATCCATCCCAGTGCTTTTGTGTAAGTGCATCATCATCCTAGGACTTAGATTTGCCAAAATTAAATTCAATTCCACTTGACTGACACACACTGCATTATTGAATTATTAACGCATAAAGCAAGCCTTCCCAGTAGCAGTATTACCTCAAAGGGTAACACCCAACAGCAGTATTGCCTCAAAGAGTAACACCCAGTAGCACATGCCTCAAAGAGATACTTGTTATTCCAAGTTTTATTTTTTTTCTTTTTTTCCTCTTTTTTTTTTTTCTTTTTTGTCTTTTTTTGGAATGCAAACAAAAAACAAAGTAACTGTGTACAAGGCAAGTGGGAGAGCCAATCATGGAAGACTAAGACCCTAAGATAATCATAATGGTATAAATGAGGATTGGATCACACATCGATACTGAACAATTGGGGTTAGAATTAGGGTCGAGAATGACACACTGAGGACGAAGATCTATCATGCACATCATATTTATATATAAGCTAATAGTTAAAGCACAAGGGATTAAAGATGATTAGAATAATACGAAGCTTCCCCAAAGCCAGCAAGAAAAACTATACAAAAATTGAAAAATTTTCACAAAAATAACCCCAAAAGGGTATGTGACTCAAAAAATGAACAAAAAAAGGGTATGTGACCCCACCTCCACACATAAATCTCACAATGTCCTCATTGGGAGCTAAGGAGTGACTGCCACTACAAAAACGCATAAAACACAAAACCAAACAAGACCACATATGTATACAAAATTAACACCATGAAAAACAAATATATGCAAATCTAACCACCAGGCACAAAACACAAATGTGCACAAAAACAAACAAAGGTGATCATAGCCATCAATCTATTCCCCAATATCCCAAATTTCACCACAAAGTTGATCACCAACAAAAACACAACCTAATATTCACAACTAAACACAACCTGATATCCACAACTAAACAAAAAGAAAAAGAAAAAGAAAGAAATTAAAAAGAGGAGAGAAGACTGAGAACGAGTATACCAGGTCGGGTACTGATTGTACCTGAACTACGCCTCCTTAGGATGGTTCTATGGAGGTTTAAGGAGAATCAGCCACTCCTCATCATCGCTCAGGACTCGCGATGTCAACTCCAATGCCGTCAAAGCTCGTAAAAGCTTACCATGCGGGACTGCATTCATCTCAAAAGGATATGAGTAAGAGAATAGTAATAAGATCATAGCAAAGAAAATCATTGCCCTATTACATTTATCGAATGCCATAGAAAAATTAAACGAATAATCAAAGAAAGTGCTCCACGCAATTTTCCTAGGCATGTCCTCTAGGTATGTACAATATGGATCAAATGAGGTATGAAACTCGCTAATATCACCTAGAGACTCATGAAATGTATGCAAGTGGGAGGGGGCAGTGGAAAGGAAGGGGGATGAAATGGGGGTCAAATCAAGCGGCTTAATGCAAATAGGGTCGATCTGCTCAATGTTAAGAGCAGCACCAACTACCAAACTATCATCGCACAACTTCTTGAAAGGAGCCTCCTCAAGATATAACTCAACCAATGGGGGTTGTATCAACCAAATAGGAAAATCATCCTCCAAAACACTAACATCACCCCTGAACGGCTCACCCAGCTCTAACCTTGTGCACTGAGCTAAAGAGAGGGGAGAAGCATGTGAGGTCAAAGCACTGGCAGTAGTGCCTATGGGTGTGCTAGGAGAGGATGGGGTAACAAGTGATGAAAAAGGAAGGGAGGTTCAAACACTTCCTCTAAGTCGGTGGGAGGTATATCAACAACAAAACTCGACTCTAGGGGAAGGGAAGACTCGCAATCATCATAGAGACTAACCTCTAGTCTAGGGTAAGCTAGACTAGGGTCGGTCTCATGCAATAGGCCACAGTCCCTCATGCCATTAACAAAGTGTGCATGTTGCTCATGCATTGTCCCTATCATGGCCATAAGTATAGCATAACACTCATCAAAAAAATCATAATAAGGACACGAATGCACATCATTGTCAAAAGATTGGCAATAGGAGCATAACTCATGAGGGTGAGAAGGGCAGTGATGATATGGATCCCTAATATCATCTGATTGCCATTGATGCCAAGTTAGAGAATCAAACAAATCCCACATGTCATCAGTAGTTAAACAACATAGACCACCATAACACGTGGACTCAAGGGTGGCTTGGGTCTCATGTATTATCCCCTCAAGTGCAACATTGCATATTCCCCATTTTTTATACATGAAATGCACATATTGAGCACGGTAATCATTCAATCCAGACAAGTATTGCCGAAAAGGTTCGTGCTCAAATTGAGGTAAATGGAAAATAGCCATTCTGAACTTTTTTTTAAAATTTTTATTTTTTTATTTTTTTCAAAAGGCCTAGCCTCGAATGCTCAAGTAAACCCCGATTTTGAAAAGCGCCAACTCCCCAGCAACGGCGCCAAAAACTTGTTACGAAGAATTTGAGTTTTAAATTTATAACCCCAAGTGCAAGGTTGTACTATTGAGTATTCGGGGTGTCGTCCGCTGGGAGTTAGATTTCAAGTCCCGAGATTAATTAGAGTGACTCAATCTAGGCCAAGAAGGAAGAAAATGAAAACAAGGCTAAACTAAACTAATAAAACCAAAAGAACTGGCTTAAGGCTATGATTTGGCCAATTGACGGATCAAAATGACAAGATGACTCATAACCTACACAACCTCAACTAAGAACACCAGATGGTCGGTTGTACCTTCGAAGACCACTCAAGCACTCTCTCAAGGGTTATGAGCTAGCCTAATTAGTCTAACCATCTATTTTCATGGTATTAGCCTAATTAGACCATTAGATTAGGAACCCTCGGACCTAGCTAGGAATGGGGACTATTTTCATTTGCCGAACCCTTCTATCCCCTCTCCCACACTAGCTAATTTGCCTTACCTCCCGGCATAAGTCAATCGTCCAAAAATCTAGATGAAAGCTCTCTCAAGCATTTCATCGAACACTTGGAGGGCGTGAGGGAAAACTCTAAGTTCTACGTGAAAATTGGGTGTGGTTAGGTCCAATACAAGTCTAGTTAGACATCAAAGGGCTAATCACAATCCAAGCAACCAACATTAACAACTAATTATCAACAAAATGCAAAAACCCTAAATTAAGCCTGAATTAACAAATAACTCAACAAACCTGAACAAAGGGGAAATTAATCTAGTCTAACATGGATTAAACAACTAATGAACACAAAATCATAACAAAAACTAAACATTTAAACTAAATATAATATAAACTAACAAGATTAAACAAAAGAAAAACAAGATCAAACATGAAATAAAGAGAGAGAAAAGGAAAATTTACGCTTTAATTGATTGAATGAACTTGAAATCCACAAGCTTGAATCTCAAAATGCAATCTAAACTCATAATCTAATCCTCCTATTGAGATTCTTATTGGCTAAAATCTAACCTAAACTAGTCTAGAAAATAGCCAAAAAGACCCCCCAAAAAGTCCCAAAGGCACTCGTTTTAAAGAGGAAACAAGAAAAACTATACAAAAATTGAAAAATTTTCACAAAAACAGCCCCAAAAGGGTATGTGACTCAAAAAATGAACACAAAAAGGGTATGTGACCCCACCCCTACACGTAAATCTCATAATGTCCTCATTGGGAGCCAAGGAGTCACTATTACTACAAAAACACATAAAACACGACCACACATATGTACAAAACTAACACCACCAAAAACCAATGTATACAAATCCAACGACTAAGCACAAAACACAAATTTGCATAAAAACAGGCAATGGTGATCATAGCCATCAATCGGCTCCAGACTATCCCAAATTTCACTGCAAAGTTGATCACCAACAAAAACACAACCTTATATCCACAACTAAACACAACTTAATGTCCACAACACAACCAAAAAGAAAAAGAAAAAAAGAGAGAAATTAAAAAGAGGGAGAAGACTAAGAATGAGTATACCAGGTCGGGTACTGATTGTACCCGAACTACGCCTCCTTTGAATGGTGCTATGGAGCCTTAAGGAGCATCAGCCACTCCTCATCATCGCTCAGGACTCGCAGCATTAACTTAAATGCCGTCAAAGCTCATAAAAGCTTATTGTGCGTGGCTGCATTCATCTCAAAAGGATATGAGTAGGAGAACACTAATAAGATCATAGCGAAGAAAATCATTACCCTCTTACACTTATCGAATGCCATAGAAAAATCAAACGAATAATCAAAGAAAGTGCTCCACGTAATTTTCCTAGGTATGTCCTCTAGGTATGCACAATATGGATCACATGAGGGATGAAACCCGCTAATATGATTTAGAGACTCATGAAATGCATGCAAGTGGGAGGGGGTGGTGGAAAGAAAGAGGATGAAATGGGGGTTAAATCAAGTGGCTCGGTGCAAATTGGTCGATATGCTCAATGTTAAGAGCGACACCAATCACCGAACTATCATCACACAGTCCTCGAAAGGAGGCTCCTTAAGATGTAAATCAGCCAAAGGAAGTTCTATCGACTAAGTAGGAAAATCATCCTCCAAAACACTAACATCACCCCTAAACGGCTCACTCAGCTCTAACCTCGTGCACTGAGCTAAGGAGTGGGGAGAAGCATGTAAGGTCAAAGCACTAAGGGTAGTGCCTATGGGTGTGCTAGGAGAGGATGGAGTAACAAGTGATGAAAAAGGCAAGGGAGGCTTGAATGCTTCCTCTAAGTTGGTGGGAGGTATATTAACAACAAAACTTGACTCTAGGGGAAGGGAATTCTCGCAATCATAATAGAGACCAACCTTTAATCTAGGGGAAGCTAGACTAGGGTCGGTCTCATGCAGTAGGCCACACTCCCTCATGTTACTAACGAAGTGCGCATATTGCTAGTGCATTGTCCCTATCATGGTAATAAGTCTAGCATAACACTCATTGGAAATAACATAATAAGGACACGAATGCACGTTATGGTCAAAAGATCAGCAATAGGAGCATAACTCAGGAGGGTAAGAAGGGTAGTGATGATATGGATCCCTAACATCATCTGATTGCCATCAATGCCAAGCTAGAGACTCAAACAAATCCCACATCTGATCAGCAGTTAAACAACAGAGACCACCATAACACGTGGACTCAAGGGTGGCTTGGGTCTCATGTGTTATCCCCTCAAGCACGACATTGCATAAATCCAATTTTTTATACATGAACTGCACATATTGAGGACGGTAATAATTCAATTTAGACAAGTATTGCCAAAAAGGTTCATGCCCAAATTGAGGTAAATGGAAAATAGCCATTCTGAATTTTTTTTAAAATTTTTGATTTTTTAATTTTTTTCTAAAGGCCTAGCCTCGAATGCTCAAGTAAATCCCGATTTTAAAAAGCGCTAACTCCCCGGCAACAGCGCTAAAAACTTGTTACAAAGAATTTGAGTTTTAAATTTATAACCCCAAGTGCAACTTGTACTGTTGAGTGCCCGGGGTATCGTCCACTGGGAGTTGGGTTTTAAGTATCGAGATTAGTTGGAGTGACTCAATCTTGGCCAAGATGGAAGGAAATGAAAACAAGGCTAAACTAAACTAATAAAAACAAAAGAAGTGGCTTAAGACTATGATTGGACCAATTGACTAGTCAAAAAGACAAGATGAGTCATAACCTACCCAACCTCAACTAAGAACATGAGATGGTGGGTTGCACCTTCGAAGACCACCCAAGCCATCCCTCAAGGGTCATGAGCTAGCCTAATTAGTCTAACCACCTATTTTCATGAGATTAGCCTAATTAGACCATTAGATTAGCAACCGTCGGACCTAGCTAGGAACGGAGACTATTTTCATGTCCCGAACCCGACTATCTCCTTTCCCATATTAGCTAATTGGTCTCACCTATCAGCGTAAGTCAATCGCCCAAAAATCTAGATGAAAGCTCTCTCAAGCATTTCATCGAGCACTTGGCGGGTGTGAGGGAAAACTCTAAGTTCTAAGCGAAAATTGGGTGTACAAGTCTAATTAGCCATCAAAGGGCTAATCACAATCCAAGCTACCAAGATTAACAACTAATTATTAACAAAATACAAAAACCTAAAATTAAACCTAAACTAACAAATAACTCAACAAGCATGAACAAAGGGGAAATTAATCTAGTCTAACATGGAATAAAACAACTAATGAATACAAAATCATATCAAAAACTAAACATTTAAACTAAATATAATCTAAACTAACAAGATTAAACAAAAGAAAAATAAGAACAAACATGAAATAAAGAGAGAGAAGAAAAACTTAGGCTTGAATTAATTAAATGAACTTGAAATCCACAATTTTGAATCTCAAAATACAATCTAAACTCATAATCTAATCCTCCTATTGAGGTTTTTATTGGCTAAAACTTGACCTAAACTAGTCTAGAAAATCACCCAAAAGACCCCCCAAAAAATCCCAAAGGCACCCGTTTTAAAGGGGAAACAAAATGGCTAAAGTAGCACAAGGGGGAGCAAAGGGGCGATGGCCGTCATGGCCCCTTGCCCAGCCACCTGCAGGGTGGCGACGTTGGGGGGTCACGGCCACGCCCTCCGTCATCTCTTATTTCGCATTCTTTCGGCTGTTCTTATTCCGTCTTCGCTCCTTTTTGCCAGATTTGCTCGATTAATCTTATTACCTACAAAAATGAACAAAATGAGTAAAAATCCTAAAGGTTAAGTTATTATATGAGCTAAAAATTATGCGGAAGGGGCACGTAAAATACAGTAAATTAGCACCGAAGAAATGCCCCTACACCTATCTTTTGCTCGTTCTCAAGCAAAAGAAAAGAAAGAAAACCTAACCTAGGAACCTAACTCACTGTAGTAGAAATCACGGTTGCATTTAGTGTCTGCAAGAAGCCATTTAAACCCCTTGGTTCCCCCAAGTGGACGAGTGAGGTCTTGTAAGGGTTTGTAGAAGATATACCCATAAAATCTAGAAAAAGAAAATAAAAAGGGAAAAGAAAAACAGAAACAGAAAAACAGTTTTGATTTACAAACAAAGCACGTAAATATAAAAGGGAGAAGATGGTGCACATTCTAACTAACCAAATCACCCATGTAGTAAAGATATTAGCCTGCATATAAATATAACGTACTCATCAAGCCTCTCTATCCCCATGAGTGATATTAAAGCACTAACTTTTCTCCCCATTGTACATCAAAACTTTGAATCCATCCTAGTGCTTATGTGCAAGTACATCATCATCCTAGGACTTAGATTTATCAAAATCAAACTCAATCCCACTTGACTGACACAAACTATATTATTGAATTTTTAACACAGAAAGCAAGCATTCCGAATAGCAGTATTGCCTCAAAAGGTAACACCCAGTAGCAGTATTGCCTCAAAGGGTAACACCCATTAGCACATGCCTCAAAGGGATACTTGTTATTCCAAGTTTTTTTTTATTTTATTCTTTTTTCGATTTTTTTTGGTTGTTTTTTTGGGAATACAAACAAAAAACAAAGTAACTGTGCACAAGACAAGCAGGAGAGCCAATCATGGAATAGTAAGACCCTAAGATAATGATGATGGTATAAATGAGGATTGGATAACACATCGATAATGAGCAATTGGGGTTAGAATTAGGATCTAGAATGACACACTGAGGATGAAGATCTATCATGCACATTATATTTATATAGAAGTTAATAGTTAAAGCATAAGGGATTAAAGATGATCAGAATAATACAAAGCTTCCCCAAAGCCAGCAAGAAAAACTATACAAAAAATAAAAAATTTTCACAAAAATAACCCCAAAATGGTATGACTTAAAAAATGAACACAAAAAGGGTATGTGACCCCACCCCCACACGCAAATATCACAATGTCCTCATTGGGCGCCAAAGAGTCACTATCATCACAAAAACACACAGAACACAAAACCAAACAAGACCACACATATATACAAAACTAACACCACCAAAAAAAATATATACAATTTAACCACCAAGCACAAAACACAAATGTGCACAAAAACGAACAAAGGTGTCATAGCCATCAATCGGCTCCACAATATCCCAAGTTTCGTCGTAAAGTTGACCACCAATAAAAACACAACCTAATATCCACAACTAAATACAACCTAATATCCACAACTAAACAAAAAGAAAAAGAAAAAGAAAGAAAATAAAAAGAGGGGAGAAGACTGAGAATGAGTATACCAGGTCGCGTACTGATTGTACCCGAACTATGCCTCCTTAGGATAGTGCTATGGAGGTGCATCAGCCACTCCTCATCATCGCTACGGACTCACGATGTCAACTCGAATGCTGTCAAAGCTCGTAAAAGCCTGTCATGTGTGGCTGCATTCATCTTAAAAGGATATGAGTAAGAGAACACTAACAAAATCATAGCAAAGAAAATCATTGCCTTCTTACACTTATCGAATGCCATAGAAAAATCGAATGAATAATCAAAGAAAGTGGCCCACGTAATTTTCCTAGGCATGTCCTCCAGGCATGCACAAAATGGGTCAAATGAGGGATGAAACCCGCTAATAGCACCTAGGGGCTCATAAAATGTACGCAAGTAGGAGGGGGTGGTGGAAAGGAAGGGGGATGAAATGGGGTTCAAATTAAGTGGCTCGGTGCAAATTGGGTTGATATGCTCAATGTTAAGAGCGGGACCAACCACCAAACTATCATCACACAACTCCTCGAAAGGAGACTCCTCAAGATGTAACTCAACCAAAGGAGGTTCTATCGACCAAGTAGGAAAATCATCCTCCAAAACACTAACATCACCCCTAAAGGGCTCGCCCAGCTCTAACCTCGTGCATTGAGCTAAAGGGAGGGGAGAAGCATGTAAGGTCAAAGCACTGACGGTAGCGCCTATGGGTGTGCTAGGAGAGGATGGGGCAACAAGTGATGAAAAAGGAAAGGGAGGCTCGAACGCTTCCTCTAAGTCGATGGGACGTATATCATCAATAAAACTCGACTCTAGGGGAAGGGAAGACTCGCAATCATCATAGAGACTAACCTCTAGTCTAGGAGAAGCTAGACTAGGGTCGGTCTCATGCAATAGGCCACACTCCCTCATGTCACTAACAAAGTGCGTATGTTGCTCATGCATTGCCCCTATCATGGCACTAAGTCTAGATGAATATCATAATAAGGACACGAATGCACGTCATGGTCAAAAGATTGGTAACAAGGGCATAACTCATGAGGGTAAGAAGGGTAGTGATGATATGGAACCCTAACATCATCTGATTGCCATTGATGCCAAGCTAGAGACTCAAACAAATCCCATATGTCATCCACAGTTAAATAACACAGACCGCCATAACACATGGACTCAAGGGTGGCTTGGGTCTCGTGTATTATCCCCTCAAGCACGACATTACATATTTCCTATTTTTTACACATAAAATGCACATATTGAGTACGGTAATCATTCAATCTAGACAAGTATTACAAAAAGGTTCATGCCCAAATTGAGGTAAATGGAAAATAGCCATTCTGAATTTTTTTTAAAATTTTTGAATTTTTTATTTTTTCTCGAAAGGCCTAGCCTCGAATATTTAAGCAAAATCTAATTTTAGAAAGCGCCAACTCCCCGGCAACGGCGCCAAAAACTTGTTACGAAGAATTTGAGTTTTAAATTTATAACCCCAAATGCAAGGTTGTACTGTTGAGTACTCGGGGTGTCGTCAACTGGGAGTTGGGTTTTAAGTACCGGGGTTAGATAGAGTGACTCAATCTAGGCCAGAAAGGAAGGAAATGAAAACAAGGCTAAACTAAACTAATAAAAGTGGAAGAAGTGGCTTAAGACTATGATTTGACCAATTGACCAATCGAAAAGAGAAGATGAGCCATAACTTACCCGACCTCAACTAAGAACACGAGATGGTCAGTTGCACCTTTGAAGATCACCCAAGCCCTCACTCAAGAGTTATAAGCTAGCCTAATTAATCTGACCACTTATTTTCATGGGATTAGCCTAATTAGACCACTAGATTAGCAACCATCGGACCTAGTTAGGAACGGGAACTATTTTCATGTCCCGAACCCGGCTATCCCCTCTTCCACACTAGCTAATTGGCCTTACTTCTCGGTATAAGTCAATTGCCCAAAAATCTAGATGAAAGCTCTCTTAAATATTTCATCGAACACTTGGCGAGCGTGAGGGAAAACTCTAAGTTCTAAGTGAAAATTGGGTTTGATCAGATCCAATACAAGTCTAATTAGCCATCAAAGGGCTAATCACAATCTAAGCAACCAAGATTAACAACTAATTATCAATAAAATGGAAAAACCCTAAATTAAACCTAAAGTAACAAATAACTCAGCAAACATGAACAAAGGGAAAATTAATCTAGTCTAACATGGATTAAAACAACTAATGAGCACAAAATCATAACAAAAACTAAACATTTAAACTAAATATAATCTAAACTAACAAGATTAAGCAAAAGGAAAATAAGAACAAACATGAAATAAAGAGAGAGAGAAAAGGAAAACTTAGGCTTGAATTGATTGAATGAACTTGAAATTCATAAGCTTGAATCCCAAAATACAGTCTAAACTCCTAATCTAATCCTCCTATTGAGATTTTTATTGACTAAAACCTAACCTAAACTAGTCTAGAAAATCGCCCCAAAGACCCCCTAAAAAGTCCTGAACGCAACCGTTTCAAAGAGGAAACAAGGCGGCCAAAGCAGCGCGTAGGGGACCAGACAGCCATCGCCGTCACAACAGCCGGCTATCATGTTCGCGACAGGTGGCCATCGTGGCCCTGCCTAGCCACCTGTAGGGTGGCGACGGTGGGGGTCGCGACCACCCCTCCCGTCATCTCTTGTTTCGCATTCTTCCGGCTATTCTTATTCCATCTTCGCTCCCTTTTGTGGGATTTGCTCGATTAATCTTATTACCTACAAAAATAAACAAAATGAGTAAAAATCCTAAAGATTAAGTTAATATACAAACTAAAAATTAGGTGATGCGATAAATTAGCACCTAAGAGTAAGCACCTTGCTTTTGCCCCTTTTTTGTCTCTTGTGACACATTGAAGTGCTTATTTCTGATTGACTTTAGGTGACTTGGGACTGTTAGGCAGATGCTAGAGATGTCCTTACTTAGCTTTAGAAGGCTTGGGCACTTCTATGACAGAGGGTTGTCATCGAGGGTCTTTTTGGGTGTGTTTGGCACCTTAGGGAGTGGGTAAGCCTCCAGGCAATTTGAAGCCCAGTGTCTACCCAATGGTTAAAGCCTCCTCCTCCATGGACCATGTTCACCTCCTCCCTTGCCTTAGAGCAGATCACTGAGTGCCTTAGTAGGGACGATTGCGCCTATCATTTGGACAACTAGGATTATGGCCAGTTTATTGGTGATCGGCTAATGGCTCTTACTGCTCCTATTGTAAGCTTCCTGTTTACTTATTTCTCTTTTTCTGTTCTTTGCATGTTATCCCTCTATTTTAAAGATGTCGATTTACATCATGTACTATTTAGAGGGTATCCTGATAATGAATATCGAGGTAAGGTGTATGGATGCCCTTAGACTGTGGCAAACAGAGAGGATTAAGGAGGTTAGGGCTACTGGCATCCCAAAATTATAAAGTGTCGCTTTTGATTAGCAGTGGCAAAGACTTTCCTTTCAGTACCTTTTTTAAAACTCTTTTCACTCTTGCTAGATTTTTCACGTAGTGTCATCCACTTCCTTTATAGGTTTAACTAGGATGAGAGTATTGCCATGATCTAAGTTGTGGTTGGCTGAGGACCACGATATGTCTGATCAGGCCATGATGTAGATATCATTGAGGGGACGTTTTAGTCTAGTTACACCTCCTTGCGTTAGCTTTTCTTTTTTCCTTATGGATACATTTTGATTTGATTTAGTTGTTTATCAAGGTATCTTGTCGTCGTCGTTGCTGCTAGGCTTCTCTAGCTTAAGAAACCCAGCTAATATCTAGCTATGTGCGAAAAATGACTGTGACAGTCCCTACTTTTAAGACTCCAAGTACTTTTTTCGATACACCATCGTCCTTGAGGGTAATGCCTATGGTCCGTGCACGTTGGCAGCAGGGGCTAGCTCATCATTGAGACACATGTGCTTTCCCTTAGGGGATGCTGAGCGAAGAAGGCTCCTCTTCTCATCCTCTACCCCCACTGAGCTATGGTACCTGTGCTGGTTATGGCATGCGATTTTGGTGGAGATGTGGCTGTCCACCATTTCCCAGCGATTTCGAGATCCCATATCTTTCATAGACTGGCGTTCCTCAATAGCCAGTGTTCTAGTTCTAGCCTCTGTGCGATTCACTGGACCCCAACCTGCTAAGGTTCCGATTCTTGTAGCTTTCCTTCACCACCCAGGGTTCACATAATGGAAGGGATCTCGAGGATAAGGATAACGATTGGAAGGAAAATACCTCTTTTTCTTCCTTTTTGTTAGAACGTGTATTTAATCAATTTTTTGTTTAATGTTGTTATCTAGTTTGCATTTTTGTGGTGAATGATTTGAGATTGCAAACCTCCTTTTTATTTCATTTTTATCATCTAGAGGTTACACTAGATGTTTGAGCATTGATATTAAGTTGAGTGGATTGTGAAGGAGTCCAACAAAAAGAATTAATTTGAAAAAATGAATTTCTATGAAAAAAACTAAAAGAAAAAGAAATTAATTTTAAAAAAAGGACGTCAAAAAAGGTGGGATGTTCTTTCACCCCTAGTTTTTGACGTGAAACTTTCAAATGAAAATGTTTTTTGAGAGGAAAATTCAGAAATAAAAATAGAATAAAGTATTTTTATTATTATTGCACAAGAATATTTGCAAAATAGTGGTAATTCAGTTTTTCAAAATTGAAATCTCAAAATATTGTGGTTAGGAGGAAAAAGGAAGTGAATCACATCAATCATGGAGAAGTTGACTCAAGGGCATGATTTGTGCGCCAGTGACAATTGCTAGCCATCAAATCATGCAACCAGTCCTTGGTGGTAGTAAATTTTGTGTCTCTTTAGGGTCTAGCATTGTAAGGGGTTTTTGTTTAAAACCTAAACAACCCAAAGCACTTTCCTTCATTACTGCCGACTTTTTTGCACCCTAATCACATTAATGCTTCTTCATGCATGGATTCCTTTGATGAGCTATTTAACCTTTGGAGCTGTGATCTTAGTGAGACTCATATCAACATATTAAAGTCCTGTGGTTTTAATTCTCTTCATTCCTTAAAACAAGTGAAATTAGACCATGGTTTGTTGTGGGCTACTCAATGCAAATAGTTCTAAATTTTACACGTGTTTTACTTTCTCATGTGTGACATATGGTCCATGATCAAGGCATTTGAGGCTATCCTTCGAATTCCCCATAATCAAAGGGATGATGATTGTTCTTTAAGTGAAGAAACCATGCTCATAAGACATCCGGTGTCTCTTTTGGCTATTTGCAGGGGAGATTGAAGGCTTTAGCAATGGCAATATAATTAAGCTCCTGTGGGTCATACACCACTTTATTTTAGGCCAGCGAGGGGAACACTTTAGTTTGGAGAGACATTGAGCCTGTATTTTTTTTAATCTTCCGCATAGATTCCTTTTTGGTGGTGAAAGAGGTTTCCCTAGCCTGACTCCTTTTATTGAGTAATTGCTTTTAAAGAAATTACCTATCCTGGCCATCCTAGGATTACATGACCGAGCGCATACTCTCCATAAGGAGAACCCTCTCCCCCTCGAGGTACTATTCTCAAATTTTTTTTAAATATTCTTAGTTTTAATTTGAAGTTCTTATATTTTCTTATTCTTATAGGTGTGGCTCATAGAGCGCTTGAAGTTTGTCAGGCCCCCGATTAGAAAAAGGTCGTACGCTGCAATTGCCTACCCATTTATGGCTTTAACCAAACTTCAAATGGAGCACCTTAAGGTGTACAAGAGTGCGGGGAGTTCCTAGAGAATCCTAAAATCGTCTAGGTCATCTCTTGTGGAGGATCTGTGGAACAAGGGTTACACAGAAGGAGTGAAGCACTTATCCCTTAGGGCAATCTTGTCATGAAAGTCCATATAAGGCCAAGCCTAAAGGATTCCGATGCCTAAGAAGCTGGTCACTCATGACGTAGACAAGGTCTACTTAGATTTGGCTAATGCTATCCTACGGGCTAGGCCAGAGGCTAGGAATGAGAAGAGAAGGAAAGAACAATGGAAGAAGCAAGCCTCCCATTGCAACAAGCCCATGTGGGTAAGGAAGGACATGGAAGAGGTTTGCAGTTCTACCCCAAAGGAAAGTGACCCTTTTTTTAAAAATAGTTTTCTACATTACAACAAGCCCTCGAGATTAAAGGCATCAAATGATTATGTTTGTTTTTTTATTATTAAGCCATTGGAACTCTTAGTGAAGTGAACTATTATTATTTTATTTTTGCATAATTTTGGTCTATTATTTCTACCCTTTGGTTGTTCGTTTGTTTTCATTTGACGACTATCTATTTTTTGCAAATGTTGGATTAGACCCTGAATGGGGTCAGCATTCTATGCTCCCCCCCTCTCTCTCCCTTTCTATTTTTTTTTTTAATTATTGATATCAATTATTAAGTTCCTTCTTTTCTCTTTTCTTTGTATGGGCTATCGAGCCAACTTTTTAAAGTTTTTTGGGATAATGTGGGTTATCAAGCCCTTTTTTATTTATTTATTTTTGAAGAACAAGAGCGATTGACTTCCGATGGATATAGCGACAATAGTGGGATGCCGTTGGCTCCTAGCGGTGGTGCTTTTTTTTGCAGTTCTGACCTGGTGGCACAAACTTTTATGTTGTCGAAATCCATCGACTCCAATATTTACGCCGTCGGGAGTCTAGCTACGATTTTCCTACTCCACCTATTATGTACTAACCCTTTCTTGGTTTCCTTAGACTCTTTTAGAAATCAAACTTATTTAATTGGTCCAAATTTGTAAGTTATAAAAACTCATATCTGTTTACATCTATTAGCTTTATGACCCCTCCTAATAGAATTCCTTTGACATGGTAGAAGTTGGTTTGTCGAGGTTTGAATTTTCCTCATGGATTAGAGACAGCACTCACAATGCCTTTACTAGTACATCACCCACTTTAAACTTCTAGAGGCTTACCATTGAATTAACACCCTTTCTATTCTCCATAGATATTTTCGCAAGTGGTGCAGGGCTTGTAATCTTTTTCATCAATGCCTACTATTTCTTCCTGTTGTGTATGCACTCAATTTTAGATGCCCACCCCGCAAGGACAACCCTTATTGATGGAATTTGACTTCTCTCAGGAGCATTACTCCCATCCCACGTACAAGGGAGAATGGGATTACACCCATGGGTTGTCTAATGGATGTTCAGTAGCCCCATAATGCAAAAGGAACTTTGTTAGGCCTAGCCTCATAATTTTCTACCATTTTTCTTAAGATGTTCTTAATATTTTTGATGGTCACCTCCACAACTCCGTTTTTTTGTAATCTGTAGGTGGAGGATTGCCAGTGTTGGATCATATACCGTTCAAGTAATGTTGCAGTGTCATCTTTGAAATGAGACATATGATCGCTTATTAGTTCACGTGGTACTCCATAACGATAAACAATATTGGTTGTCATCAGAAGTGTAATCTGCTTAGAGGTAATGCTGGCATATGATGCCACTTCTACTTACTTAGTGTAGTAGTCAATGGCCACTAGAATGCACTCCTGGCCATTGGTCCCCTTTGGCATGATCTTATCTATGATGTCAATAGCTCAAATAGGGAATGACCATAAAGAAGTGAGCATGCATAGATACGCTTGCAACATGTGGTAGATCAAGACATATTTTTGACATTTCTCACATCTTCGAGCAAGCTGAAAGTCATTCCCGTCCATGGTGGTCCAATAGTGGCCTTGCCTTTGTATTTTATTAGACAAGAGGTGTCTATTAATATGGCTTTTATACTCACCCCCATGAATTTCCTGCCTAAGGACCTCTTCTAAAGTGCCCTCAGTGCACTTCTCTGGGTTCAGGCACATGTTACTTTCAGAATCTTTTGAAAAAAATTCGAAGAGTAGGGACATGCCATTCATTACTTTTTAACTTTACAATCATGTCACTAACAACAAATCTTCAGTTCTTTGTACATCAAATTATGCAATAAAGTTTGGGTCATCCTTTTATAAGTAGCCAGGCGTTTATTTGCCCGAACGACATTCCGCTGGAGCAAAAAATGCCCCATTGCATGATAAAAGTAATCTTTTATAATCCTCTCCATCATTTTCACTTGGTTATAACTAATATAACCATCCATGAATGATAATGGGTGACATTCTCCATGTTGTCTACTAGCAAGTTAATATACATCAAAGGAAAGTCATCGTTGTGGACCTTTCCATCTTTCGCACTCACTAGAATGATGTTGGCCACCTAAGCGGGAAGAAGCTTCCATATAGTTGCTTTTATACTTCTTTCTTCATCTGTAAGGCCCACTAAGGATTATTCAACGAAGTTTCTGTTTGATAGGCTTCATATCTAGATGTAATGGGATTTTTGCTCCAAAATCTATCAACCATTCCAGAGCATGTTTTTGTAGGACCATATAAAGGCATCTTTAAATTCTTTTAAAAAGTGAGTAAATTGCTCTTCCTTTGTGGGAGTCAAAGATGAACGTAACTTGAGCTTTTTTAGTTATTCCTTTGGTTCCCAACATTTGTTATTTTTGTTCCTTCAAGGATAGCAATTTCATTATGTTCATTGTTCATTAATTGTTTTGGAGGGATTAACTTTTTATTAATGTAGACATTAGAGGCTTACTTATAGAGACTCTTTTTATTAAATTTTGAATAAGTACATCAATTTTAGTTTGAACTACCATAAAGGAAGACTCTCCCTTATACACAAAAAGATGATTTGGCTTAAAATTGAGGTTTTTATCTGGCTTAGCAGTCTAGCCCTCGGGCTCTCAATGATCCACTTGACCCTTTTCCTCCCAGTGTCAGTGGTTCACATCATCTTAAATACTTCCCTTCAGCTACATCGGTGATAATCTGTATATGCTTAAAGTCTTGACGAGCCATTAATAGTACCCAGTACTTCCTCTTTTTCACTCTAAATAGCAACCCAAAATGGTCAAAGTCAGTCTCATAAGCTTAATCTTCCTTAGATTGGGTGTTTTCGTTGAAGTACACTTCTTCCGCTAACAGTGTACAACTATCTCAAATCCTGGAATGACTTCTCCTAATTATGGGATGTACTTTGGTATGGGGAACACATAATAAGGTACATCTTCCCGTGTCTTTATAAAAGCCCTAATAACGGTCGAGAGATACGAAGGTATGTCACAGGTCTAAATCCCCTTGTCTTCTATATGCTTTTTGAGCTTTTCCTCTTGAATCTTCAAATGAAACTCTTAAGGACAAGAATTGTGCCATAGGCCAAAATGGTGAGCAAAGAGATTCACCTCTAGAGGAGGAGTGAGCATCCTTAGCCTCCTCCCTAGGCAGGTTTCGAGTAGGTAACCTATGTTTTTTTAAAAAAAAGTCATGACATTAACTTTCTTATTAGGAAAGCGATTGAATTCAAATGGAACTTCATCTTTTGACTTGATGATAGCACATTCGTTGGTCACGAAACCCCAAATTTCTATGTTATCGTTATGATGTTCCACCTGTAAAATTAGAGCTTTTTTTTTTTGATAGTTGCAATCATTAGGTCAACCTATTTGGTCATGAGGGCCCTTTTTACTATCATCTTGACCTTCTAGTAAAGAGTAGAGGGGACTGCTTTTTAGTCCATAGCCGTGGACGTCCAAGTAGGAGCTTTCTGACAGTTGTGATCATTAGATCAACATTTGTGGCTACCTTCCTTTTTTCGATTCGTACATCTGGGGTAATAGTTACCAAGACTATTCTACAGGTGCTATCGTAGGCTTATATGCCTTGGGGAAAAGGGGTCATGTCCTCTTCGGCTATGCCCAGTTCTATTGTCATTCTAAGTGGGCATATTTAACTGATGACCATTATCCTCTAAGATCATAGGCATAGACTTGTTTTTGCAAGCTATGGTGAGATGTAAAGCCCTTTCGAAAGGGAGGTTACAACATCAAAAGTTATGGTCAAAAGTGACCTTTCGGTTGTGAAGAAACCAACCAATTCCTTAGGGATAGTCTATTATGGGATTTCTATCCCTACGAGGGCCTTTAAAGGTGCCTCTTGATGGTTGATAGAGGATGCCAAGAGCTTCTATATTGTTATGTCAACCTTAGTATTTTTCAACATGGTGAAGACTGGGCCCTTTCGTGACTCAAGTGCTGGGATGGAACTTGGCTGATCCTTTTCTTTACTTAAGCGTGGGGGTTTATAATACCTCCCGTCGTGGGTGAGGTGTTGGACTTCTACCTTTTCATCCCATTTTAGTTGAGTAGTTTTGACTGGGATGAGGAGGGTCATCTAAGTAGCCTCTTAGCTATCTTTCCATATTCTATTGACTTCGTCCTTAATATGGAAGGACAAGTTAAGTTCTTCTTCCCTAGGGAACATTGAAAGCATCGAACTTAATGGGTTAGTCGAGTTTTTCGGTTTTGGCACATTTGAGATGGGCAAGGTTGCATTGTGTGTCATGTTTTATATTACATGTTTTAAGGCAACACATTGATTGGTATGTCGGCCTTTCCTATAATGGTGGTTGTAATATACGTTGATGTCATATTCTGTATGTCATTTATCCTCTACAACACATCACGTGTAGGCCCAATAAGTTTAAGAGCCTTGACTTTCAAGTCTTTTAAAAATAAGGCTTCTTCAGCCATTATCCCGAGTGGGGTACAGAGCCGATAAGGGCGCTATGTCCTCGAAGCCTCTATGTTATAAATGTCATTTATTGTTTTGGTGTTAGACATGGTGGATGCTTTCGTATCCTTGAAGAAGTTTCTATTATTTGGATAAGGGTTCTTGGTGCCATTTTGCATTTCTTTCTCCACCACCATCACTGTTGATTATATTTAGTTTTGATGATAACAAATCCAAGTGTAAAAATTTGTCCAAGTAATGTTGCTCCGAACACGATCTCCAAACAGGCCTAACTGGTGTTTGTGATCTTTATTGTATTAACTGGTTTGCTACATGTGAGAACAAGTCTTCTAGACAGGTTTTACTTGGTGATTCCATATTAAGTCAAGAACACCATCTCGACAGTTGATTGTAAAGCGTGTTCCTGAACTCTAGCAATGCAAAGAACAACCCCAGCAAACAAGGTGGCCTTGGTGTTCACAGCAGCTCTACAAATCTCGGACAAGATGACTGGTTCAAAACAAGAAGTCTTGGGTATATAGGTTTTATTTAATTAGACTCTTGTTAATATGCCAATATTGAAAACATCATTTTAAACACCTCTTGAATCGGTATTTGTGCTAAAGTACTTCAGAACACCAGTTGCGAACAACCCTGCAAACAGGGTGCCTAGGGTGTTTCTGAACTGCAGTGGCCATACCCGATTATTTTTGAAAATTCATTTTGGTTGGCCAAGATCTCCAGAATACTTTCTTTGAATTTCAAAATTGCTATTTTTCTGGAGAGGATAGTTCTTGAAAATATTATGGAGATTTGCGAAAATAGGTTTGGGAGATTTGCCAAATCAAAAGATTCCTATGACTATATTTTCGAATTTGGTAAAAGATGAAAATCTCTTTAAACCTCTTCACGGCTATAGGAAGATAAGGGTTATCTTTTAAGATAACAAAATCCCTTATATTTTGGGATAAATTCATCATTAGCCATTGGAGAATATATTTTGTTTGCAAATCATTTTTCATACTTAGCTGATTCTTTGGTTTTTGACCGTTGGACCTTGTGTTTAAAAACCGCAGCTTTTCTCTCCCATAAAAAGGCCAAGTAGCAGATAGAAAAAACTCAGACTGAAAAACAGAAGTAACACAGCTTTCTGAAAAATCTGGAAAAAATCAGGAAACACGGTTTTCACATTAAAATTCTTGAGCTTCATTCTGAAAAGCAAAACTGTGACAAGCTGTGTTTGATTTGAGTTTTCAAACCTTTGGCATAATAGAATCTTTATTGTACCTTACATCTGCTTAGTAAGAAGCACCCCCTGTAAGGTGTTTGTAACCCTGATCTTGGATCAGAAAAGTGAGTGAGTGTGTCCTAGTCGTGTGGACTTGGACGTGTCTAATCTTGCGAAGGTTGGACGTGGTGTAACCTGTCTTTGGGAAGAAGGTTACGTGGTTGCAAGTTGTAACAAGGTGTGTTACATTTGTAACGTGTGAAGCCCGTTAGTAAAAGTGGTTAAATCCTACACGAGGTAGGTCGTGGTTTTTCACACCTCAGTTGGGCTAGAGGTGTTTTCCACGTAAAAATTGTGTGTGCTTTATTTTCCGCATTTATCTTGGTGATTTTCGCATCTGCAATATTTGAGAACACCCCGTGCAAACAAGCTATCAGGGTGTTTGTCATTTGAGAACAACCTCTGTGAGGGTGTTTGTTATTTACAACGCGAAAATCAGACACCACAATTCACCCCCCTCTTGTGGTTGTGTCCTCACGAACTCAACAAGTGGTATCAGAGCAGGTTCTCTTACAAAAGGTTAACACCTTGAGAGATTCTGAAGATGAGTACCCCGCAAGGAATTCTTGAAGGGCAACCCATTACTCGTTCACCCTATTTCAACGGCTAACATTATAGTTGGTGGAAGAATAGGATGGAGAACTATATTCAGGCAGAAGATTATGAATTATGGATGCTCATCAAGAACGGGCCCCTTGTTCCCACCAAGGTGCTTGAAGATGGTAAGAAGGTTCCCAAGGAATCCATAGAGTTTGATGCCGAGGACTACAAGAAAATGGAGAAAAATGCCAAGGCCAAAAAGCTTCTATATTTTGGCCTAGGACCCGATGAATACACTCGCATCTCTGAGTGTGAATCAGCCCAAGCTATCTGGAATGCTCTGCAAGTTGCTCATGAAGGTATGAGTCAAGTTAAACAATCTAGAATTGAGCTACTTATGCGACAATATGAGTTGTTTGATATGGGTGATCATGAAACTGTGATGGACATGTATACACGGTTCACCCACATCACGAACGAGTTAAAATCCCTGGGAAGATCTTTCACCACTGAAGAGTTGGTGAGGAAAATCCTCAGAATTTTACCTCGCACGTGGGAGGCCAAAGTAACAGCCATCCAAGAGGCTAAAGACATGAACAAGATCACCCTCGACGAGTTGATTGGTAATCTCCAGACCTATGAACTCCGAAAGAACTCACAGCAAAGAGAGGAGCAAAAGAAGGATCGTGGGCTTGCCTTGAAAGCACATGAGGACACTGACTCTGACCTTGAAGATGAAGAAATGGCCCTAATGTCCAGAAAATTCAAGAAATTCTTCAAAAAGGTCAAGGAAAACAACAAAAGAAAAGACTTCAGCAAGTCCAGAAACATCTCCAAAGAACAGCTCACAGGGTGTTTCAAGTGCGGCAAACCAGATCACTTAGTCAAAAATTGCCCTCTGCTTCGAGAAGATCAGACGCCCGAACACCCTCGAAAACAGGTTCGAAAACACCCTGTAAACAATCTGGGCAAGCGATTCTCGAAAGCTATGCTGGCTGCTTGGGGAGATTTCTCTGAGGATGAAGGAGAATCTAAAGCTAAAGAAGGGGTCGTAGCACTTATGGCACAAAGTGATTCAGATTCAGATGATGAATCAACAATCAGCCTCTCAGATCTCAAGAGCAAGGTACATGGTCTTAACAAAACTACTTTAGAAGAACTTCTATATAATTTGATAGACACTTGTGTTGATCTAAAAAGAAAAGTTCGTGATCTAGAACTTGAAAATGAAATTCTTAAAAATGAAAACCTCGGTTTACATGAGAATATTAACTTGCTCAAAGAAAACCTCTTTATAAAAGAAGGAGATTATTCTCGAATGGAGGAAAAACTCTTTGAGGTAGAAGAAATGGTTGAGTCCTTGCTCAGGGAGAACAAAGGTTTGCATGCTGATATAGAAAAACTGGAAAACGAGCTTACCACAACCAAGCGCTGGAACGAGTCCTCACAAGCCCTTGATTGGTTAAACACTCACCGCAGTTGAAACAAAAAGGGACTTGGGTATAAGCCTAAACAAACAGTCTACCCAATTCACAGAAAGTATGTGGGATTACCTAAAAACATTGTTTGCTTTCATTGTGGCAAAACGGGTCATTATAGATACACTTGCCCTTTAAGAAAACATGCCAATGAAAAGAATGAAAGGTATGTGAAACAAATCTGGATTAGAAAAGATGAGCTTTACATGTCTAAAAGAATGGGACCCAAGTGGATCTGGGTTCCCAAAACTAACCCGTGATTTGTTTTGCAGGCTGAAGTGAGAGAGAACAACCTTACGAACAACCCCACTAACACCCTTGGAAACAGGCAGTTGTGGTTTGTTGATAGTGGGTGTTCACGGCACATGACTGGTGAAAGATCAAACTTTCTCTCACTTACAGCTTTGAATGGTGGGAGTGTAGCATTTGGAAACGGCAAGTCTGGGACAATTGTCGGTATAGGTAATATTGGTAAAACTCTCTCCCACTCAATTGATAATGTGCACTTAGTTGATGGGTTAAAGCACAATTTGCTAAGTGTGTCCCAACTGTGTGACAAGAACAACCTAGTACTGTTTTCAAAAATACGTTGCTTGGTTGTGAATGACGACACAGGAGATGTTGTGTTGAGGGGGAAGCGATGTCAAAATGTTTATAAAGTTTGTATTTCCACTCTTCCCCAAAATAATCTGACTTGTTTAAATGCATTAAATGATGATATAATGCTATGGCACAAGAGACTAGGTCATGCAAGCTTATCCTTGTTAAACAAACTTGTTTCAAAAGACCTAGTTATTGGACTACCTTCCATCAAATTTAATGATGACAAGGTATGTGAAGCTTGTGCAAAAGGCAAACAAGTCAGATCTTCTTTTAAATCGAAAAAATGTGTAAGCACTACTCGACCTCTAGAATTATTACACATTGATTTGTGTGGTCCCATGAGGGTAACCAGTAGAGGTGGGAAAAAGTATGTGCTTGTTGTAGTGGATGATTACTCTCGATTTACTTGGACCTTGTTTTTGGCATCCAAAGATGAAACCTTTGAGAATTTTATTGCCTTTCTCAAAAAGGTTGAAAAGAGAGTAGGACACTCTTTAATTAGCTTGAGATCTGATCATGGAACTGAGTTTAAAAATGCAAGTTTTATTAACTATTGTAATGAACATGGTGTTGATCATAACTTCTCAGCCCCAAGAACACCCCAACAAAATGGGGTGGTTGAGCGCAAAAATCGAACCCTGGAAGACATGACCAGAACAATGCTTATAGCTAGTGGTCTTCCTAGGTATTTCTGGGCAGAAGCATTGAACACCTCATGTTACATTATAAATAGATGCATGATCAGACCCATTTTGAGCAAAACTCCTTATGAACTTTTCAAGGGCAAAAAACCTAATATTACGCACCTAAGGACATTTGGTTGTAGGTATTTTGTGCATAATAATGGGAAGGATGCCTTAGGAAAGTTTGACCCTAGGAGTGATGAGGCAATATTCCTTGGCTATTCTTCTCACAGCAAGGCATACAAAGTCTTTAACAAAAGAACCTTGTGTGTTGAGGAAAGTGTGCATGTGCTTTTTAATGAATCTAACGTGTTGAGTGAGAATGATGCACAGGAAGATGAACTTGAATTAGGTCTTGTTCGAAAAGAAGTGTTGCTCCAAGATAAACGAGGTAAGAACACCATGGAGAGAACAACTCCTGAAGGTGTTCCTCAGAACAGCAGGTAAGGTGAACACCAAACAGGGGAAAACACTGCTGAACCCTGTTCAGAACCGTGTTCTTCAGGAATAGACTTACAAACATGTGCAGAAATAGGCTCAGGAGATGATCGTAAGCATTATGTTATGACTAGAGTAGAGCATGGGTCTGTGGATCCTCTTACTCCACGACCATGGAAGCACCATAGTTCGCACCCTCTTGATCAAATCTTGTCAGATATTAATACTGGAGTGCAAACTAGATCTAAACTAAAGAATTTTTGTGCTTTCTATGCTTTTCTTTCTAACATTGAGCCAAAAAGTGTGAATGAAGCTCTTGCAGATTCAGATTGGATCACGGCTATACAAGAAGAGCTTCATCAATTTGAGAGAAACAAAGTATGGCACCTTGTACCTAAACCTGCAGAGAGAACAATCATTGGAACCAAGTGGGTGTTCCGAAACAAACTGGATGAGTCAGGAACAGTCACTAGGAACAAGGCACGGCTGGTTGTACAAGGATACAATCAAGAAGAAGGGATCGATTATGAAGAAACCTTTGCACCAGTTGCTAGAATTGAGGCTATTCGAATCTTAATAGCCTTTGCAGCTCATATGGAAATCAAGCTATATCAAATGGATGTTAAAAGTGCATTCCTAAACGGATACCTTAAAGAAGAGGTGTATGTCAAACAACCCCCTGGTTTTGAAAATGGTGATTTTCCAAATCATGTTTTTAAACTTGACAAGGCACTTTATGGTTTAAAAGAAGCTCCAAGAGCTTGGTATGAACGGTTGTTAAGTTTTTTACTTGAAAATGATTTTAGAAGAGGCAAGGTAGACAATACCTTGTTTCTAAAATCTAAGGGGGAACATTTTTTGATTGTCCAAATATATGTTGATGGCATTATATTTGGTGCAACTCATCATGATTTATGCAATGAATTTTCAAATATGATGAGGAGTGAGTTTGAGATGAGCATGATGGGTGAGCTTAATTTTTTCTTAGGCTTACAAATCAAGCAAACTCCAAACGGCACCATGATCCATCAGCAAAAGTATATCAAGGAGTTACTTAAGCGTTTTGGGATGGAGTCAGCCAAACCCATAGACACTCCTATTTCTCCTTCAACCAAGTTGGTTATGGATGATGGGAGTCCCTCAGTTGAGGAGAAACTCTATAGGGGTATGATTGGGTCACTCTTATACCTAACCGCTAGTAGACCTGATATTGTTTTTAGTGTTGGTTTATGTGCCCGTTTTCAGTCTAACCCTAAGGAAACTCATCTTAAGGCTGTTAAACGGATACTAAGGTATTTGAAACATACACCCAATTTAGCTTTATGGTATCCTAAAGGTTGCAATTTTGATCTTGTTGGATATGCTGACGCTGACTATGCTGGATTCCTAGTTGATAGAAAGAGTACCTCAGGTATGGCTCACTTTCTTGGACCTTGTTTGGTATCTTGGGCTACCAAGAAGCAACATTCAGTTGCCATGTCCACAGCAAAAGCTGAATATGTTGCAGCAGCTTCATGTTGTGCTCAACTGTTGTGGATAAGGCAACAGCTTAAGGACTTTTGTGTTGACATTGGATGCATTCCTATTTTTTGTGATAACACAAGTGCAATTAACATTGCCAAAAATCCATGTCAACATAAAAGAACAAAGCATATTGACATTCGACATCATTTCTTGAGAGATAATGTTGAAAAGGGTTTAATCTCTATGAATTTTTGCTCAACGGAAAATCAAATTGCTGATATATTCACTAAGGCACTCGCTAGAGATCATTTTGAAAGAAATAGACTGGAACTAGGGTTGGTGAGAACACCCTGAGATACCTGTTTCCAGAACATGAACTGGGTTTGGTAAGATCAACCTTTACACCCTGTTCTCTCCCCCTGTTTGCAAATTTTATTAATAACGGATGTGATTGCATACACCCGAATTGCGTGCATTTTTTTTGTCTCTTATCTACTTAGTACAGCATAAGGGGATGTACTGGAGCCGTCTTAATGCCATTCAGTCGAATCAGATCAGACGGCAAAGAACAGGCATAATACAGAGAACAGGTACGCCCCTTGGTTGCTCGGTGTGTTTTCTTTCCTTCCCAAGGCACAAGATGTTAATGCTCCTACCCGTTGCAAATCAAGAAATCTTCTCAAAGATTCGGCTGCTCTCTCTCTCTCTCTCTCTCTTTATATGCCCTGCTCTCAGTACTATCGTTCATCTCGCCCTCAAGCAAAAACCGAACATCCTGCAAACACCTTAAACCCTAATCTCTCTCTTCTAGCAACAATGGCTTCCAACAACTCTTCTCAATCAAAAGCCCTCGTTCTTGCAGCCTCAATCCCTGCTCCCCCTCGCCCAATTCTTTACAAGCCTTTCAAGTTCCTGAATCGCTTGTCCCTAAAATCAGTGGGAATGGGGATGGATGATATTCCCTTTGAATGTGGAAGGGAATTGGCGTTCCGCGTAGGGGCAATTGCTTGTCCCATTTTAGTTGAGTCAAAGGGAACAAAGTCGGGGTCTCAAGAACAATTCTTGGAAACCCCTGAAGGTTTTAATTTTGAGCCCTGTTCTTCTGGGTTGTTCTCTGACACCGCGACAGAAACAGGGGCTGCCTCTGTCGAAGGTGTGTTTGTGGAGGATCTGCATGTCGACTTCCAAGGGAAGTCGAATGAGTCATCAGAGGAGAGTCTAGAGAAGAATTCTCTCCCTGAGGCTGAAATCTCCACTCCAGACTTTCAAACTAGAGAGAAAAGGAAGAGGGTGAAAATCGTGGCTAGGCGTAGCAGAACGCCAAGAACAAGGCCACAACCAAGGTCTCAACCCTCTCAAACTCCCTCTTCTCCTCAATCCTCTAAGCCCTCTCGAAAATCTGCAAGGCTAGCGTTTCAATCCTCTCATCGTCCCTCCAAACCCTCTGCTCCTATCATCGAGGAGATTTCTTCTTCTTCTGAAGGGTTCTCGAGTTCTGACTCTGAGAACACCACCTTCAAACAGGGGACACCGGTGTTTTCCGAGTCCTCTGAAGAACAATCTCCTCCAAAACCAACCAATAAACCTGCTGTGAAGCCCTCTCCTGCCAAAACACCCCTCAAGCAAAAGCCCAGAACAGCCCCCCTACCAGAAACTACCACCTCTGTTCCTGTCCTTAAATGCCCAAAGCAGTTCACTCCCTCTCCTATGTCTGACAAACATGCGTAGTTACTGAAGCGCAATGTCGTCAGGGGGAAGGTGGTGAATGTAAGCTTTTTCGAGGAACAGGGTCTGGGGGTGTTCTTGAACAAGCTTCGAGCCCAAGGATGGCTTGAGTTGTTTGCAAACACCCAGCAAGGGTGTTCTGTGCCTGAGTTGGCTGAGTTCTATGCCAACTGCTCTGTCACAAATGGGGTGGTGACAAGTGCTGTCAATGAGTGCCATTTCTCCTTTGATGCAGCCACCCTTGGTGACATTCTGGGCATCTATTCTCGTAGATTTGCTGTGTATGTGAGGGAAGACAAAACTGCCCTGGAAACAGCCAGGCTCTTAGAGGTGTCCAAACGCCTTAGTCAAAAACAGGGCCTGAGAACACCCCTCTCGGTTAAGAAGGGTGAAATGACCTCCCTGCACCAACTACTATTTATGTTCACCATCAAGAACATAATACCGCGAGGTCAAGGGCGAAACTCAGCAGATGCCTTCGATCAATGTCTGGTGGACCTACTGGATCGGGAGGAACCAGTAAACCTCCCTGCAATCATGATTCGCCACATAGAGCGAATTGCGAACACCACCCGGGCACATGATCTTGGCTATGGGTTTCTATTGACAAGGGTGCTTGAGCACTTTGGGATAGTGCTCACACGAAGAGTGGCGGCCCAAATCATTGATGAGATTGGGATTGACACTCTGCTAGGGTGTGGCTATGAGGTTGGCGAAGGGTCAGTCTCCAAACAGGGTCGTCGACCACCTCGACCACCTGTTTCTGGGCAACCTTCCGTCAAGGTTGAGGCTGTTCTTGGGGACAATGCTCGCCTCAAGGATGAGCTCTCAGCTGTCAAGGCTGCTCTTGCTGAGGAACGAGCTCTCTCGGCCAAACGCCATGAAGATTTGCTTGCACTTCTCTCCACTCTTGCCCCTAGCATCCCTCCTCTGCAAACGAAACCACCCCCTGCTCCCTGATTCTCTAGGCTGTTCTCTTGTTTCCTCTCATCTCAGTTTTTTGGCATTGTAATGTTTTTAATGCAATATCCCTTTATTAATGCTACTTGCACCTTATGCTCTATATTGCTTTTCTTGCATTACTACTGTTGCTTATGCTTTTTAATGATGCCAAAAGGGGGAATAAGACCATATGGACAGATATGACCTAGCACCTAGAGGATCCCAGATATGACCTAGCACCTAGAGGATCCCTATCAGCAGATCCCTATCAGCATTAAACGTTGTTAAGCGCGTTTAAATTTTGTCAATATGGTCACTTGGTTTGTCATCATCAAAAAGGGGGAATTTGTTGATTATATTTAGTTTTGATGATAACAAATCCAAGTGTAAAAATTTGTCCAAGTAATGTTGCTCCGAACACGATCTCCAAACAGGCCTAACTGGTGTTTGTGATCTTTATTGTATTAACTGGTTTGCTACATGTGAGAACAAGTCTTCTAGACAGGTTTTACTTGGTGATTCCATATTAAGTCAAGAACACCATCTCGACAGTTGATTGTAAAGCATGTTCCTGAACTCTAGCAATGCAAAGAACAACCCCAGCAAACAAGGTGGCCTTGGTGTTCACAGCAGCTCTACAAATCTCGGACAAGATGACTGGTTCAAAACAAGAAGTCTTGGGTATATAGGTTTTATTTAATTAGACTCTTGTTAATATGCCAATATTGAAAACATCATTTTAAACACCTCTTGAATCGGTATTTGCGCTAAAGTACTTCAGAACACCAGTTGCGAACAACCCTGCAAACAGGGTGCCTAGGGTGTTTCTGAACTGCAGTGGCCATACCCGATTATTTTTGAAAATTCATTTTGGTTGGCCAAGATCTCCAGAATACTTTCTTTGAATTTCAAAATTGCTATTTTTCTGGAGAGGATAGTTCTTGAAAATATTATGGAGATTTGCGAAAATAGGTTTGGGAGATTTGCCAAATCAAAAGATTCCTATGACTATATTTTCGGATTTGGTAAAAGCTGAAAATCTCTTTAAACCTCTTCACGGCTATGGGAAGATAAGGGTTATCTTTTAAGATAACAAAATCCCTTATATTTTGGGATAAATTCATCATTAGCCGTTGGAGAATATATTTTGTTTGCAAATCATTTTCCATATTTAGCTGATTCTTTGGTTTTTGACCGTTGGACCTTGTGTTTAAAAACCACAGCTTTTCTCTCCCATAAAAAGGCCAAGTAGCAGATAGAAAAAACTCATACTGAAAAAGAGAAGCAACACAGTTTTCTGAAAAATCTGGAAAAAATCAGGAAACACGGTTTTCACATTAAAATTCTTGAGCTTCATTCTGAAAAGCAAAACCGTGACAAGCTGTGTTTGATTTGAGTTTTCAAACCTTTGGCATAATAGGATCTTCATTGTACCTTACATCTGCTTAGTAAGAAGCACCCCTGTAAGGTGTTTGTAACCCTGATCTTGGATTAGAAAAGTGAGTGAGTGTGTCCTAGTCGTGTGGACTTGGACGTGTCTAATCTTGCGAAGGTTGGACGTGGTGTAACCTGTCTTTGGGAAGAAGGTTACGTGGTTGCAAGTTGTAACAAGGTGTGTTACATTTGTAACGTGTGAAGCCCGTTAGTGAAAGTGGTTAAATCCTACACGAGGTAGGTCGTGGTTTTTCACACCTCAGTTGGGCTAGAGGTGTTTTCCACGTAAAAATTGTGTGTGCTTTATTTTCCGCATTTATCTTGGTAATTTTCGCATCTGCAATATTTGAGAACACCCCGTGCAAACAAGCTATCAGGGTGTTTGTCATTTGAGAACAACCTCTGTGAGGGTGTTTGTTATTTACAACGCGAAAATCAGACACCACAATTCACCCCCCTCTTATGGTTGTATACTCACGAACTTAACAATCACAACATCATGTACTTGCATGAACGTTCTTAAGGGCTAGAACTTGAGCTAGTGATTATAATTCGAGCCAATGTTCTCAATGACTATTTGAATTTGGTCCTTTTTCACTAGGTTATTATAAGACCAAAGATGCCTTTACCCTCAACCGGGTTAGATTGTCTATGAAATTTTCCATTTCATCTTACTTTAGCAGTTCTACGTCATAGAGTATGGTAGACAATCATATGTTCTAGGAATATTGTGATAGGATTTCCTTAGTTATGATATCCTAAGTACTAACCTTCTTTGGGCTAAGGGTATGGAACCAGCTACCTGCTATGTCTCCTAAAGTGAGAGAGAATATTTGAGGTAAATGACCTTCTTTATGCCTCTTAGGCTCATAGTAATAAAAAATTCCTCAGATAGAAGGAAGGGTTACTGAGGTACAAAGACTCTAAGTTTTCAGGAGTGAAAAACTTGGCAGACGACTTCCCTTTTGACATGGTATGTAAAGGATTAGGTCTATAAGTTTGTTCTCGAATAATTAGGAGCTCCTTTGGAGTTGCTCTAGTTTGTTAATTCTTTGATCCATTGGTAAAGAATTCTCTTCATGAACTGAATGGATGTAATGTACACCATCCTCTCTTCCTTTTCAAAGTCTTGCTCTTGTCTTTTTTTTTTTTTAAAGTAAGGTCAGTTATAAGTTTCTGTTGCTCACTTAGTTTAGCCTCAAAATGGGTTTCCATTTATGTTAACATGGTTGCTATCTTTTCATTAGCGTTGATTTCTTTTTCATGATCATGATTGTTGTTGATCTCATTTTCTACCATGGAGTTGGGAGGTTGACTTTCAGAGCTCTGGGATAACAATATTACCAAACGACCTCGATGGTCTATTTTCCAAGGCCCCGTTGACCGCTAAAAGCAATGAAATTCGAGATTTTAGGGCGTTAGGAATGCTTTCTCTTTTTTTAAAAATAAAATAAAAAGGGAAAGAGTTGCTACTAGACCTTATTTTGAAAAAAAGAAGCAAGGGTGGAAATGAAAGGAAAAAGAGCTTAAACTAAACCTCAACATCACTAGCATGGACAGAGCTACAACCTTAAGGGGCCTGAAAGGCTAGCTAGACTAAAGGAATCATAGGGCTAATAACATGACTTTGCCAGACCATTGTCCTTCTATTTACCCCTGATAGTGTGAAAGACGTGGTCGCTATGCTGCGTCGGCAGTCTACTAGGAGCATTTGGGGATGATTCCCATCTCTACCGACACAAGTTCGGTTGTTACTATCTACAGGCCCCTCGTTAGGATACTTTCACATGCTAGTAGAGTTTAGACTCTTGGTTTATAGGTTAGGGGATAGCAACACATTTTTGAAAAAGGACTCTATTGGCACACAAAAGGATAATAAAAGCACATAGCATTGATACAAGGGAATCACACATATGGGGTTTGACCCTAAATTTATGAACAAAAGGGATGCATGGTATAGTCAGTGTACATAATGCCCAAGTGGGATAGGCTATACCCCTTTTATCTTTGATGTGGTGTGCTTCGAAAGCCACACAATGGTTCTCCTCGGATGTCGTGCTGCGATCAACTGGGAAGGGCAATCTATAGTAAGGAGTTCTATATGATTTTGTCGATGAAATAAGCATGCTTCAGTAAGGGGCCCTCAATAAACTTGGACATTTACCACGCTGGAGCACATATTACATAAATGCCTATTTGATACCACTTTTGAACTGAAAAATAAAAAGTTTTAATTGCATTCGTTTATTCCATATCCCACGCACTTACTTATATAGTGCCGAGAGGAGTCACCATTGAAAGCATTTGGGCTGATATTTTAGTGCTTTGTGGAGGCTAGCCTAGGGCTCGACCAACTTTTCCCCGCAATCGCCCTACTTTGAGGCGTATCGAATCAATTTTCCCTAAGTGGTGTTTCGTAGAGTTATGAGGTAGGATGGATTAGAGCTTTAATTTTAGAGCTCCTGGCAAAATTTTTAACCAAAGGTACAAGCCCATAACTTTAAAGAAAATTCCCAATTGCTTCTTTCAACCATGCCTATCCCAAGGGATAACTGTGGGACACAGGACATGATTTTCAAGAAGGGAAAAGCATTTTTCTACAAATTATAATTCTAGATGCCTAGAATAAAGATTATTAAAAATGGCTCTATGGCTACAAACTATGAAAATGGATATGGAGGCGAATGTATGGTCTAATGAATAGTGAATACCACCATTAGACTACCTGCCTCAAAAAGTGTCTATACTAGAAATGAATGCATGAAAACATTTATTTTCTAATTCCATGGAAAATATGTTTTTTATGTTTTTTATCTTACAGTGAGATGAACAGCAAAAAGAGCATTTTTTGTGACTAGTTATAAGTAAGCCATTTTTATAATGAAAAGAAATGTACAAAAGCAATAAATTTGGTGGCCACTTTATTATAAACACAGTGTTATTTTATGTCTATAAGAATGAACAATAAATACATAGTCATGGAGGATCGAAGCGAAACATGATGATCATGTACAAGAAATAATGAAAGCTTTAAGTGGATTATTTTTTTGGTTAATGGCCCCTAGGACTTGCCTCGATCGAAATGGTTGGTGAAGCAAACTTGTAGTCGCATCCTTCCTTCCAAGTGTGTTATGGTAGGTTGAGGCTTACGCCAATTTTAAAAGTGTTTGGTAGGAAAAATTTTGCAAGTTTTGTTTTTTGAAAGTATTTTTGTGAAGATAGGGAAGGATTATCGAGAGGTAGAGCTTCCCTAGTATGGTGAATAGCGGAAAACACATAAAGTTCTCTCTAGGCAGGAAAAGAGCCTTAGTGAGAGTGAGAAGCTTCCTTTTATAGTTATGGCAAGGTAACCTCGTTAGGCAAGCTATAAATCAAGAGCTAAAATCTAGTTATTTTATTCGCAGAATTTTACAAACGTGGGTAACGTAGCTTAATTCCAGTAATGTTGCTTCTATCTTGCTAATCAACTTGGTTGCAACAATGCTACAATTAAAATTACATGGGATTTATGAAGTAGCTAGAGAGCAAGGTAGAACCCAACCACTTGCATTGGGTTCAGCGGTAGTTGTTAGGTCCTAACAATAGGCACTAGGCATGTAAAACTGGCTGCTTGGTCCTAATACATTTCTGAATCATGTTGCTGCCTCTGTTTTCTGCTTAAGTGAATTATTTTTGAGGGTTTGAATGCAAGGCAATACACCACCCTATTGGTTACTATTTCAGTCACTCATTATCGAGGTCTCGGGTTCAAGCCCCTATACTGTTGCAAGGATTCACCTTCCTGAGGGTGCGATTCCCCACGAATGATGGGACACTTGTGTCGAGATAATTTTATGTTTTGCTAGAAATTACAGATTTAATTATTTTTTTACTTTTATTTTATTGTAGGCCCGACAACTGGGCTATAGGTTCACAAGAGAATGGGTGTGGGCCTGGCCAGAGAACTCAACCAGGTTCCCTGGGCATGACCATGTCAATCTCTTTTGGATTGGGTTCTCGTAGTCTCTTGGGCCTAGCCTGGAATTCGGGTACATGCCTGATCCAGGATCCTTGTCAGGTTCTAGGGTGAGATCAAGTCCTTATTTCTGGTCCAGGCAAATTCTATTGCGTAGATTCGAATATGTTTTCCTTTAGTGAGCAGCGTATGAACAGATGCAAAGTTAAAACAGTAAAGAATTAGTCTTTAGCTAATAGAGTCGGTATTGAGTTTTAGGAAAACTTACAAACCACAACACCTTTTAAAGCAGATCATATCAATAGGAACACTAAAGGGACAAATTGAAGCTGCTTCAAAAAGATTTTGGAAAGGCCCCGAGCAATCCCTTGTGTGAGGACTCATCCTAACACCTTAATTTGGAATCGAAAGTCCTAGATTCAGGGGCGAAGGTACGGTAATGTGATGGAGTGCACTCCATCCCCATCTATCATCCCTAACAATCTCGACTAATCAATAAGGGAAATTAAAACTTAATCACACTAACACACATCCATGCAACCAATTGGAACCATTCATACAATCATGTAAAATGGTACAAACTTTAGTCGAATGAAAACAAAAGTAAAGTAAATAAATTGCAGTGGATGGGGAACTGCCTAAAGACTACACCTTTGGTAATTTAGAATCAAAAATCATAAAAGAAAAATACAGTAGAAGAGAAGGCCAAGATAGAGTTTTCGCCATCAGGGTAACCCACTTGATTTACTTGGGAAACCTACAAAGGGGCGCTTTTTTAATGGTAAACCCAATTTTTTACCTCTAATGTGTGGAGTATTTCTCTCCTTAATTTTGATGCTCTTCTTTCTCTAATGTTTTCATGCCTCAAATTAATTTGATGCCTCTAACTATTGTCTACTCTATGCCCATTCGATGCCTCTAACTCCTAGGGGTAGCTCCATATTTATACTAGTTTATGGGATATTCCAAATCGGTTTAGAAATGGGAGACATGGTTCTAGTCCTGTTAAGGTTAATCTAAACCAGTACACTAATTCATCTATGATTCTAACTAATTACTCTTGGTAGACTAATCAGATCAGAATTCTAGTTAATTAATCCTGTTTAACAGAAAACGATCGAAGAGAGGGAACCTAACCAAGTTTCCATCTAGAGGACCCGGTTCGGTTCTTGGAAGCAAGTACCCACCCATTTTCCTAGGTTGGGTCACAGACATCCCAATTTGTTTTAGCCATAACTTTAACATCCGACCTCTATGATTGAGTGATCCTTTTTTTTCTGGAGAGCTTATAGAGTTTAGTTTCTACTAAAACTCGTTTCATAATTTTTAGATAAGTGTGGAACAAGATATAAGCAAAATAGTGAACATGCATCATTTTGAGCACAAGTCTAAGCATTTGACTTATATATTTTCCATTGCTTAACAGACTTTGGTGCATAATATGTCATGAATAATGTTGAGCGTAGGCTTAATAATGTTATACACCCTAGAGTGGATCTTAACTGGATGCCGAATATTGTCAATTTAGGACCAGTTAGGTTTCTTGGGCTTTATTAGCCTTTTTAACTCGAATTCAAGGATTACTTGCTAGGCCCTAACTACAAAGTTGGGGTATATTCTTTTTTAATGGGCAATTAAAAACAAGATTTCGTTTTTACGAGTCTACAATTAGCCCCCACCTTGACCGAGCCGGGGTATGATGAAAATCAAAGTACTCATGTCCTGTAATTGCCTGTCTGGCTGTGTTCCGTGTCCGATTACCGAAGATCTTGAAATTTGGCGCTTGTCTACTTTGGCCATGATGGTGCCCTTTGTCCTTGATTGATGGATTACTGAACTTCCCTATAGCGGGAATAGTGAACCTTTTGCAAGTCAAGTTTGACTATCTTTCTATATCGATTGAGCAGCAAACCTTCATGCGGGTTGGACTTAATTATTTTCTCGTGTCGCTGGAGTTGCGGAGCTTTTTATAGATTAGGCTCAATTATCATCCTATGTCACTGGAGCAGCAAACTATCATGTGGGTTAGGCTGAATCATCTCTTGTTTTATTGGAGAAGCGGCCTGTCATATGGATCAGGCTTAATTATCTGCCTGCACTATTGCAGCAGTGAGCTTTCATGCTAGTTAGGATCAATCATTTTCATATGTTGCTGGAGTAGCGGACCTTCATGCGGATTAGGCTTGATTATCTTCTTGTGTTCCTAGAGTAGCAAACCTTCATGCGGATTCGACTTAATCATCTTCCAGTTTCATTGGAGCAGCGGCCTTCATGCGGGTCATGCTTAATCATCTTCCTGTGTCACTGGAGTAGTGGACCTTTATGCGAGTCAAGCTTAATCACCTTCCTACGTTGCTGGAGCAATAGACCTTCATACAGGTTAGACTTAACCATCTTTCCATGTCACTAGAGCAGCGGACCTTCATATGGGTCAGGCTTAATTATCTTTCTGTATTATTGGAGCGGTAGACCTTCTTACGAGTTAGGCTTGATTCCTTCCTGTGTCACTGGAGCAGCAAACCTTCATGCTGATCAGGCTTAATCATCTTCTTGTGTCGCCAGAGTAGCGGACCTTGACGTGGGTGAGGCGAACATATCTTCCTGTATCGCTGGAGCAGCAGACCTTTTAGCTGGTCAGCCAAACTTATCTACATGTACCGCTGGAGTAGCAGACCTTTTTACGGCTCAAGCGAACTCATCTTCCCATATCGTTAGAGCAGCAGACCTTTTTGCGGGTCAGGCTAATGTCATTGACGAAGTGTCAGAATTATCGGTTTCAGCCTCTAACTTTGATCAATACCTTCGTAAGCATTCCATTCTTTTCATATACATGCTTTGGATATTGATCGACATAGAATGCCCGCTTGTTTCTTCTTTAAGTTGGATGCCCGCTTGTTCTTATTTTGCAATTTCCAAGAGAAACGCAAGCATGTGGTGGTGGGAAACCTGGCTGGTGCTCCCTTGACCCCTTTCTTTACTTTTGCTTTCTTCTTTTGTTTGCATCCTTTGCGGTTTTTATGCTTGTCAACTTCTATGCACATAGAGATCCCACTTGAGTCATCATACACTACGAAAATATTGATTTTTAGTAGCAATTTATTTATGGCATATGTGAAATTGCTATAGTAATTGTGAAATTCTAAAAATATAGTAGCAAAGGAAATATTGCAAAAAAATGGGGTATATTGTCGCAATCAGCTAAATATGCCACAAAAATATATTACTTGCAGTCATATTAAAATGGTGGGCA